>JAKSZP010006672.1:0-200837 GCA_022478985.1 Massospora cicadina | reverse complement strand
ACTCTTGAGCTTGGCGGCTTAAACAGGGAAGATTGTACTGAACTTTTTGTTTGTCAGTAGCGCCATTCATTGCAGCTTCATAAACATACAAGAAGGAGGCAACACTCCCTTCACCAGGGGTGTATCTGTCCTTCATGGGTAATTTGAATGGCCGTTGCTCTAACTCTTTGAGATGGGAGAAAGAGCTGGCTAGTTGCTTCTTGAGAGCAACTATTCGCAAGTCAGGAGAGCTGCTCACGTTGACAGTCTCCATTTTGTTGATACTTATCGAAGTATTTCAGGGGGCTTGACCCCTGTAGTGAGCACCAATTTGTGGGATCCGCCAATGGATGCCACAAATAATTTCTCAGAGTGAGAAACTTACTTTTTAATAAAAGTATAAAATAATGTTTTTATGTTTTTTATTATTTTAAGCGGGAAAAACCAGGAAAGGTACTTTTCTCAATACTAGTTTTTCCTATTTATACTAGTTCAGATTTTGAGACCGTTAATGTTCAAGGCAAAAGAATGTAAAGCTCAGTCATCTAAAATTAGGTAATATAGGCTTCCAGCCTATCAGATCAAAGATAAAATTTTTGAGGCAAAGCTGACCCATGCGGTATTGATTTGATGAATTGTATCCAATCATCAGCGAGTAAAATCTTTTCACCTTGGTGGTGGTTAAACTCATGTGGTAATGATTGGTTAATTTTTACCCTATCATCATCGAGTAAAGTCTTTGCACCTTGGTGGTGGTTTGACTCAGTTGGTAAAAATTGGGTAATTTGGCGGTGGTCAGACCCAGATGGTAATGATTGGCTAATTCTTACCCTATCATTATTGAGTAAAATCTTTGCACTTTGGCGGTGGTTAGACTTGGAGGATAATGATTGGTCAATTCACACCCAATCATCAATGGGTAAGTTCTTCTCGCCTCATGGAGGTTCAGATCCATGCGATATTAGACTCTTTGAATTTGACTGAGAAGTCAGAGTAATCCTATTGTTAGTATTTATTTCTTTAAGCCAATTTTTATGATAAATCATATATTTCTGTTGGTTAGGATTCCACTGAGAATCCACCAAGGTCTTTTCACCATGGATACTCATATCATTGATATCCATAATATTATCTGTTGATTGGGCAGGAGATGGGCCAATCATAATAGCAGATTCAGGAGCACTAATACCTCCAATATTCTTTTTCTTTGATTGAAAAGGAGAATGTCCAACATTGTTAAAGTTTTTGCAAGATTAAAAAGTGTGTTAGGCGTGTTGTATGGTTTTTGGGGGAGCATACTAGAGTTGTGGGACATGAGGCTGACACCCCTAGCCTCACTATCCTGAGGCATTGAAGGAATGTAGGGAGTGAGGGCCAATACTTTGGCGCATGATGAAGATACCAAGTTGGTCCACTTCTTCTGGAATGGGGATAGTTGTACCATCTTTTATTTCTGAACCTTGTTCCATATAAGTTCTTCTGTTCCGTTTCTCCTCATAATTGAATAATACAAGTAGAGCCTCTTTGTGGGTGGATGGAGTTGGTTTGGTGTAGTGGAAGGTTGACTTAAGAATGGCTGATTTTTGGTACCGTTGATTTGAGGCGTGCCTCAATCTGCTGGCCAGTTTGTACACACCCTCCAAAATTTGGGGTCTAATGTACCATGCTATGTGTGAACCCACTATATGGTTAATGGAAGCCCAGAACACAGCGATAACAATGTCCTCTAGCAATTGGAGGGAATCCTCTAGTCAGTGAGAGGCCTTAATGGGTCATCTAAACACACAACTAAGCTTCAATGTTGGAACAGTTGAAAAAGGAGTTGTGGCCTTGACACCAGAGTGGCCACCATAGATGAGACAATGGTGAAAAGTGAGAGTGGTGACTCTTCTAGGTGTAAGTTATAATACAACAGGGTGCAAAACCATATTTTAGCTTCACCATTCATGCCGTCCAGTAAAGCCAAGGATTGCTGATCTTCTAGGGCCTCCGTGGTTCAGTTTAATTTAGCTTGTGATTTAAGTACTGCCATAACTCCAAGCACCTGGCGAGCCACTTCATCTGAAGGGCAGGAGCTGAGTTCTACCACCATTACGCTTCACGCTTGTGCACTCAAGTGGGAATCAGATGTGCTATTAAAACAAGCAGCACTTGTTTGATGGCTCTGATCAATGCTACCCAAACCAACATGTCAGGAAGGCACTCATAAGGCCATATAAACTTTGTTTAGCAGTCAAGGAGCCCAGGTTCAACATATCCTGGGCCAACGACATAACAGCAGTATTTACTTGGTTGTTATGTCAAACAAGTGGCATGCCAAGGAAAATGTTGGCTTCCACTAAGGGTTATCCAGTACCCACAACAGCCTCCACAGTCAGCACAGCATCACCATTATAATAATTCTAGCATAAGATCCATGGGGAGACAAATGCAGGAATTATTGATTGATGAACATCATTGCCATCCCAACCATCTAGCTGAGCGCTAGTAGCAATATTGACCAGGCTTTGAGCATTGAAGGCCGACTGGTTTTTATATGGGGGTGGCCATATCCGTCCATCCAGTGTTTCCATTCTGACTGAATTTCTGACTCATTTGATAGTGCACTTGATAGTGGGAAGTAACAAAGGTCTCGTCAGTTTCAATCCTAATGGTCTCACCAAGGCCATGTACAACAGAATATCACTTCCGTTTTCTTCATAATTGCAGCAGATTAGATTGAACGATTGATGATTCCGCTCCAGTTGATAATCTGAATACATATTTACTTAATCAGATGGGGTGTGCAATACTATTAAGTCTTTTCCTAAGATTTTCTTTGTTGAAGGAGGCTAATGCTGTAATCACCAATGAGATGGACAATACCATTGTAAGTACTAATTAGAATAAACCCTCTATTATCTGAGGTGATTCTTTTTGGTTGACCAGAATCTTTTATAAAAATCTAGAATTTATAAAGCATATTTGTGAAAATAATAATTTAATAAGATATTAAAAACTCAGCATTCTACTACTAGCAGAGCGCTGGGTTTTTATAAGTTGAGTGAATTTGAAGATTGGGAATTGTAGAATGTGTCTTACAACAGGACACTTAAATCTCTGTAAATTCTGGGACATTTGTACCATATTGCAGCTTGCACATTGTAGGTATCTCATTTTTCAGTCCCTGCTGCTGAACTTCACTTATCGTCAGGGTTCTGACATTATCATACTAATCACATTTTTCCTAAGAAGGTTTCGCTGTATTCTGAGTATTTTCTCCAAATTGACCTCTGTATTTGTGGTTTCATTGGGAATTTAGGTTTGATCCACCCAATTGATATCAGATTTCGTCGCAGAATCTTTTATATGCTTAAATGTAAATTTTGGCCAAATAGATCTTTATTGCAGAATTTCTCACTCCCGCCAATCATCCTATAATGAAATTGAAATGCGGTGGCAGAAACACAACGTTTGTCAAGGGTGTTTCATAGGTCAGAAATCTTTTCCAACAGAAAAGCTCAGGATCCATTCACCTTCATTGGTCAAAAAGAGTGAATTTTCCAATCTAATTTTATGGGTGCATCTGAAATCCTTACTCCCATCTTAAATTTTGTAATGGTTTTTGCTCACCTTGAATAAGTTTTTTCAATAAAAATTTCAATATCAGTCTTAACTCTGGATTTTTTATCAGCTTTTCCAAAGCCCCCCATCAAGTTTAGGCTAATAAAAGATGACTTTCTACTGCATTTGGGCCTATTTAGTGGAGTGCCATCCATTACATTATTTCAAGATCATACTCTTCACTGTTCCACTAATAATAATGCCTTGATTTTGCAAGACATAAAGGTGCTCTGTGCTACCACCTCCATTTCTTCCCTCAGAACGCTGCATTCACCCATAAAGCCTACCCCCAATTCAGCGCCCACAAATATGCATTTTAGTTTTACACTCTGTTTTCCACTGCTCCAGTGTCTGCTACACCTGTGAGCATTACCTGAAGTATTTATCCTTATCTCAGAACTGACCCTATGAGCAAGCTGAACCAGTGTTTGCTTTGCCTGCTGAATCTGTCATGTCTGGTGCATCTTTCAAAGGTGCCATTTGTGTGTTCCCATCGCGCCTATGTCCACTATTCCTACTGCTACCCTCTCCACTTGCCTCCAGTGTCACCCATCAGTTCATTCACCTTACAAGGGGGTAATGTCATGAAATGACTTGATTTGATCATGGCCTTTTAAGTTACAAAATGTGATTTATTATTTTTAAAAATTTATATTTTAATTCTGGCATAACTACCCCTTCATTGTGTGGCACCAGATCTATTGGCCACATATTAATTGATTTTCAATATCTAATTTTTTATATGATGGCGCAGCTAAGTTCTTCCAAACCTTTGCTGTGTTTCCCTCCATCTTTCTGCACTGATTTCTCCAACGCCTTATATAAAAGCTTCCCTGAATTTCAAGAGAACCCCAATTTGAGTTTCTAAGATGGCTTTTTGCTTGTCTTGCGTGAGATATTTATAATGATAAAACTTCAGTTTTTAATTTAAATCTGGCTTTATTGTTTCATTAGCTTTGCCGAAGCCCCCTTCAAGCATTGACAGTTGTAACAGATAACTCTTACCATGTTTAAGTTAATGTGACTGATGACTGTCATCTGTAGTAAATAACTTATTCTTCTATAAAGGTTTAGAATTCTTATAATCTGTAATGGAGATAACCTATATTGATGTTCAGTGGTCCCAAGAGATCATTACTAGCATAAATAATATATGAACAACTAGTTTATTAAGTAAGATCTTGATACTATTTTTTATCAGGAAAGAATCATAATTAAAATGAGTGGAAGGAGTATATAAATTGTTAAGGAAGAAGTAGGAGGCGATGGTAAAGTCCAGATTCAGAGTTGGAGTGAATCAGCATTTAACATTGAATGCTGAAATAAAATTATGAATGGTAATTCAGTTAAGTGGTACGCATTATCTGCCATTATATGTTAATAAATAAGAAGGCATAATATGTGGCATAAAGTTGATAATGGGAAAGTAGGGAATCTAAATACAATACATTATACTCAGCATCAAGATAATACTTTAATTAAGCATTTCCTAATCTTACCAGCCAGAAGAGCACTAACAGGGCAAATTATCAAAATTTATTTGGTCATTAACTTGGCATTATCAAGAGAAATTACTCAATGCTTTAAAAATAGTGTTAGTAAATTTTAAGCCTTAGTTCTGATAGAGCATTAATTGATAAATAAGGCTAAAATTAAAAGAAATCAAGTCTAGGGATAATTAACATGATAAAATAAAACAAAAATTTTAGCTGAGAATTTACATCTAGTAGGGCTTTGACCAAAAAATAGTTTGGAACTCATACAGGATAGATAATCTGTTGCAACTTTTACTATACTTGTAACTTTGGAAGATTCTATTTAATTCCAAGTTAAATTAGCCTTAGTTATAACAACAAATTACAAAAGCACTCAAATAGTCTTATACATTATTAGAAGAATACCATAATTTTACTATTTACACTTAATTATCAGGTAAGGCTATAACTGATTATAGAAATAACTTTATTATAATAAAGTAATTGATTGCACTTTAGAGGTTAAAAATTTGTTTAGAGCCAAATATAATAATATTCACTAAAATTGATGTTACACTAAGATATTTGCTGATACATAATAATATAATGATATATAAGCATAAAGGTGATGATATTACATTAAAAGTTAGAGATCAACGGATGCTCTAAAATAATTAGGTGCCAATATATCCACAGACCAAAATAAAGCTTTAAAATTTCTTTTACTGATCATATGCAATAAGAACTAAGAGCATCACTTTCAGTTTAAACATCTTTACCTCATCTTTAACATAATATGTTAAAATGCGCTACAACACAACCAAAAGGTTTACCATGTAGAATTCTCACAATTTTACTTTTTTTCAGTCCTCAAGAAAATAATTTATCAACAAGAAAAATTTAACTAGATAAAGAATAAAGAAACATTTATCAGTAAGAAGTCAATCTATGGAATGCTTTTGTATATCTAAAGTACTTTATTAATTCAAAACCTATTAAGTAATTTTTTAGCTTTAAAAGCCTTTTAGAATATCATCCACTGATGACAAAGAATAAAAACAAACATCAACCTATTTTTAAACATATAAGATAGATATCTTGTTAAGTAGTTTGTTTATAAGGCTATGAGTTTTGCTAATCAATTTTAATTTATTGCGGGAAGGCCGACCATGGGATGGACACTTCTGAATATGACTCAGATGAGACAAAACTCAGTACCAGGTGAGGCACCCCAGAGAAGCGATGCTATCTCTTGTTGCCAGCGGGAACGCCACTTATGGGATGGGGGGAGGGAACGTGTGTAGGGGCCGTAGCCACTATTGAGCACGTGTGGAGGAAGGGGTCTGATTTGATGAACCAGACTGGGAACCAGGAGGAGACCAGCTGCCGGCGACGTGGTGGGAGATATCCAAACACCCATGCTTGAAAGTGGTCCACCAAATGAGACCGGAATCTGTGGACAGCTTCAGGGAGGGTGGGGATGGATCCGGCGATGGCATCCAAGACAATCGTGTGGATAGTCCACATGGCGATTGCAACCACCAGAGCACGAAGGGAGGGTGGGATGGGGGAGGCCATTGATGAAGCAAACATATCTCTTGACAGACTGAAGGGATGTGTTTGATCCTGGCCTAGCAGACGTTGGACTTCGCGCCATATCACTTTAGAGGTGGGGCACTTCTCCAGGCGGTGAAACAGCGTTCCATACTGGCCACACACGACACAGGATGAGTGTAAAGCGTTAGAGCGCTCAGCTGTACGATACACCCGCCTCAGGCAGCGCCACACATGAGAATGGACTTGAGGCTGCAGCAGAGGATGGTGTGCGTATTGCCAGATAGTCTTTTGGGTCTCAGTGGAATAAGGGATGTCCATCATGTCCAGGTAGTCCACCCTGGATAGGACTTGGGGTCGAATGGGGATCACGCCCTCATGGATGGGTAGCCCCTGTACCTCTTGTGTGAACTGAGGAGAGGGACGGCCTCTTTGGGTTGTATGTCCACTAATACGAATTCTCCACTCTGCACTTCGCATGGAGAGTAGGATTCGTTTGTAGTGGGTTTTTGTCCCGTGAGGACCTGTGGCTGATGTGTGTGATGCAAGGTATTTCATCAGGGAGTGGGGGTTTGATGGGTTGTTGAGGCCCAAGGCTCGGGAGAAGTTGGAGCGGGCCGCGCGGGACCAGTGTTGGGATGGGAGTGTAGGAGCAGTGACGGCCGCAATCCAGGTGCCTAGGATCTTGGCGGCATGGGCTTTGAAGTCAAGTAGGCCCATGCCACCATGATGTTGAGGGCCAAACATGACCTCAAGTCGTACTGGTGGAGGGCGGCCTAACCAAAGCCAACCTTGTAGCAAAGCATACAGGGATTTGAAGAGGCTTGGGGAGAAGGGGATGGCGTGGGCTCCAAACCAGACTTTGGATAGGAGCATAGAGTTGGCAAGCACAACCCTGCCAGTGAGGGTAGTAGGGTGGGCTCTGAGAGAGGCGATTCGCTTCGTCACGTTGTCCAGTATATGGCCCTCCATTACTGCTGACATGTATCCTCCCGCCTCCAACCACACGCCCAGATGGCGTACCGGTCCTATGGTAGGTCGCGGCACAAAGGGGAGCACCAGTGGAGCGGTGTGTGTTTGAGTTAGCAAGGCGTGGACTTGGGCGAGCAGCTGGGCTGGGTTGGGAACTACTTGCTGGGGCCCAGCAGTTCTGAAACCGACCAAGGAGGATGATTTCGGTTTTGGAGGTGTTCAGTGCCGCGTTGCTTACCCGGGAATATTCCTGGATGAGGGCTTCAAGCGCGCGTGCATCTTTATTATTAGACACCCCCACCACGCAATCGTCTGCAAATGCCATCATCTTGACTGGGGTTTGGCCTGGCACATGGACCCCAGTGAGTTGGGCATTCACATTTCGCAGTAGTGGGTCAAGGCTGAAGTTGTATAAGAGTGGGCTCAGTGGGTCCCCTTGTCGCAGGCCCCTTTGAGGATGGACTACATCCGTTAGGAAACCTGGGCCGCGCACAGCCATTGTTGCAGATTCCGTGAGCAGCATCACCCAGTTAATGAAGCGGGGAGGTAGGCGGAATTGTTGGAGGCAGGCCCTAAGGTATTCCCAGTTTACTCTATCATAGGCCTTTTGTTGGTCCAAGAATACCAGTGCTCCAGAGGCTGTGGACGACACACATTAGCCACAGAGTGCACGTTATCCCAAATCGACCTTCTGGGGATGAAACCGAATTGTTCTGGAGAGATGGTGGCAGATGCTACAGTCCCTAAACGGTTAGCCATGATTTTTGTTAAAATTTTGGTGTCTGTGTTTGTTAGAGAAATGGGGCGCCAGTTGGCTAAGTCTAGCCTATCCCCTTTCTTGAAGAGTGTGACTGTAAAGCCTCATGTCCTCCTGGTAGGAGGCGCGTTTCCAACAGGCTTTGGTTGAGGGAGGCTAGCAGCAATGGGGATATGTATTTAAAATATTTTTTATAAAACTCATATGGAATGCCATCTGGGCCTGGGCATTTTCGGTTTGGCACACCGCGAATGGTAGTCCATAATTCGTTCGGAGTAATTAAATTCATTATTTCCGGGTATTGGAAAATGGTGCGGATATGAGCTCTGTCGAGAAATTCCGCCATTTCGGCCAGCTGAATTGGTTCGGCTCGGTATAACTTGGAGTAATAGTTTTGCGTTTCAATTGCCACTTCAGCCGGTGTGTCCGCGATAGAATTATCCGATCTTCGCACCTGTGTGCAGGCCACGCTCTGGCGTGGTGCAAAAAATTTTTTAAAGAAGTATGCGGTGCATTTGTCATCTTTAGTGATGCGTGTGGCCCTGTATTGGACACAAACCCGATGCTTGTGTTGCCTTTCAAGTGCGTTGAGGTGTGCTGCTGCCTCCGCCCACTTCTGGCCCCATGCAGGGCTATATCCTGAGGCTGGAATGTTGGACTCCAAATGGGCCAATTCCGCCAGCGCGCGCGATATAACCGCCGATGTGGCTCGTGAGCGTCTGGATGAGAGATGGCGATATTGGCGGATGGTGTCTTTTTTGAAAGTTGCCCATGTGGAAATGGGGTCCACGCAAAACGGTGCAACAAACGATTTTGCCAAAGTTGCCTCTTCCACCCACGTGGAAAATCCTGGCAACGCAAGCTCTGTGGGGTGGATTTTGCACCAATGTGGGGCCTTTGCAACTGTGACGGGTAGGTGGTATGTTATCGAGACCAGTCAGTGGTCGGAGAATTTCATTTTCGTTGTTTTGAAGTGGGAGATGTGGGGTTGGAATTTCGCCGGCGCTAGAATAAGGTCAATGCGGGTCATGGACCTTAATTGGCCGTTGTGGATGTGGGGGCGCGTCATGTTTTCGAGCAGTGGGGCATGTCACGGCAGTGCATCCACTAACCCAAGGGTGGCTTTTAGAACGCGTAGTTCTATATGACCCTGTGGGGCGTGGGGTGAGGGTGGCCACCGGTCCGTTGGTGAGGTTAGCCAACAGTTCATGTCACCGATTAGGAAAGAATCGGGGGTATTGGGAGGGATTTGACCGACGAGAAAAATTCCCAACATTCTTGTGCACCGTTTGGGGCGTAAATGTTGACAATTGTGTGTGCAACATCAGCCCAAGAGAAGGTGACAACGAGCACTCAGTCATTTAGGAATGTTTCTGAAGATGTAAATTTAAAAAAATTGTTTTTCCGAATTAGCACCCCACAGTGCTTTGACCAAAAGGATAGGGATGGTAGGAGCATTGTTTTCCAAGCATCCTCGGAACCTCATGGACAGTGGGTTTCCTGGATGGCCAGGATATCCACGGGTAAATTATTTTGTAAAAAACTCAGTTTCCTAGCCCGGGACGGGGAGGCCTTGAGTCCGGCGATATTCAACGTCCCTAGAGTGAAGGTTTCCCCCATCGCACCTTAGGTGCGAGGGGTGGGCCCCCTGGCCCACCAGCCTCTTCCAGGTCCCCACGGGCTTTCACAGCAGCGCGGGTATTAGCAGCAACGCTATCGGGGTTTTTGTTAATTTTTGTGGAAAGAGTCGCATTGGCTTTGGCCTTCGCTTTTTGTTTTCCCGACGTCGGACGAATTTTTTGCGGTGCGGATAGGTTCGGTGCACCGTCGAGTGGGGCGAAAAAATTTTTTTTTCGGTTGGGATAGGTCCCAAGTCGGTTTCAACCGGGGCTTGGGTGCAGCAATTGGGTGAGATCAAATCTCCCATCGGATCCTCAGATTGAGTGGCCCGTTCGGCTTGGGCCTCCCCATCTGATTGGGTGATGGATTCCCGAGTTGCTTCCGCCGCAAAGGTCTCCATGTCCTCCTGGCGTTGTGAGTGTGGGATGGTGGTGGGGACCTTGGCCGCTTCCTTGGCCGCAGTCCTACAGGCCTGCTTGGCCTTCTTCTGCTCCTGCGGGGAGATGGGCTTTACCAATAGGTAGCAGCCTTGTGCTCCCCACGGGAAGGCCTCTTTGGTGCTTACGGTTGGTTCGTAGTGCGCCTCTCCGCTGGCCATGGCCGCCGAGGGGTGCTCTTGGAATGTAATGCCCTCTTTAATGGGGCACGCGTGTGCCTTATGGCCAAATGCATCACAGTGGGTGCAAATGGGGGGCGCGCTGTCCACGGTTACCCGGAATGGGTGGGTGGTGTGCCCTGCGATATCAATAAAGGTGGAGTGCGGGATCTGGGTTAGGTCCATCGCGATCTCCTCAGATGGGGTCAGAACTGCAATGGCTTTGCCGGTGCACAGGTGTGGCATCAGCGTGAAACGTTGCATTTCAAAAGATTGTATTTCGCCGTATATGGCGAGACCATCTTTCAGGTGTTGCTCCAAAATGTCACGTTTTACCGTAGTAGGCAAAAAGTCAAACGTGAGGAAAATTTGGTTCGATTTTGTCCATCTGGTGCATTTAGTTTCGATGACCCATTGCCCTTCGGGGAGGTCTACCACTACGCGCACCGCTGCAGCCTCGTCTGCTGCTATTTTGTTTTTGAAACCTAGGTCCAGCTTACCGCGCGACATGGAGTGAGGTGCAACGTACACCGCGGTCGGGAAAATTTTGTGTACATCTTCACAAAATTTTTCCCATAGGGCCGTTTTTTGGATGTCCAGATACACACGGACTCCGAATTCCACCGACGAAAGTGGCTGGGAATGTGGCGTATTGATGTACTGGTTGCATTGTGCTTGCCACGCGAGTATCTCCGGGGAAATTGTGACCGCCGGTTTTTTTAAATTTTTTTCTATTCTGCCGGATTCTCCGGGGCGTTTTCGAATGTTAGAGGCCGCGGGCCTTCCGCCTGCTCCTCTTGCCTTGCTTGCCCAACTGCTCCCAGACATGGGCGCAGACTAATCCCCTCTATGAGATTATCAAACTGGAGTAAGTCTTGAACTGAATGGGTTGCAAAAGTGTTTGCAACGAGAGAGAGAAGTTTTTTTACTAACTAAAATAAATTAATATAGATTAGGTATTTTGAGTTTTGCTAATCAAATTTGACTTATATTTGACTATAAACTCCTGGAAGCACTAGAGTGGTGCTTTCAGGAGTACCCATATATGAGTTAATTACCACAGTGTTGATTCTAATAAAAAAGATTCATTAATATAATTAATACAAGAGTACATTGTTTTTATTCTAAAAAAATTATCTGAGTTTGGTTAACTTTTATAATTCAAAAAAGATTTATAAAGGCTATAATATCAACAATATATATCATTTTATTTTAATATAAAATTTATAAGTTCATTTACATATATTTGATGCTATGATTTAGTTGGCCGCCTTTATATATTACCAGCTTTGCTAACATCATAAAGATTGATATCAGAATTATATCCAACTATTGATTGTAAAAAATTCTACTAGGAAAGCAACCTAACTCTTCTATTTTATTTTTAAAAGCCTTAATTAGATTCCTATGTCACAAAAACTTTATATAGTTTATATTTCTAATATATTTAAAATGACTTTCTGCATATAGCTAAAAAATCCTAAAGTAAAGATTTTTACTTTTAAATTTTAGGTTTGAGTTTTATATTCTTTTGCTTAAGCTACCTTGCTTTTATAGACCAGTTTTCTTAATGCCATTTTCGTTAATTTAAAGAACCTTCAAGGTAGTTATATTAGGGAGGATACCCCAGTAGTAGAGTATGGACCCTCTACCACTGCCTCCCGAGTTTGATCCTGGTAATGAACTTTGGGTAGGGGACAATTTTGACTGTGTTGGTTTTGTGCACCAATGCCCTGAACCAAGATAGCGAATAGCAAAGGTGGTCCATGGAGTTTCTGGCCTATCATACACCGCGCATGGAGGTTTTCCAGGTTTTATCCTCCTTTCCCATTTTCTTCACTTCCCTAATCAGTGCGGTATCATCCCCAGGTCAGCCCACCTTAAATAAAATTTAAATTGAAGAGAATTATATTAGTTCTACTGGTGCCCAACCCATGAGGGGGGTCATCCATGCATCTTGATTCGCTATGAGCTAAACAAATGAAGCATCATATAATAAAAATTCCTAACATGGTGTTTGGCGTTGGCTTAATCATCCATATAAGAAGGGGAATAGAGGTCAGGGTGATTCTTTTCTAGTGGGTGTTTCAGATGGCAGGCAAAGGCGGATACAATGGCAGTTTGATCATAAGTGGCGTGAAGCAGAAGGTGATAGAAGTACAGGTTCTACTTGTCAATGAGGCCAACTGTGTAAATTTCTTGGACGTATTAAGCCAGTTGGTTTTTAGCAAAAGAGATAATTTTAGGCACGCACATAAATGTCATGATTTTTTGTGGGTTGAAGACAGTTGGGACTCTTGAATGGTTGACTGGATATAAATTGTTGGGTAATTTGATAAGGATAATAAAATTATTGGCTGATGCTAATGTATTACGTATTATATCAAAATTATTGGTGATTACAAACTAAAAATATCCTAAGTATATCCAAGCTTGGGATTTGTGGGCTAGTGATTCCACTTAATATTTAACTATGATGACATGGGCTTGAGGAAATGGTTGGATGGGTCAGGCTTAATAATAATAGTCAACTTAATGGCTTGGGCACATGGGTTTTTGTTGGTTTATGTAGAAATTAGTTTTTAATGTCAATCAAGTTTTTGAACAAATTATTTATTAATTAATGGTATGAATCTCCTTGGTATGAGCTGCCAATTGCTTGAGAAGAGCATCTGTTCAGCTATTTGCAGATGCATCAGAAACGCTACCTTGAGAATATTTATGAGTTTAACACCAATACTGAGGCTGTGTGAGATTCCCCTGAGTTGAAAGGATTTTAGACTCTCAAATGAACTTATTACATGTTTATGGCAAAGTTTTATAGAAAACAAAGCGTCATGGGTAATATGTGGTGAACATTGAACCCTATAAATTATCTCCAAGTTGATACTAATAAAGCACAACCAACTATTACCACAAGTTCATAGTTTAATAAGAGTTTTTTATATTTAATAATTTATGTTGTATTAAGTTGAGAATTTACTTGGGATCATAAGGATCTTGGCAGCATGCCATCATCCAAGTAACGACAAAAGAATATGCTTCAGATATCTATCAAGGAGTTATATATTAACTATTGTCACCGTCATTCTATTGTCTCCATACAGTAGACGCTTGAAACTCCAACTTTTCAAAAAAAGAACCAGCCCAATTGAATTAGGCCTAATTTCAACAGGGAGCAAAGCACAAAGATATCATATTGTTGGTTCATGTGTGTCTTGCAGCAAAGGCGAGATCTTTAATTCATAATTGGCATCTTATGGGAAATCATCAGGGAATTTAGGGCTGGGAATACCCTCACAAAGTGGCTCCATCACCATAGTGTGGGCTTGGTGGAGGAGGGAGTTGATTGGAAGGCAGCAGCTTCTTTGACATTCTTTATATGATTTTTAAATGTATTGGATAGCCATTTTGAAGTATTTTGGTGGTGGAGGTCAAATTGGGGAAGTGAAGGATTTGTTCAGGGTGAAATCTAGTTTGTTTCCATAGGGCTATTTTTGTCATCAATCTATTTAAGGATCTTAAATGGATTCAAATTGGCCAGCTCTGGGAAAGCAACTGAGTTAATTGTGTGGCAGGAGTTGTTTGGCTGCGCACAGTAGACCATGGAAATTATGCTGGCGCCTGAGCTGCAATATGCTTGGGAATACTTTTAACATTCACTCTTTGGTTGGCGGAGCAGTGGATCCAGCGCCAGAATGTCAAAGGTGGGTAGAGAGGATCAATCACCATATAAAAAATTTCATCAAGGCAGTAAAAGGGCTGTCACCAGAGGGAGGAACAGCAGAAACAGCTTTCAGCGGAAACTACTTGGCATTTGCAATTCAAAATGGTCCAGTTTAAGGCACATTGGGCAGATAGCATGGCCATTTTTGATACTTACACAGAAAGGTTTATCAGGGGAAGATCTGATCATGGCGCGAGGATATTGTGAGGCAGGTGTTACTATTGTAGGGAAAGATCATTGCAAATGTGCAAGACCAAGTGAGATGATTGGTGCTGGGCACCATGAGCAGCAACATGGTGTCAGCGTCATAGACAGCCAGACCCTCTATGGGTTTGCTGTGGAGGCATCTGTGGTATATATAGAGGGAAATCCAGAGAACTGGACTACCAGCATTGCCACATCTGGCAATCAGGTTTGGATGTTTGGGATGTGTGTGTTTTATAAATTAGAGGCAGTTTTGCTGCTGCCATGCTGTGGACAACACAAGAGAATCCAATGTTGAAGTACTTTCCAAGGGGATAGAGTTTAATAAAATGGCATCTTATAAACTGCCGTGGCCATCTTGATGATTTCCTCACTTGTGTATGGGAAGATGATCTTATACTTAACCCATAGGCTGAAACGCAGTTTGCTCTGGTGGAGCATCATGGGGCTTTGAAGCAAAACTTATGAGCATGCGAGGTGTTGGTCTAGGTCCTGATGTGGGACATAAGAACTAGAAGTGTTTGAGGACAAGCTGGGCCAGCCCTGACGCATTTTGGCAGCTTTCATTAAACTCCAGGAGGCGGCTCTCCGCTGCCCCGTTCAGGGGAAGCAAGCGTCATTTTAGTCAACACAGGCTTGGAGCAGCGCTGGAAAAAAGTTGGTTGAGTATAGAACTATTATTTAAAATTTTGAGCTTGAACAATTAAGTGATTAAAGAATAAGATACCAGATTTCTACAAGAGAATTTTTTTGATGTACAATATATATCCAGTCTAAATAATGTAAATTCTAAGGAAATTTATACTTAAATATGTCACTAAATTATCACAACAGCAATATATGAATACAATAGTTGTCATTCTTATCTTCATAAAAACACGTTAATCTATAATTTTAAAAAACTTAATGGAAAACAAATTCTTATAAGTATGTTTAAAAACTCACATATCATTTTACTCAGGTTCTCTTCCAAATATATCCTAAAATTAAGTTGGGAATTTTGATGCTTGCATTATCCAGCTGCAACATAAAAATAATACTATCTGTCTTTCACCTCTTTAGTTTACTTTATAATAAACACCTTAAAGGATGTTGGAGTTAGATAACTAAAAAATATTGTTAGGTGATGTTCTTATATGAGACATTAATCTATTTTGGGATTTGATTCTGAGTGCCATGGCTTGAGGATGACATAATAATGGCAACTAGCAGCAAGGACAAAGCTTCACGTCAGGAGGCCAAAAAGGTGAAGTTGGCAGGCTTCCCTGACCTTAAGCATACCCTGGACTAACGCTGAGTACTGGCCAAATATGTTAGTCAGTTTTGGGGTTTGTGTGTGAGGAATGTCCTGGCGTTACAGCCCGGTGTTAAATGCGAAATTTATGTCCTAAATTGTGAAAGTTTGATTTGGTTGATTGGAAAATGGGGTTTTAAAACCCATTCAATTTTCAAAATTTCCAGCTTGGGTTAGCCTTATATTCAATCAATAACATGAGTTTGGTCTATTAATAGTTATAGTACCCTACCCAATGGAAGCGTGCACTTATTGGTGCACCTGGTCTTAACACCACTTCCATCAATTGATGTTTCTCCTAAAAATTGCTTAAATATTTTCTCACGACCAACCTTTCTTGTTAGTCAACTTTCTCCTTAATAAAAAACCCTCGTTAGTTCATGTTCTATTTATGTTAACTTAGGAGAACCTGAATGCAGACTTTTCTAGGAGGTCTCACATAATGGTACCTGGTTGATTTGCACAAATTTAACTCTCTCATTTGGCGCACCACTAGGCCGCCCTGGTACTCTCTGGTCTAAGGCACCATTGCACTCCAGCCCAGATCACTGCTTGGCTCTGGACTCCACTTTGGGGCACCAAGCCTTGTTGTTTGTTTGATATCTATTAATTTATACTTTGTTAAACACCCTCACTTTAAGTTACTTTAGCTCCAGCACCCTCTGCGGGGCTATGCTCACATTAGTACTGATGACTAGTTCCCTGGTGTTGGGTCTGTACACCATGCATCATCTCTCTGAAAACTGGAGAGTTATAGACACTATACTTACATTAGATTTTGTCCACTTTATTTTACGTGCAAAAACACTATCCATGTGGGACTTTTGTAAAGTTGGAGTTAGATGCAACAGTTGTTGGTCATAGCTGTGGTGTGGCTCACCACCTTTTTCTCATTTTGTAAATGGTTGGAGCACCTCAGAGTTTTTCATGCTACCTAAAACTGGATAGTACCCATCCTTCTTACTCATACCTGGTGTTTAGGGACGCTTTGTAATTATAGAGTTGTAATTCCCTGACTTAACTACAAAGTTAACAAAATTGATACAATAGAATTTTTTCTGGCACCGCATTTGGATTGTGCAGGTGGGATCATCAATGAAGGGCCTGATGGTGATGTCCTTGGATAACAGCGCACAAATCATCAATAAAATGGGTGTCTCATCTCTGATATGACTGGACCATAAGCCCTAATTCATTATGGCAGAATGGGTAGAATCCGCCAATCATAATTATGAGTTACAAATATTGAGCGCCTTAGGATAAGGTGATATTGGGTTGGAAAGGATATATTGGATTACCTACAAATCAGGTCATAAGGTGATGTTGACGAGTGACAAATAGTGAGATGTCAACGTATAATGCATACTGAGTGTATTGCCTTGAACTAGGGAAATTGAGAAATTAATAAATGATGAATTTAGCTGGAACCAATGAGAATATGGCGGAACTAATAGTCTAAGCAAAAGGTTGGTATTGACCGAGGTTGCTGAGATATCAGTGATATGAGAACATTGAGAGGTGGGTTGTTAGGAAGAAAGAGAGAGCGGAGCAGCAAGCTGTCCGTTGAGAAAAAATTAAGTAAAATAAAGAAGTGGCATAGGAGCAATAGCTCCCATTTATTATATTACATTTATTTTATGTGAGTGCTGAGGACTGATGATCTCATATCGTCTGTTCTATTGCTCAGTGGTCTTGACCCTGCGCAAAACCCTTTAGCGTATCTCCTAAAAATCGCTGAAGTCATAACAATAGGTATGGGGTCATTTTTGGCATAAAACGCGTTTATAACACTAATTCCTTTTACAAAAATGAGCCATATATCTTCTCTTATAGCTCTGATATGGAACCCATTTAAGTATACCAAATCACCCAAGAGAACCCGCGCTTGACCACCTTTATGATCTGCAGAACCCAGGAGGTAAAAAAGAAGTTATTTTTACAGTATAAAGATGTTTATGCAACTGCTAAAAGTATGGTTGGATATGTGACCACATTAGTAAGAATGGCCAACTATCACTTTGCATTTTTTGACGCCAAAACGTACCCTGGGAGCATGATAATACATGAAGAAGATTTTTAAGGTGAGGTATTGGTGTTATTGGTTATAAATAAAGATCATTCTGATAATTTTTGTTGACTGCTACCCTTTCTTCCCCTTTTATGGAAAATCAGAACAACAATTTTGGTGAATAAAGGAGCCTCTGAGAATTCTATTGACCAAGACCTGGCCGACTACCTTGAGATGGATTATTTGCAAGGTGGTATGGTTAGGGGAGAGGCTTCTTAAAGTATTCCCACGCTAAAAGTTCTAGGGTTACTGGATTATCAAGTTGGCAAATACCATTTTGTTGATCGCTTTTCAAGAAATAAAAACCTTCTGTATCACGTTATTTTGGGAGTAAAGTGGTGGCAAAAGTTTGATGTCAGGACCAACTTGAAAGATAACACCTTATCCTTAACATTAAAGAATGGTCATATTTTGTTGTGCCTTTGTCTGAGGCTAATTCTCAGGCCGATCTGCCCCACTGTCCCAATATTCACACTCTCAATATCTCTCCATTGTTGAAGCCCTCACTGGAGATACCTTTACCTTCCTTTTTGGAGGGTCTGGAAGATTTTTTTGATGCAGCTTCATATATTGTACTACATGCACAATCAGAGTTTGACTGAAAGTTCAAGCCCACCATTAGTCTGGTGCATATACCTTCCCTAGTTTACCCTTTGACCATATGGGATGAAGTGGCATTAGGTTTGTGGGTTAAGGAGCAGTTAGCCAAATGGCGTGATTTTTCAGCGTACCTCCTTAGTATGCTCCCCACTTCTCTTCATGGAGTAAGATGATGATACTTTATGCCCAAGCATAAATTATGGGAACCCAAACAACATCACTGTACCAGATTTACATCACATCCCCCTGGACTCAAAGATTTCATGCTATGAGGAGAAGGCAAAAGTTTTTTCCAAACTGGGTTGCTTAAATGTGATCAATCAGATCTGATCAAAATGGGCCAGGAATGGCTAACAGCATTCCGCAACATAAAAAGACTTTTCCAATTTCTGGCTAAATCCTTTTGGCTTAAGAATGCCCTGCTATCTTTTTAACGCTTTATTGATGTAGCTTTGGATCCCTGCTGATGGTATGTGTGGTTGCCTACATGGATGATACCTAGGTCTTTACCCTGATCATAAGTCACATTCAGTACACCTTTGGCAAGTGGTAGAAAGGTTAGAGGCAGTCAAACTTACGCTGAAGATTAGTAAATGTGAATAATTAAGTCCCAGGTCATCTATCTGGGCAACATCATATTTGACTAAGGACACATGATAACTCCAGATGAGGAAAAGACTATTTTTGAGTGGCCCACCCCTACTTTGTTTAAGGAACAGAAGAGATTTTGGACGTGTACATTCCTTGAAAAATTCACGTTTAATATTTCTGAGGTGGCAGCGCCACTGTATAAGGTGAGTGAAGCTAAAGTGCTCAATGGTCCCCACTTTTCTGGATGCCATCCAAGCTGTAAAGTGCACCATGTTATCAACATCCTTCCACTGTCATGTAGATCCCAAAAATGAGCTCATTGTATCTACTGATGCCTCCAACTTCGCCGTAGTGGCTGCCTTATTACAAGTAGGTGAAGATGAATAAAGCATTCAATGGGATATTTTTCCAGGAAGATGTCTTTGACAGCTTTAAATTACGCCGTATATGATAAAGAGTTATTAGCAGTGGTTGAGGCGCTGACTTATTGTCGTCGTCACTTTCATGGCTCATCCCAACCCTTCTGCATACGTACAGATCACTGTAACCTAATGTACTACTGCGCACCTCATGGCTTGAACCACGGCAATCCCACTGGCATGAAACCCTAGCACAATTTTTGTTTTCCTATGAGTTTACTAAGGACAAGGAGAATAGTTTGGAGTATGATTTGAGCTTTATCACTTTATTAGCCCCCAAATATAAGGAGGTAGAGGTTCATAATACCCAGTTGATGATTCTATTGGGCAAGTTTGTGTCTCAACTTCCCTCTTCCTCGGCCCATGGGCCAGCGCTTGTTCCTCTGGAAAATAAGGAGGAGTAAAGTATGTTCATAAAGGTAGTTCTTCTACAGCCTTTGTTGGCTGAATATACCATGGTTCTTGCCAAGAGCGCATTTAATCAGGAGGACATTACCAGGGGTCACCACGTGAAGGTCGAGATTGTGTGGTTTCAGGGGCGCCTATGGGTTCCTGTTGGACCACTTTGCCTGGTAATCATCTGGGACCATCATGAAGGGATCACCGTTGGTCGTCCTGGGAAAGCGAAGACTCTGGAACTTATTCGCCGCATTTACGATTGGAAGGGGTTAGCCGCTCATGTGGGCAGGTATTGATAAAGAGTGCCTAATCTGCAATCAACTGAAACCAAACTGACAGCCGCTAGTGGGATGGTTAGTACTAGTTCAAAAGGATTAAGGCCTTGGACTTCCTTATCAGTGGATTTCATTGTGGAATTGCTTGTATCTGATGGCTAGGATGCCATCATGGTAGCAGCTGGACCAATTTATGAAGTTTGCCCACTTTATTCCTTGCAGAACCACAGTAACTGCGGCTGAGATGGCTAGGCTCTTCGTCACTCATGTGTTTGCTCTTCATGGGGTCCCCAAGATATATTTTAGTGATCGTGGACCCCAGTTTACTTCTGTCTCTTGATAAGAATTGTGCAAGACTCTTCAGATTTGCCCCTGCCGTTCAACTGCCTATTATCCCCAATCAGATGGGCAGAATGAACGTGTGAACCAGTGTTTAGACCAGTTCTTGCGGTGTTTCACTGCCGCAGATCATTCAGATTTTGTTTCTCACCTTCCTATGGCCTAGTTTAGCTACAACAACACTTTACATGTATCTATTGGTTGTTCCTTTTTTCTCCAACCATGAGTTTAACCCCGTCTTCAATATGGAGCCTAGTTGAGGATCAAAAGTTGAAGCAATGATTTACTTAGCTAAGACTATAAAGAAAATACACCAAGGGGTCTCCACAAGTTTGGAGGTGGCACTGAAAGTTTATTAGGAGAACGCTGATGGAAAGAGATGGGCGGGTCCAGCGTACAAAGTAGGATATCTTGTGATGTTGATGCTCAAAGCATCCCTATCAAGCAGCCATGTAAAAATCTGGGATTGAAGAGGATTGGGCCTTACCACGTTGTCAAAAAGGTGGGCCATGACTAATACCAGTTAAATCTTTATTCTTTGTTTCAGATCTTTTCTGTCTTTCATAAAAGCAAGATGACGATGTTTGAGGCCCCCCACCAGAGACCCCAGAGGCTTATCTAGTGGATGAGGTACCAGAGTGGGAAGTAGAGAAGATAGTAGCCTTTCACTGAGTAAAAAGAAGGCTTGAGTACTGGTATCATGGAATGGATCTGTTGCAGTGGAAACAGTTGGGTACCAGCGTGCAACTGCGCAAATGCCAAGGCCCAAGTGAAGTTTTCACAAACGTTTTCCCAGGCCGCTGGACCTCAATAAAAGCAAAACTGTTGCTGCTATGAAGTTGGCCCCAGCCCACAAGAACTTTACCTGGCTCAAGCCCATGGAAGGGTGGAGCCTCAAAAGAATGAGAGGGTAATGTCATGGCTTGAGGATGAAATAATAATGGGAACCATCAGCAAGGACAAAGCTGAACGTCAGGAGGCCAAAAAGGTGAGTTGACAGGCCTCCCTGACCTTAAGCATACCATGGACCAACACTGGGTAATGGCTAAATATTCCCAGAGTGGTCCTAGGAATGTGCATGAGGCATATCCTGGCGTTACAGCCCAGGCGTTAAAATGCACAATTTATGTTCTAAATTGTGACAGTTTGATTTGGTTGATCAGCAAATGGTGTTTCAAAACCCATTCAATTTTCAAAATTTCCAGCTTGGGTCAGCCTTACCTTCAATCAATAACTCAAGTTTGGTCTATTACTAGTTATAGTACCCTGCCCAATGGAAGCATGCACTTATTGGTGCAACTGAGCTTAGCGCAACTTCCATTGATTGATTTTCCCCAAAATTGCTTTTATACTTTTCCTCAAGGCCTAACTTTCTTGGTGGTCAACTTCTACCTTGATAAAAAACCCCTCGTTACTTTACACTTTATTTATGTTAACTTGTGCGACCTGTGCATGGACCTCTTCGAGGAGGTCTTTTTTTAGTACTAGATGGTCCCAACCCAAGGGGGGATTCATCAATGTTTCGAGGAGGTCTTAACTAACATTAACTGGTTAATTTGCACAAATTTAACTCTCTCATCTGGTGCACCACTGGGACGCCCTGGTCCTCTATAGACCGAAGCACCCTTGCACTCCAGCCCAGATCACTGCTTGGATATGGACACCATATTGGGGTCCACCCAAGCCTTGTTGTTTGTTCAATATCTGTTAATTTATACCTCACTAAACACCCTCACCTTAAGTTACTTTAGCTCCAGCACCCTCTGAGGAGTTATTTTTACCTTAGTACTAACAACTAGTTCTCTAGCGTTGGGTTTGTGCACCGTGCTCCACATCGCTGGGAGCTGGAGAGTTATAGAAAATCTCCTTACACTGAGCATGATATTTAATTGCTTGTCAAGGATGATTTTAATTTGTTTATAAGGAGTTTGTTTGCTGGTTTAATTATCAGCAATTTAACTTTCTTACGCAAATTGATTGTGATTTGTCACCAATTGTATGGGTGTTTTTGAAATATTGAAGCGTTCATGCTTTTTAGTAGCTTGTAGGTTAGTCTGAGCGAAGAGGCCTGCTGTAATTGATAAATTGTCCCATTGAAAAGCAGGATGCTTTCATATAAAGTTAATCTGATATGGATAAATAAAGACACTGGGACATGCTATTTCAGAATCTAACACATGGAGGGTTATATCTATTTAGTGGTAGATACTGACAAAATGGACCAATTGTTTATTTTTTGATAGAATCTCTTGGGTTAAGTACATTAACAAGAAAGACAAGTTTTCTTTATGTGCTAATATAAGAGCTGCGCACTGAGCTTCCCCATTTAATACCTTGCTTTTTTAAATAAAGACAGACAAATGCAGACAATTAAAGAAAATTTAAGCCAAATAGTTAGAAATTTTTTTCTTTTATAGTGTTCCTTGTGGAGGAGCTATAGGGATAGTTTAACATTTCACATCAGTTTTTAAGTTCTCTTGTGCAAGAGTTGAAAATATAGTTCCCCTTAATTGAATTGTTCATAAGTTACCAGAAGTGAAGTTGTCAGTACCTGTCTGTAGTAGGTAAATTCAAAATTGAAACCAATTTTCAGTGAGAAATTCAACTAGATAGTTGTCTTTATACAACTATCACTCTATCTTATTCTTATAAAATTAGTTACTGAACCTGCAAAGTAAACTTTTAAAAAGTTTACAGAATACTAATGAAAATTTTCTCATAATTTTAAACAAGTGTATAAGGTAGGCACATTATGATTCTCTTTATTTTTGTATGCTAGATAAAGTATGAGTATTACTAAACCTTCTAAAGGTATAAAATTTAGGGTCAATTTAATGGGAATTGAGCTTTAAATAATATATATAATTTCCTGTTTAGTTTATTACTACTCAAGATATAATTAAATTTTAATCATCTAAGCTCTATGATTAGTCACTTTATTTTTTAGAATATTTACCAGACAAAAACTTTACCCAGCCTTTGTCAATTTTATATTTATACCTAAAAATAAATTTCACATTACTATCTTAGAAGGCTTTTTTCATCACTATAGCAGAAATAATTAGTTTTGCCACATACTTGATATGCCCTTATTCATGTCCTGAAACATTATTTGGGTTTTTTAGATTTAGATTTATTCGAGGTATGCTGACCAGGGGACAGACAGTACCGATCACAACACTCAAAACGGCAAAACAAACTACTAACCAGGTGGGAAGCAGAAACTGCTTAACCCACCATGGCAGAGGGTGAGGAGGGGTCAGGGGGTTGGTTTTCAGAAAGACCCACCTCGATCAAGGGGTGTTGGTTACAGTACCGGATCAGAGCAGAGAGCCAGGGCGTTGGGGCATCTGCATAGTGGGGGCTGAGGTCAGCGTAGTAGGAGTTTTCCACTTCTGCATCAAGACAATGATGGGAAAGTGTTTCAACAAAAGCTGCGAGGAGAACTTCAGCTTCTTTGCGGGCTTCAGGAAGTTGGGTGAAAAGGGAGATACTGTGGCGGGTGATTTTGGCTGAGGGGTTGAATGAAGCAAGCGTTGCGACATTCATAACAGCGATTTCAGCATCATCAAATAGTTTTGAGATGTCACTGCAGGGAGATTCAGGGAAGTCGGGGGGAAGAAGATGGTGGGCAGGCCATGCTGGAGCTGGGCCACTGACTGGGCCACCGCGGTGCGTAGTTTTGGGCAATGAGGAGAGGCCACCGCAGCTAAGGCGAGCTGGTGGTCACTTTGGAAGGGGGCTGTATGGGGTAGAGGAGCGAAATGGCGAGGGGTAGGGGTTTCATCAAAGTTGGGAAGGAAAAATTCTGCCCAACCATAATCGCCATGGCAGAGAGGTTGACCTGTATGCTTACTAATGAGGATATTACCTGATTCGTCAGTTTCAGCCAATAGATCCCATGGATTTTGGTTCACTGGAATAGTGGCATTTAAATTTGAGTGGGTAGGATTGGGCGAATGGGCAGCTGCTTGGGTGTGAATGTTGGTCCAAGTATTGCTCTGATTGGCTGGCTTAGATTTAGGTGGGAGAGTGAGGATGGAGGTTTTGGGTGGGGCTGATTTTCCATGTGGGCCCACTGAACGAGATTGGAGGGTGGGAGGGGGCAGCAAAGTGCCCCATACTGAACCTCCAGAGGGGGGCTCAGAAGTTGCATCAGCGGATTTGGCCTTAGGGCATGCTCTTTTTGCATGGTCGAGGCCAAAGCAGAGGGAACAAATCTGCCTACCATTATTGACCCGAGCCCAAAAGAAATGATCAGGCGCTGCAGCCACACTAGCGCGGGGTGGGATTTGTTGGGCTATGGTAGGGTGGTGTGGTATGATGGTGGCTGTTGCACGAGGAGCAGCAAGGCGTTCTGCACCAGATGGAATGGCAAAGATGAGGTTGGGCTGAGTGCCATAAGCCATGAGCCCCGCGACCAACTGGTCATACAAAACCTGGGGTGGAAGGTGGGATGGGAGATTTGCAAAGGATACCACTAGCGTGGTGTCTGAAGGGAGGCGAGTACGGGTTGCGGGAATGGGGTTTTTTTTATAAATTAGAGGAGTTTGTGCTGCCGCTTCAGCATCCTCCTCAGATTGGAACCCAACGTCAAAGTAGCCCTTAAAAGGGCGGAAGTCTATAAAGCCAGCTGGCGCAAAGGCTGCAGTGGCTAGGTCAATAATTGCCTTATTGGCATATGGGAACAAACGCCCATAGTCCACTCTGAGGCAATAGCGGATAGCAGAGCGAGGGAGGGCAAGAGGATGGGGGCGAGAAGGGTGGACACGCGCCAGGTGGAGCGCTAAGTCCCGTGGGGGGACAAAACGGTTGGAAGCAGTGGGCGGGCTGTTTGAACCCGTCCAAACGCGCTTGCCTGCAGGGCGGAAAACGCTAGGTGGGGGTGCACTGCTACCCCACACTGGGGTGGCAGGCGGCAGAGCCAAGGACATCAAAGAATAGGTTTTTGGGCAGATGGCTGTAGATAAATAAACTTAAATTTAAAATCGCTCAAAAGTGACTTTGAGCGGTTAAAGAGAGTTTTTATTATTTGGGTTTTTTAGTAAGCTCCAATTTTAAAATTTCAGCTAAGTTATCAACATTCATATTCTAATTGGACTAAGAAATTAGGCTTTTTTACAGCCATTTTAGCACTTTCTAATAATTTTGAAAGTTACAATATCCCAATCATTCTATCAGCGGCTGCATCCATGACGCCACCCCTCATATGACAAAACAAGGAGGATCTGAGGTGATTTGAGTATACTCTATTGCAAACTACATTTAGATGCTATACCAGATATAGTTCTCAGTTCATCATTTTGCCATCACAGATTATGGTCTAGTACATATAAATGCATATTCTGCAGTTGTAATCCAAATAGATATGGTAAAAGTAAACTTCTCTTACAAATTTAAATTCTTAAAGCCTAATTCTTTGTGGATTTTGATATAAAAAATTTTAATTATATGTTAAAGTCTTTGCCTGCTTAGATTTAGATTTGTATTAAAAACGCTCAAATGTAGGGTTGATCCTTTGACATGAATAACTTTTTAAAAGCTCAATTTAATAATACTAATATCATTACTAATATCTCTCTGGATTTAAAAACAATTGAATTGCACCTGAAGTAGCAAGCATTTAAATAAAATTGAAAACATCCAAAGCCCCTTTTATAGGCTTTGATCATAATTGATAGACTGAAGAAACTAAATTTTGTATACCCTAAGTCCTTTGCAAAAATTTCCAGCCAGTCACCATAACATCCAAGGATGCACAAGTTTAAAACCTGATACCAAATTCTATGTGCACAATGTCGCAGATGGCTCCTTAGAGGAACCATCATTATATTCTTGGGTTCAATCAACATTGATGAAAACTAAAATAAACCATATCTAATGAGAATTTCCTGTTTGCAAAAAGCATGGTAATGAAGTTATCAGCAAAATGAGAATCAAATATGTTCAAAAAACAATTGAATGTGATGACCAATGAACTTATGCCTTATCAAAAACCACATGTGTCATGAGAACACATCAAGAGCCACTGTTTAACTCAGAGCAGTAGCAACACATTCACAAACAAGCAAAAGCTCTACAGTAAAAGTAATCCTAGAAGCACTAAAATCATAGAGGATCAAGGGATTGGACTCTGTTGGCATCAAACAAAGCTGCAATTACACAATCACCTAACAATAAGAAACTGATAATTACAAATTGGGTTAACTTCAAACACCACAAATCCCAAAAGTGTTATATACTTTCTATTTTATAAAAGTAAAATAACATCGTTCACAGATTTGTTTTTTTGTCATCATCATATTTAATTGGTGCTAATAACGCTAAATATAGTATCATTGTTGAAAAGTTCATACTGAGCCTTCCTATTATCAGCTGAAATTGAAAGGTTTCTGGTGTGCTCAAGTGAAGGCCCATATATGTAATTACAAGGCTTCAATATGGTTGTACATATTGGAATCATGAGAAAAATTCTCAGTTACTGAATAACTAGGTCCTCCAATTAACCTGTTGGCGCACCTTGTGAAAAAATAAATAAATTTATTGCATGTGGCTCAAACCTATCAATAAGCACTCCCTTAGTGAGTGTTCCACTTAAGCAATAACTGATGTTCACTACATGGGCTCCATGAAGCAATTATGGAGACTTCTACATTGATTTCATGGAATTGTATCATGTAGATGATATACCAAAAGATATGACCCTGGAGAGTATATGCAGAACAATTTTTGAACTAAAGATTAATGTAGACCGTTTGACTAGTGAGCTAATCAAAGATCATCACCACCACAAAAAGGAATCTAGGGTATAATTTGACTCAAGTGTTTGAGATTTTAGAGCTTTTAGAGAGTGAGAACAATAAAAATGAATATAGTTAAACTCTTTTTAAGAAGCTATATAGCCACGAAAAAGGTTAGATTACTTGAATCAAGAAATCCAACAACCAAGTGAGACATTCTCTACCTCTCAAACTTTACCAATTTTAGGAGAACAAACTAAAAGTCTTAATACACCAGTGATGGTGGTATAACCATAAAGTCAAACTAAATCTTAAGAAGTTCTCATAATTCTCACATACATCAAGAGTAAGTTCACTTCTGGCAAGTGATTTATAGCCAGATATTTGTTATATATGAGAATAGATGAATGGAGCCAGCAACAGAAAGAAATCCGTTAATTTAAAGGGATTTATGAGTAGAGAAGCATAGGAGGTGATTGGAGCTACTCTTAGACCCCATCACATTTAAGTTAAAGTTAAAAATATTCTTATTGCTAAGTTTGGAAGGGCACAGGATATTCAAAATAAGAAGCAAAAATATCTCACTTTGAGAATAGGGATATATGAATCAGTTTATGAAACCCGAGCTTACCTATAGGCACAACACCTTTGGACGATTATAGACTTGGATTCAGTCACTGAAAAGACCACCTTGCTTAGTTACCAGAAATTAAAATTGAAACTGCTGATGCACTCGAACTTAGCAGTGAAAACTACCAATTCTCTAAAAACTGTAAATGAGACCATAATTTATGTTAAAGTCACATATAAAACATAGGCAAGACATCAAAATCATCAGCAAAGTTGCCCTGATTGATAGGCTGACTATGTTGCCAAAGCTAATTGATAAGTCTTAGGAGAAGGCTTACAGCTAAGTTGAATGGAAGTACCAAATTTACACAAAGTCATATATAACAACTGTCAGCAAAAAGGGCACATTTGGAGAAGTTTATTCAAACTAAAGTAAAAAAGAAAGAATTACACAAAGAGGAGGTCCCAGGATTAGTCAAAGGGGCTGTACACCACGCCAACGGAATCAATAAAGATAAGCCTGGTTTATGGGTTAATTCATAATACTATGTCATTGAGGTCCAAGTTAATTGGTTATTCCCGCCTTCCTCAGACCTAGCCAAGCGAAGTTTGAGCTTAGTAAACAATCTTACTTTTATCAAAATCTATATGCCACATAGATCAGTGATAGTATCTTAAATGGTAAGAACTTAGCAAATTACGCTTAAAAAGAATTAGATCATAGACTTCAAGTCAAACATAGTTTGCAAAGAGTCCTGCCTTACTGAGGAGATTAGAAGATTCATTCAGACATTAAACGTCATATTTACTGCGGGTATGGCTATTAGAAGGATCATATCAAAAGATGAAGTTACCATATATGCAGTCAAAGTATTATAAATACTAGATAATGGCGCTCCTTTTAACGTTATGTTTTCCAAGCTCATGAAGAGATTCGTTTGCAAAGAGATATATTACCAGGACAAGTTCATAACTTATAGCTTGAGTTGAGCAAATACAGTAGGAGTTTATTTCATGTTACTCTTCTAATAAAGTTAATATCTATGATCCAGCTTCTGTACTTGATAATGACCATTACATGATACTCATAGGAACGTAGTTTCTTGTTGAGCTTTAATGAATCATGAATCAACCAGAATTTAGTAATAATAATAAAACTATTAGATACCAAGTGTGTTTTAAAGACAAGGAAAATAAGGAGTATAAGAAGCAAGTATGCCTAGTAAAAACCGAGCATTCCATTTTCCCAGTCAGCTATATACTGAGTACAATGGGAACAAAGCAGATAACACTGATCATAGAAGCAAAGTATGGCTTGCCCTTTGCACGCCAGCGAGAACTTCCTACTTCCTGAAAAGCATAATGTATTGTTGTTTAACATCAGTATCAATATCCTAGAACAGATGATGCACAAAATTACTGTCAAGAAGAAGTCAGAGTTAGATACCTCGAGTAATGCCTGCATTCTATAATTCTACTTAACAAGAATAATTCAGAGTTCCCCTTAAAACATTTTCAAACACCTTGTTAAGATCAAAAAGAGTAAACTGTTTAAAAAGCGAATATGCACTGTTACATCAACATTATACAGTTTACGCCATTTCCAGCATCAAAAATATTGGGCTTCATGAGCCATCTACACATGGAGAGCGTGAACTCACCAATTTTTTTAGTTTTTAATCTAATTGAGGTAAGCTGACTAGGGGATGTACATTACTCAAACTAAAATCTAAAACTAAAAACTAAAGTAACTAATTGATTCAAACAAAACGCCAAATGAGTGGATTGAATGAAACACAACAAATGAAACAACCAACCAGGTGGGCAGCGGAGGCTGCTTATCCCTCCATGGTGGAAGTGGAGGGGGATTGGGGGCTCATCTTCAGCAGCAGCTTCCTCATTCCAGAGTAGGGTATGTGTCAAGGCGGATAGCAAGGGCGTCAGGGCATCAGTGGCATGTGGTTTAATATCACTAATGATTGGTATTTCATGGAAATTGCCAGCTATGAAAATGGCAGTTATTATTCAGTTAAATCTTTTTTGGCTTTAATGCGGGCTTCTGGTAGTTTAACAAACGTGGCAATATTGGTCTGGGTAATCTCAGCTTTAGGATTCCTATGCTACAGTTACCACGTTCTGGATAGCGTCGTTGACATTTTTGTGCAATTGATTCTTTGTAATTTTACTTTATGGGGTGAGATATGAGGAGATAACAGGAGGGGGAATACCTTATGTGAGCATCGTTACTGATTTAGTGACAGCTTTGCGGAGGGGATGACAATCTGGTGTGTCAGCTGTTTCTACTGCAAGCTTGTGGTCACTTTAGAATGATTTGGCATTTGGCTGTGGGGAATATAAATGAGTGGGTATTTGGCGGCACATTATGCATTAGTGAACAGCTCAATTTGCAGAGATGGTCCTTCAATAAGATTACCTGATTCGTCAATTTCAGCAAATAACTCCCATGGGTTCTGGTTGAATTATATTGGGGAATCACCTATGGTTGAGGTTTAGTTGATTTGTTGGAGGAGGCTTTGGGATTGAACTGGTGTCCAAGCCAGTGCTTGATTGGAGGATCGTGTGTGGTACTGGGGTGAGGAGGAGGCTGATTGGTGGCTGCAGATGCAGCTGCAGCATCAGGCTCTGGGGGAGGGGGAGGTAGGATCATACCACATACTGGAACTAGCGCGGGTGGGCAGCGGATTGGAGGTCAGCAGATGAATAATCCGAGCCTTTGGATGTAACTGAGGGGCACTTGCATTTCAAGTGGTCCAACTCAAAAAGAGTAGACAGGTTGTTTGCCTGCCTTCGATGTGGGCCCAAAATGGATGGTCAAGGGCATAAGGAATGAAAGCGCAAAGGGGGAATTGACACAGTGATTTTACTAAATTTATGGCTGATTGTGAAATATGCTTAAGGCCCAGCGAGGCGTGTGGCCCCATTTGAGACCACAAATTGTAAGATGGGGTTGGAGCCATAGGCTGCCAAATCATCATCAGCTCCTGGTGGAGCACCACAGGGGGGAGGTGGGTGGGCAAACCAGCAAACTGGGCTACCAAAGTGGTTTCTGCTAGGAGCTGGTTTAAATTATAGGAAGAGAGGTACCCTGTAATACCAGGGTCACAGTTTCACAGTGGCAGCATTGGCTTCACCAGTGAAGCCAAGATTGAAATACCCCTTATAGGGATGGAAATTTATGAATCTGGCAGGTGTCATCACCGCCTTTGCCATTTTGATAATGGCTTGGTTGTGGTAAGGGAAGATTTTCTCGTATTTGACCCTTAGGTCAAAATGCATGTTGCTCCAGGGGAGCACCAGGGGCAGCGAGGTACCATTTGTGTATGAGTGAGGTGGGCGTCGAGATCCTTAGGAGGAATGAATCGTCCCAGGGGTTTGATATGACTGGGTGAGCCAGTCTGAATGCTTTTTCCTGCTGGACGGAAAAAAGCAGGGGGAGTTTTGCCGCTGCCCTACACTCTATTGCCAGCAGAGAATCTGAGGACATTGGAGCAAAACTAGGGATGGGCGATTGAAATTTACTTTTTTGTTTTCCATATAATATGCTCAGAAAATTACAAAAATCAGAAAGAGAGAAAACAATTTTTAGTTTGATACTCAAATATTTTCAGCAGAAGACCTAATGATTATGGCTTATGTAAGTTAGGAGTTCATGGGCTTTACAGTGGGAGCTCCATACCCTTCTAATTAAACTCTTAAAATCTCTCTAAGAGCAAAGAATAAGTCATTTTGAAGAAACTACAGCATTTTATGGATGCAGTCTTGGTACGCCTCTTCAAAAGTCCTTGGGCGTCTCCCCATCTGATAGTGAGAAGAAGGATGAAATACATTTTATGGTCACCTTTAACAAAAATTCAATTACTTGAAAAAAGATTTTTATACTTTACCACGCAATTTCAATGCCTTGCAACTACTATAAGATCTTGCTGCTTCTCAGCAATGGGCCTGTAATGCGGATATTGTTATATTGAGCTTGTAACAGAAGCCATAAGAAATGTGCACTGGTTAGAAGTCAGGGCTATATTAACCAAACGTATTCCCAGGATTTAACAATGCCCCAGCCATATTTCAACAAGTAATTGATTAGATTTTTTGTGATCTGAATATGTTGATTGTGTTTCTATTTGGATAAAATTATGGTATTAATCAAGACTTTCAGGGTAAACTAGCATTCCCAAATGGGTTTTTATCTTTACCAATGAGAACAACATCAAGCTTAAAAGAAGCAAGTGCTTGTTTATAATGAGCCAATTCATTTTTTTGTCCTGCAGTGAATTAGATTGAATTAAACTTTAGCAAGAGAAAATCAAAGCTATTAACATATGAGTTCCTGCATTTGTATAAAATATGTTCATGTGTTTTTGGCATGGTGTTACAACCACCAATTTGTGCCAAACTTTGTGAGCATCTTTAAGTCACTCAAGCACCTTCTAAACAAAAAATATTGTTTAATTGGGATTAAAAGCAAGCTGACTTCAAATGTCTCAAGCAAAATATAATCCATGCTTCGTTTTCTGATAACACAGTTTTTGTGAAAGCCTTATATGTTTACACTAACACCAGCAATGTGGGTAAGGAGCCAACGTAGCTCATTTGGACGAATAAGGATAGATCAAAATAGAGTTCTACTCAAATATATTTACCAGATCATAATGCAACTACATGGATACAGAGTGCAAGTGCCAAGTAGTGATCAGAACTTTACTTTAATTTTGACCTTAATTTTACAGCATAAACTTCAAATAAATTACCAACCTTGTCTCTCTGAGATGGTTGACGAACATGCAGAATCCATATGGAAGACTAAATAGATGGGCTGTTTATCAGTAATGATACAATTTTGAGATCCTGCTCTGGGAAGAAGAGAAGCACCTGGATGTGGATGGCTTGTTTCAAATACCTGTCTTCCATTTACAAGCCTCTGAGAGCAATAGGATCCACAAACTTATTAAAACCAAAGGAGGAATGGGAACAATAAGAAATTCAGTTAAGAAGATACTGAAGAGTTGTTCCAGAACAAATGAGATTTTGAGATGCGCAGCTGAAGAAACAAGACAGGAGAGATGGCCAACATGTGTGAAAATAAGTAAATGAAAGGCACTAGTCATGGAAGGACACCGTCAAGTAGGCCACAGACAGCTACAGAAGACATACTAGCATAACAATGACAAAATGTATTGGGAGGGCATATTGGACGGTACCAGTTAGTCTCTGGAGCATTGCTTTTTGAGACCGGTACAAGCTTACTAAATAAGTTTTTGAGCTTCATCCTGTCCATCCAAGCACGCCCTTTTGCAACATTTCCATCAAAGTTGTTAACCATTTCAAAAGACATCCAATGTGAGTCAATTTATCATTGTGGCGATGGATCATTGCAAAAAGTAGAAAGAAGTGATAACAGTCAAGGCGCTTAACTTAAGGGTTACCATTAGGATCCTCAAAAGCCAGATCATAAAATTCCACGGATGCCCTCAGATATTTTTTAAATAGTAGATGAAACTTTAATATAGTTGTTTTGAGAGAACTGATGGACTTAGTAGGTTTTATACAACAGTTCATCATGCCATATAAAACATCTACCAATAGAGGCATGGAAAGATTCAATGGAACATCTGAATCAATATTAAAGCAGATTGTGGTACCCACATACCAAATGAGAATATTTTTTTCACCTGCCCTGTTTACTTAATGGTTGAGTTAGCATAGGGTATAGGACATATCACCATTTATAGAGCTATAAGGTAGAAAGGACACATTGCCATGTTTGTTAGCTTAAGTGATGGACGAAGTAAGGAAGAGAACACCCTCCAGAAGTTACTAGAAAGCAATAGTTGAGAAGTTAATTACGATTTAGCTGAATGTAAGCAGCAATACTTTAAAGTCTCTGAAGGAGAGTACCAAAGAGAGTGACCAAAAATCTAAATTGACCATATTTGCATTGGGACAGAAAATGATGTTTTATATATGCGCGGAGAACGTCCTGTGTAGTTACAGGCCATCTGAACAGTACCTGCGACTGTTGGTTTAAAAAGAGGAAATGCTTAGTACATCAAGAATGCCATCACTTATATAATGTATAACTAAATCACCACGCGGCATTTGGAGTCTTTCCTTAGGTCTCATATTAGAGAAGGGAGATGTTAAGAAATGCTTAGCTGTAGGGTTAATTTCTTAATCTATGAAAGCCCCTTTTTGAAGCCCCTCATTGAATGGTACTATTATTGGTAATAACATCTATCTGTCTGAAAAAAAAAGTGAGTTTCAACAAAGTTGCCAGTATTAAAAATAACTTGCAAAATTTGAAGCCACTTTTATAACATTTGTTCAATATATAAAACTGAAAACGGAAGTTACTATATCACCAAGCTGTTGTTATATTTCCAATTTTTATTAAGATATCAGAAGATGATAAAGTATATACTGTTACCAAGTTTTTTTCTCTCAACATATCAAATATGATGCCTCATAGAAACACCCTTTTATACCCTTGGGTTTAACAGCATTCAACAGAAGACTTATTTTATCCTGTCTGGTGAGAAAACTTCATTATCAAAAGAAGAGCAATGCAAGTATTAGCAAAATTAGAAACAAATTAAAGTGCAAATACCATTAAATTTAGGTCACTGATCCCATGCAGCCACAAGAGCCACAAGGTTTAAAAGAAACACCAAGTGGCACTGTTTAACTAAGAGCAGCATCCACGCATTCACAAACAGGTTAAAGCTCCACAAATCAATTTATTCAGGTGCCCAGAAGTTTTAGAGGATCAAGGTCTTGAACTTCTTTGGTCACAAAGCCAAGCCAAAAATACACAGTTACTTATGGAGGAAATTGATTTATTATAAAACAGGCTCTACTTCAAACACCCTGTTAAAAATTGTAAGTGGTTACTCTGACAATTATTACTAATTGTTATGACTCTGGGTTTTTTACTGATTAAAAACTCCCAACTTGTTAACTGCACAGGTCTGATATGTGCACGATTTGCATTATCTGATAGTAGTTGATAGTTGATTGATAATAATATGACAATTATTTTACGTAGTTGAATAGATAACCCGTTATTTTCCAACGCTAGAACTGTACTTCTCCACAAAATACTCTTGATGCCAATTGTAGGGACTTCTTCCATTATACGCTTGACTTGATCCACTCTCAGATCCAGAAGTTTACAACCTTTCCTCTTGTGACACAGAGTCTGCAGCAAATCCCAAATAAGTTCAGCTTTTCTTCAAAGGATCCTTGATCCTTACTCTTTGTTCAACAAAAGAAATCCAATTATTACACTTAGTAATAATTTCTTGAAAATTAAAAGAATTAAAACAATAAGGATTTTTCTAAAAACATGACTCTTTTCTAGCGTTTTTATTAATGTCATTTATCAGGGAATTTATAGAGGAATTTGGCGCCCAACACTCAATTTGCGCCTCATCCATGAAAAAGCAGTTGTTGCCATTGAACTTCCCTTCAACGTCTCACCAGCGATGATATTCTCCATCTGGTTAGGATTTCTTCATCGGACAACCTGAAGACCTAAACCAGCCAGAGTCAGAAAGCGTGTACCTAACATTTCCCACCTGATACCAGCGAACCAATCCTATTTGTCAAGCGATTGCTTAGGTAATGGGCCTTGTTACACATTATGGAAGGTTGCAAACCAACTGATCAATTTGCTAGTTGCAGGTGACATCACTTGCCTCACAACTTGCTTATTAAATTCCAATTATTCATTGGTGAAACCTGACCAATTTCAATTGTTACATCTAATAGTTTACTCAATTATCAACTATCAAATGCCCCAATTTTTTGTCAGCATTTCTGACCGATGAGATCTTCAGAATTCACCCAAATTGATCCGCAATGGATCTGAACCTGGCGAAATTACCCAAAATCCCCAAACATTATTACCCCAAAATTGGGGTCAACCAATATCCAATTTATTTGCCACAGGACTTACCCCTAGTGTTTCAGCAGGTAATCTAGGAGGCTGGAAAGGTGGGCAAAAATCCCAACACATCCCCCATCTTGCCTAGATTTTCAGCGAGAATAGAATCAGGACATGAGAATACCACCTCTGACATCAGGTCAAATATTTCTTGGTTAAGCGGAGCACAGTTGATCTGCACTCAACGCTGCTCTGGACAACCTTTGGCATGCAGTTCTCTTCCTCTTCCTCTTTGCTGCCACCTCCTCAGAGCTGCTCCTCATGACCAACTGTTGTGCTGGGCCGATTGATTTACTCGTGACAATGCTAGTCATGCTAAGCCATTTCCCCCAGTCAGGGCATATGACCCATTTTCATATTCATTATCTTGGTCCAGCGTACTTGTTTCCTGATCTTACTTCTTGTCCTTTATATCTGGTCACTGACATATATGTTTGTCTCACAGAACAATTAAGAATGCTCAATTCTATTAACTCTAGTTATATTAATAATAACTTTTTTCCCGTATAATTCTTAATTATTTTCTGAAAATTTTATCTCATTAATTTTGAGATTAATTTCTCCAAAATTAGAGCTTAATTGATACCAAAGTGAATACTGTCAACTAATATAAATCTTTTAAATCCCTCCTATTGTCCAAATCATCTGTCAAATTTGGAATCTCATTACCAGCAAATGCTGACAGCCTGTATGAAAAAAGATGCTCAGCTCTTCTAATTGATGAGTTGATCTGCTTAAAGAATCTCTTCTATGGTCCCCCTAGGGCTCATACTTTTGTCAGGCATCTGTAGGCAGTCCTTCTGCAGAACTACTGCAGATGGTATCCAACCCTAACAAAAACAGAGTAGCAACCATCTCGCACAACTTCTGACTACTTCTCCCTCTGTCATCAATCCCTAAATTGGATTTCAATACTTTCCTGGTTTTGGCTCTTTTTTCAGATACTCCTACAATTATTGTTAAACCTCCTTAAGTAATACCATTTGATATTGATTAATCATTCCTCTCTGGATCTGAATTGCTTCCATTGTTCTTTTCTGACTTGGCTAATTCAAAAAACCAGCTGTTCTTTCAACCAAATTGGCCTTTAGAAATTGCAAAGATTTCAAGCCCCTATACAGTATTGAGGACCTGAGTGACTGCGGCTTTTTCATAGCTCTGACCCATCCAATCTTACAAACATCCTAGATTGAGACATTGCAGCCTATGTTCTTTGTAAAGCTGACAAGTTCTTTGAAAGTTGGGCTATGAAGCTTCCAGAATATCCTGGATTTCATTGCTCATTCTGCTTTCAAATTAAAGAAGCTTTTAGTCATCATCTTCAGGATGCCGTCTGCTCCTTGCATGACTATCTCCTATCTAACGTCCCATTGGTACCTTCCTTTTATGGCTTTAATTGGGGACTTGATTCAGCAACCCCCACCTAGTATCCCTTGCACAATGCTGGCTCATATGTTCAATATTATTGATGAAGCATGTCGGCAGGTGCTCAAGACCAATCTTCCAGCTCCAGTGCCATATAGGGATTGCTCAGGGTTATTTGCTGACTTCCTTTTCTTGTTCCATTGCTTCCTCCTCAATTTAGGTTATTGCATTTGGCAAGTACTGATATCTCCATCTCTCTCCACCTTGTCACGTTTTTCAGGGATCAGCTTCCGCTCATTGAGCTTAGCTTTGAGTAGGTATAGCCTATGCTAGCGTTTGATCTCACATAGATTTCACCGGTTATACACCCCTACTGTCATACATCCTCCCTCCTCAAGAGGTGACATAGGCAGAATTATCCTCCAAATCGAGGATAACTAATAAAAAATTAAAAAATAGATCTTTTTTTCTGTGCGTTTAACTTTTTAATTTTTTTACATTATATTTTATCAGTCTTATAATTTTTCTTCGTTTTTATATGGGACATGACCTTCCTTTGATTCAGAGGTCCATCATTTTTATTTATTCTCCAAAACTGGTTCCTAGGTATACTTTGACCTACCAGTTTTCCATGGTTCAGAGGTCTTATTTTTTAAGACTTAACCATTTATTTTGGTTCAGTGGTACCTTTTTAGGACTTAACCAGAAATTAGCATGACATAACCATCTCAATAGTTCATTGGTTCTTTGGGAACACACTTTTTAAATTTTCTTTTATCCATTGTTTAAATATTTAGCATGGACTTAATTCACAATCCTTCCATCCAAGAGGTTCTGATGGAATAAGCATCCATTGTTATCGTAGCAATAATCTCAAATGGACCTGACCACAACTCGTCCTATTTGTTTCTTATTTTAAAACCATGCATAGTGCAATAGGCAACTTTATCGCCTACTTGGTATTCTGATAATACCAGTCATATTTTATTGTCCGTCATTTTTGCCTTGATTCTTTTCTTCAAGGTCATATTGAATGATTGCAATTTCATATCAATCAGGTATATAACAATCTGAGCAATTACTGCTCAGCACCTATCACCAATGTTGGTTCAACCACTAAATATTGAATCAGCGGTAACGCGGGTTTCTTCCATACAATAATTTAAATGGTGTTTTTCCCGTCATCATATGGTGACTCATATCATATGAAAATGTCACCAAACTGAGGTATGTTCCCTATGCGGAAGTTCTCCCTGAAACCAATTTCCTCAGCGTCATGGCCAAAGTTCCATTGACCCATTATACCAGTCTGTTTGTCTTAGCTGGTAAGGTACTGACATGACTACTCTAATCTCCAGTATCTTATTCAACCTCAAGATCATGTGGGATGTGAAATTTGTTTAATTATTGCTTAACAAGACTTGAGGGAATCAATGGCAGTATAAAACTTGATCTAGGGTAAACCTTGCAGTGCTTGTAGCATCCACTTTCGCCAGGTCCTTGATCTCAACCCATCTAGTCAGATGGTCAATCACAACTATGATGTATTTGACTCCCCCTGTACTCATAGTTAATGGTCCAATCACATTGATGGACACTATATGCCAGGAAAATCCAGGGCGGACCAGTCTATATATAGTCATGTTCATGTGAGGTTTGTGCAATTGGCACTCCATACAGCAAGCCAGATAATCTGCTACATCGTAGCTGATCAACTCCCAGTAATAGTACTGGAAGATGTGGTTGATCATCTTCCTCAGGCCTCCATGCCTAACAACCTTATGCATGGCTTAAATGATTACCGCTCGTTCTGATAGTCTTGGGAATAATAATCATTTTCCATCAATCATATTATAACTTGTCCATCCTTGGTCCAGGTGTATTCCATTACTTTCTGTAACACCTTGGATTTATCAGGGCTCATTCTCAATTTCTCCATTGACATATTCTGGAACAGCTCATCCGCTTGTTGGTATACCACTTGGAACATTAATAACCTTGATAAGCCACCACATTCAGGTGAAAATATCTCGCTTATTGAACTAACTCATAGGTGTAATCCTGAAGCTTTAATTACCATCAGGCCAGTCATACTTCTGGTTCCCTTAGATTATGCAGCCAACGCAGTGAGGAGTGGTTCGTCACCACTTTAAAGTGCGTTCCATGAATATACACCCAAAACTGTTTACAGGCATAAATTACCATAAGGCATTCACGCTCAGTAATGTTGTAATAACGCTCTGCTGATGATGTTGTCTGGCTCACATAAACTACTGGTTTTTCATCCTCTGAGCTCATCTACTTGACTAAGGATGGCGCCAATAACTGTTAATGAAGCATTAGTCTGTATTATTATTCTCAATCGAATTTGGATATTTCAGAATCAGAGAATCTATCAGATACTGGCGTAACGTATCAAAAGAACTCTAGGCCTCTTTAATCCAATCGAATCCCTTGTTAAGATCCTACAGTAAATAAAAGCGGGGCTCAGCAATTCTCATGAAAACCTATATAAATCTTTAGTAGTATACAACCATTATAAGGAATACTTGGACATCTTGGACAATATTTAGGATGGTCATTCACTATATGGCCTCAATCCTCTGGGCTTGCAGCTGCAGTCCGTTAGAGTTGATATCAAATCCTAGATATTCCAAATCTTTCTTTTAAAAAGTGGCACTTCCTTGGATTAAGCTTCAGGTTAGCCATGGACAGTCTCTTCAAGAAATTTTAAGTTGGTAAATGGTCAGTAAAGGACTTACTGAACAAATTTATATAGTTTAAGTACACCAGTATGCACAACACTTAAAGTCACTTAATATGGCTTCTATGGCCCTCTGGGACGTCAAAAGCTCATTACAAAGACCTTGGGGCATCATATTTGGTTGATACAGCCCCTGCGCGGTGATGATTGCACATTTCTCATGGTCTTCAGTTGGAAAATTGATTTGCCAATATCCCAATATAAGATTTATTGCAGTGAAGTATTTTGCTTCTCTAGATCAATCCAATGCATTGTCAATTCATGATAGTAAATAAAAATCCTTATACAGTATTTTATTCAGCTTTTAATAATTGATCAGCACCCAATTAGAGCCATCCTTCTTCTTCATGATCAGAATAGGGCTCACCTAGGGATTTGACGACAGAACTAGAAGCCCATGCTTCACTAGTTTGCTGATCTCTTCTTCCACTACCTTATCAGCCACCTTCAACCGTTAAATTGGTCTCATCCTTATCAGAAAATTTCCATGGTGTCGACTTTATGGATGACATTCCTCATACATCAAATCATGGTCGTCCTAGATGATAATTCCTGATACTTTTTAGATTGTTTGAGAGCCTCCTCCAGCTGTCTTGCTATCAGATCATTGAGTTGCTCTCAATTGACAATAGATTGATGCTCTCAATCACCTAAGCCAGTAATCCCATCTCATCAAGGGTCCCAAAATCAGGAAAGTCCTCAATTTGCCGTTGGGATCAGATAATCAAATGCAATGATCTGATTATTCTTGATCTTCATTAGTTTTTACTCAAATTCGCCAGGAGAACTCAACTTTATCCATGGCCCAGCATAACTATTCTAGGAGCCACCTATGACTATACTCTGGAATTCTTCCAGGAGCTACCAACTTCTCCATACAACAGCTCAGATATCCAATGTTAATCCCGTTTTGACTATGATCTGTGATCCCAATGGTATGGTCCTTAAATTCTTAATTTGCAATGGAATTCCCCAATTCTACAGGATTTCCGTCAACATTTATCTTTGTTTTTTCCCAACCAATTGGTGGCAAATCATAACAAAAAATCACTATAAATCAGATTGATGAAATTGTTTCTCCTAGCTAATGGAGTTTTTCCATCTCTCTGTTAAACTATTGTAACGCTGAACAATATGGTCAAAGTATTATTATTTGAAGTTACGTTTACTCCCTACTTTTTTAGAAACTCAGTCTCAATCAGAATATCATAGTTTTGGTTGTCCAAAACTATTTCTGGGGCGGATACCATTAAAAATCCAAATTGGAGTGGTAAAGCGCTATACAATCCACAGGAGATGGTTGTATTTAGCCTGGCGGTCCCATATTCTTTTTTGTGCTCCAAATCGGGCGAAATTTTCATCTTCCTCAACAGCTTGGTCGAGGCAATATTGATAGGCGCTCTACTGTCAATATTCGCCCACACCCATACTTAGCTTAACCAGTATATCAGTATATGTACTCTTGGAGTATTATTAACCATAATTACTGAGCGTATAGCGGCGTTATTCGCCAAATCGAGGGTTTTAATAATTTGTGTTGATAGATTAGGAGATGATTCCTTAATTGCTTTAAGGGAATATACAGGATTGCCTCATCTAATCTGACCTCAGTCAGATTTCTAGAGTCTCCATGGCTCAAATCTTGTCCACTAATTGTTGCGCATATGGGTGAGCAGCTTACTTGATTATTTTGGGGTCATATACCCCTCGCTCTGGATCTGGTTACTGCATTAACATCAAGATTGACCATTTGATAAAGTTGGTCCTGCGCATCAGCATTGACAAATAGATTACTAATGTCAATTTCTTCATCTAAGATATTGGGTGGAATGGGTCAATCCTCAGCTCTAGACTGTTCCCCATATAAACTGTAAGCCCTTTTCTGACTCCCATGCAGGTTTGTCCTGGTTTGCCTGGACTACGTTAATCTGCTCCTTTGGCTTCTTACATTGAACAGCAAAGTGTTCTTTTCCTCCACACTGATATCAGCGTTTGTTTTTATTATCTGTCTGCTTGGACTCCTTGGGCTTATTTCCTGGCATGGTTCAATTGTTAGAATCCTTAGTGCTATCAGTTCCCTCTGTAAAATTCATATTTTTCACTAAAATTGGCTTGAAGCTTCAATTAGGAGCCTCAAATTAGCTCCTAATATCTTGAAATAATCCACCATTTTTGAGTTGGTAATCTCAGTTGCAAACATGGAAGACATCATTCAATGTAAATTGTAATGGGCCAAAGAGCCACTTGCAATGAGATCCGTGCTTTGAAATTGTCCATTTTTTTCTCTGACCAAAATCTGCAATTCTTGATATAATCAATTGGCAAATCTTGCTATGGACTCGTCCTTCTGGATTTGGATCCCCTAAATTCCTGTTTGCACTTCAACATATGTGTGGGACTTCCAAATCTTTTCATTATGGCCGCCTTGGCATCCGAGTATGGACAGCTGTCCCTCTCTGTGACGGTCAAGGCACTGCCTAACCGCCACATAGCCCCAACCCCCTAAGGTGGGGATTGGGGCTATTAGTAACTTAACTAAAATAATAATAAAAGCATAGGGCTCAAGGGCAACGACCCTCAAAAATGGCATTCTGATGAATCAGATGCCAATAAATTGATGGAACCTCGGAGCAAAGGTGGCAAAGGTCAATGTAAATGGCGACTGGGTCAATCAAAGGCTGCCAACCCGAAGTTTAATGAATGAAATGATGAGAATGGCAACAGCAAAGGGCAGCCCAGCGAATCAGGGGCTGCCAAGTCAAATTACATCAAAAATGGAAGCGTCGAGAACCACAGCATTGGGCAGTTCAGTGAATCAGGAGCTGCCAAGCCAAATAATACTATTAATGGAAATGTTGAGAATCACAGCATCAGGCAGCTCAGCAAATCAGGAGCTGCCAAGCTGAATCTGCCGCTTGATGAGAATATTGAGAGCCATGGCAAAGGTCAGACCAATAAATCAGGGGCTGCCAGGCCAAATTATCCCAAAAATGGAAATTTTTGCAACAAGGGTGACATGAGAATGCCAAGCTCTGATTCGACCCTGATGAACAAAAATATATGCAAAAAAGTTTACATAATGCCACGGGTACCCAACGAATGGTCTAGAACAGACCTAGATGGGAATATTGGAGGCTGATATTCCTAAAATAAGCCCACAAATAGCCTGCTGCCCCCCCCCCCCCCCCCCCCCCCCCCCCCCCCCCCCCCCCCCCCCCCCCCCCCCCCCCCCCCCCCCCCCCCCCCCCCCCCCCCCCCCCCCCCCTCGCGGACTCCATGGGAACCAATTCACCCATATACCCCATTTTATAATATAAAAACAACAAATTGAAGGTGTTTAGGACAACTTTGTCTTCTAATACATATAAATAAAACCTCAAAAATCGAAATAAATTTTTGAAAATTTCAAAATCATTTATTAAGATTTTGATGGAAAACCAGGGATTTTGAGCGAAGAATATGGACCATTCCTCAGATTTCAACAGAGCAGTCACTTCTCTGTATGCTCTCTCTGGGGGACAGACTGTCCTCCTCAGTGTGAGCATCATCCTCACCGTGTTCCAAGGATACCTTAATCGCTCATCAAGCCAACGAATGAAGGACTTAACCTCCGCAGCCCTCTCATGTTTTTGGCCCACACATGGGCCCTCTTGCCCAACTGTTTTGTGGCAATGTGGAAAGACCCCATTCATCACATCAGACAAAATTTCATATAATCTCATCTCCCTTTTATGGGATGGGATGGGGAGACCATATGAGAGAGCCCTACCTGCTTGGTATGAGCACACTACCACTCTCCTGATGGTCATCTTTTCCATCCTGTTCCTTCTGAGGGAAGCTGCTCACCTCCTCCCGTCCTGAGGGAATTTTGTCACTTATGTCCAACATGTTAACGCCACATCCAAGTTTAGACAAGCATTGACCCCGGAGGAGAAGAGTGTAATGCACAGAACCCTCTCTCACATTAGATTACAGGCCCGCCTTACAGCAGCCTCTGGGGGTACAATGGCCGCGTCCCTCAAGATTGCCCAGGTAATAGCGGACCTGCTGAAGAACCTGTCTATCTGGCTCACCAACCTTTTGGAAACACAGCTGGCCCTTCCAGCCTCTCTGGAGGACTGCCTCCACCTTGTGGAAAGAGCCGCCACCCCAAATGACTCTCAGGATGCCTCCTGGTCAGCGCTCTTGGCCCTCAGCCAAGGGAGAATGGCCATTAAAGAGTACACTCAGCTGTTCCAGCCCCTAGCCAAAGCTGCAAAAGTGTCTCCTTCCCAGCTCATATAAATGTTTAGACAGAACCTTTGCCCAGACATTCTCACAGCTATGGTCGCCACCCGCCTGAGGGCAACCTTGGAAGAAGAGGTCACTGTTGCTTCTCAGGTAGAAAACCAGCTAGCCTTGGCCCAAGCCAGGGCCCCTGTGCCTGGGAACCATGGTAGATTACGTGGACGACGCGCAGAGTCAGAGCCCATCTCAAGCCATATGGAGCAACAAAAGCAGGGGGCCCAGGGAAAATGCCCCACGCCTTGCAGCTCCTACACCCACTACCCCCAGCGGCTAGGACGGCCCCACCTACAACCTTTGCCTGACCCCTGCTCACATTTCTTTGCTCAATAAAGGAAATGGTTTCTCCTACCTGTTTATTCCGTTTACTTTTATTTAAAAGAAGAAAGGGAAATGGGCCAAGTTAGAAAAACTGTGGGCGTTAGTGGACACTGGAGCCAAAGAAAACTACTTGGACTGAGAGTTAGACAAGAAATAGGGAGTACAAATGCGAGAAAAGGGTACTGTGAATCTTGTGGACACCTCCAAGTCGTCGGAATGCTGGGAGAATGAGCCCAGGATCAAGCTTCAATAGGGACTCCACCAATTCTGGGAAGACTTTGGCGCTATCCAGAACCTGCATAACCCCATCATTCTGGGTATGAAATGGTGGTACACAGTACTCCCCACATTTTGATCTGGAGGATTGCCAGGTGGTGCTTCACCCCAAGGATCAAGAGCCTATAACGTTAGAATTCTTTACCTTGGGCAGAAGCAGGCCTGGCGTGAACTCTGTGCACCTAGGGACGGAGAGGGAAAATATACCAGAGGAATTCAGAGACTACGAACACCTGTTCTGAAAAGCGTCGCCACCACCTGCGACCTACAGGGCCCCTTCGCATTCTCATTCAAGTTCAAAGGAGATGCTGAACTCCAAAAGGAAACCTGGTGTACCCCCTGAACCCCAGAGCGAAGGAAGCCTTAGACCAGTACGTGAAGGATATGTTGGAGCGAGGGATGATTGTGCCCTCAAGATCTCCAGTGGTGTCTCCCATCCTCCTGGTCCCCAAGGCCAACGGCGAGCTCCGCCCCTATGTGGACTACCGCCGTTTAAACGCCATAACTGAAATGGACCCCTATCCCATTCCACTAATGGCGAGTATCTCACAGATGATCGCTGGGAGTCAGGTGTTCTCTAAGTTGGACCTGGTTGACACTTTCAACCAAGTGCCATTTGTACCCAAGCACCAACAGTACACAGCATTCAAGTGCACCTAGGGGGTATATGAGTACAAGGTCATGCCGTTTGGACTTAAGAACGCCTCAGCCATTTTTCAAAGGACCATTGACCATGCACTGGGCTACTTGATCAGGAGATGTTGTGTTGCATACATGAACGACATTTTGGTTTTCTCCAAGTCTCATGAGATGCACACAGAGGACGTCAAGAAGGTCCTCAGTGCACTGGACAAGGCTAACCTGCGACTGAAGCCCTCAAAATGCAAGTTCTACAAGGGCTCAGTATTTTTCCTAGGAAACGTTGTATTTGAGAAGGGGACAGCCATCTGCCCAGACAAGCTGATGGCAGTGAAGGAGTGGGCAGCGCCAACGGATAAGACAGGTGTGCACAGTTTCTTAAGGGTGGTTAATTTCCTGAGGAGATTCACCAAGGACCTCTCAGAAACAGCCACCCCACTTACCCGGTTGACTGGGAAAGTCCCTTTCCAATGAGGAGAGGAAGAAGAGAGGGCGTTCCAGGCCATCAAGGAGGCCCTTCTCACAGCGCCAGTCCTAGAGCACCCAGACGCAATCGTCCATTCATTGTAGAGACAGATGCGTCAAATTTCGCCATTAAGGCGGTCCTCTTGCAGACAGGGGAGGATGGTTTGGAGCACCCAGTATGCTACTTTAGCAGGAAGATGCTACCGGCGGAAACAAACTACCTAACTATGACAAGGAACTCCTGGCAATTGTCGCAGCACTAGATGAGTGGCAGCATCATCTGTTGTATGCGCGCCACCCATTCATGATCCAGACTGACCACAGGGCCTTGGAGTTCCACAAGAGCCCCCATAGGATGAACCAAAGACAAGCCTGCTGGCACCTAGAGCTGTCTCAATATGATTTTAAAATAGAATATAAGCCCAGGGAGAGCAACTTACTCCCAAACCTACTTAGCCAGGGACCCAAAAATGACCTTCACAAAGGAGGAGCTGGATGAGTTCAACATGGCCACGATGCTTCCTCCCCAGGTATCTCATAAATACAGGAGGAACGCGCAGACTTAACAGAGAGAATCCAGACAGCCCAATGACGCACCAAATTTGGAGACAAGGTCAGGAGAGATAGAGGGAGGGGACCCCAGCGAAGGCCACAAGAATTTAGGAGGGAGGGGGGCCTCATCCTGCACCACAACCGCCTATGGGTCCCAATGCTCAAGCTTCAAACCGAAGTAATGGAGTTATGTTATGACCACCCCCTGGCGGGACACCCTGGGGTGGGGAAAACAATCGAGCTGATACACCAGAACTACTCCTGGCTGGGCCTAGTGGGAATAGTAAGAGGGTATACCGCGCGCTGCCTTATCTGCGCCCAATCAAAGCCATCTCAAAACAAACCCACAGGGAAGTTAAAACCACTGCAGATCGCCTGAATTCCGCGGACCTCCCTGAGCGTGGATTTTATCACTGGGCTCCCAAAATTGGAGGGCTACGATGCAGTCATGGTGGTGGTGGACCAACTAACAAAATACTTTTGAGTTCTTCCCATGCACCTCTAAGGTCACGGCAAAGGACATGGCTGAAATCTTTGCGAGGAGAGGTCTTTGCTTGACACAGACTCCTGGACAAGATCATCTCAGACAGGGGCCCGCAGTTCATCTCCAGGTTCTGGGATCACCTCTTGGAAAATCTTAGAATTAAACCATGCCATTCCTCTGCTTACCACCCCCAATTAGATGGCCAGATGGAGAGGGTCAATCAGACTCTGGAATAGTACCTACGGTGCTACCTCACCACGTGACATGATCATTGGATCAAGTGGCTGAGAATTGCACAGTTTGTGTACAACAACCTGGCACACTCATCAACCGGAATGTTGCCCTTTTTCGCGAACCATGGGTATTACCCACGGACAATGGAGGGACATGCTGGGGGAACAAACCCTGTGGCAGATGAGTTAGTGACTGGAATGAGGGAAAATTTTGAGACATCGAGAGACAACCTGAAGAAGGCGGCGGAGGCCCAGAAGAGGAAGGTGGATGCGCATTGCTCCAAGGCTCCGCCCCTCAAAGATGGAGATTATATATTGATAAATGCCAAACACTACACACCCCTGGGACAGTGTAGGAAGTTTGACCCATCAACCTAGGACCCTACAAGGTCCTTCGACAGGTAAATGAGGTGGCATACAAATTAGAATTCCCAGAAGGATCGCGCGCACATCCAGTCTTGCATGTTTTGCAGCTCAAGAAGTATGAAGGACCCATACCAGCTAATCCAGAGCTGGTCCAGTCAGACAACCCAGGGGAGGCGGAGTTCGAGGTGGAGGAGATTCTGGACACCAAGATTGCTCACAAAAAGCGATGGTACTTGATAAAATGGGTCAGCTACTCAATAGAAGAATCCTCCTAGCAAAAAGCCATTGATTACGTCAACTATCCCCAGAAGGTGGAGGAATACTGGGGGCGCAGGGGCTCTCCTCTGGGGGTTGATGTGACGGTCAAGGTGCTGCCTGACTGCCACATAGCCCTGACCCCCCTAAGGCGGGGATCGGGGCTATTAGTAACTTATATAAAAATAATAATAAAAGCATAGGGCTCGAGGGCAAAACCCTCAAAAATGGCACTCTAATGAATCAGATGGCAATAAATTGATGGAACCTTAGAGCAAAGGCAGCAAAGGTTGACATAAATGGTGAGCGGGCCAATCAAAGGCCGCCAACCTGAAGTCCAATGAATGAAATGATGAGAATGGCAATGACAAAGGGCAGCCCAGCGAATCAGGGGCTGCCAAGCCAAATTACACCAAAAATGGAAGCATCGAGAATCACAGCATTTGCAACTCAGAAAATCAGGAGCTGACAAGCCAAACAATACTATAAATGTAAACGTTGAGAATCACGGCATTGGGCAGCTCAGCGAATTAGAGCTGCCAAGCTGAATCTGCTGCTTGACATGAATATTGAGAGCCATGGCAAAAGGCAGCCCAACAAATCAGGGGCTGCCAGACCAAATTATCCCAAAAATGGAAATTTTTGTGATAAGGGTGACATGAGTATGCTGAGCTCTGATTTGACCCTGATGAAAGAAAAGATATTTGAAAAAGTTTCCATAATGTCATGGGTACCCAATGAATGGTTATAATGGGCCTATATGGGAATATTGGAGGCTGAGCTTCTTAAGGCCCGCAAGTAGCCCGCCATCCATGGACTCCACAGGAACCAATCCCCCATATCCCCCATTTTAAAATATAAAAGTAACAAAGTGAAAGTGTTTAGGACAGCTTCGTCTTCTAATACATATAAATAAAACCTCAAAAAATGAAAAAATTTCGAAATTTCAAAATCAATTAAAATTTTGACAGAAAACCAGGGATTTTAACAAAGAGTATTTTCGGACATTCTCCTTCTCAACTTCATAAAAAGAATGTTAGAGTCCTCGCTTTGAATAATATTGTAGTTTTTGATGATATGAGTACTAACGGCGAAAAACCTTGGCAGAATCTCAGTGGAATCCTAACTATTGGGAAAATATGGTTTATAACCAAAATTGGCTAAATAAGGTAAGAACCAATAATAGGATTGCTCCAACTTCTCAGCCAAATTTGAGGTGTTTGTTACCACATGGGTCTGATCACCTCCAAGGTAAGAAGATATTACTCAATGATGATAGGGTGCAAATTAATCAATCATTACCACACAAGTCTGACCACCACTGAGGTGAAAAGATTTTACTCAATGATGATAGGGTGCAAATTAACCAATCATTACCACACAAGTCTGACCACCGCCAAGGTGAGAAGATTTTACTCGATGATGATAGGGTGCAAATTAACCAATCATTACCACACAAGTCTGACCACCGCCAAGGTGAGAAGATTTTACTCGCTGGTGATTGGATACAATTCATCAAATCATTACCACATGGGTCAGTTTTGCCTCAAAAATTTTATCTTCAATCTGATAGGCTGAAAACCTATATTTCCTAATTTGGATGACTCAGCTTTATATACTTTAGCCTCAAAAACCCATGGTCTTGAAATTCAAACTAGTTTAAATAGGAAATACTAGTATCAAGGAAAGGACCTTTTTTGGTTTTGCCCTGCTTAAACAATAAAAAAGATAAAAACTTTAAGCTTGAGTAGAAACCTAGTTTTCTTAAGAGTTTATTATTTATTTTAAATTATCCATTGTGGGATCCTTGCGGCACATAGCACCAGCGAGCATAACCTTTGCTGGACTCTGACAATTTGGTGCTCACTACAGGGGCGCCTGTGCACTAAACTGTGGTTACTAACATGAAGGCTGTAAACGTGAACAGCTCTTCTGGTTTTTCTTTAACTGAATCACAATTAGTTGCTCTTGAGAAGCAACTAGCCAGCTCTTTCTCCCGTCTTAAAAAGATAGAGCAACGGCCGTCCAAATTACCAATAAAGGGCAGATACAACCTGGGTGAAGGGAGCATTGCTTCCTTTTTGTGTGTGCGTTTATGAAGCTGCAATGGATGGCGCCACTGATAAACATAAAGTTCAGTATATTCTTCCTTGTTTAAGTCGCAAAGCCCAAGAATTGATCATTCCTCACCTGGATCCTCAGACACTTGGCCAGATGTTAAGAAGGCCCTCTTGGCTGAATTTGGATCTAAGCAGAACTTATACAGGAAAAACAGGCTTTCATGCGCCTTACCATGTATGAGGGTTAAACCCTCTTTAAATTTGCTGAGCGGTTCTATCTCACTGCTCAAAGGCTGGCTACGTCAAACCTGCTTACCCTGGATGACACTATCGCCGCCATATTAACAGGGTTAGCTTCACAACTCTCTCTCGCAAGGCATATCATATCAGTGAAACGCCACTTTACAACTTTCCGTGATATAAAAAAGGCTTTTTTAGATGTCGCCCATATTCCTTTAGGTGAGCTGAGGCCTATTGAACCGTTGGAAGTGAGGCCACCTGTGCCTTTTCTCCCTGCAAAACCTGCTGCTTTGGTGCGACTTAAAATGGACATCCCTCATTCATGCAAAGCGGAGATCCCTACTGTGGTTTCCCCTTCAGCTCAGCCAATAGGTGCGCGCCCTAAGGGTATATCCTCCAGAACTACTGGGGTTGTAAAAATGCCAGTTAAAGCAGAGCTAATTACCCCACCTCTCGTGGCTGTCTCCCCCACTTCAATTGCAACCTTGCCCATGGTTGAGAATACCCCTGAGGCCGACTCTGAGGGGGTTACAATGATGCGGGGTACTACTTATTGGTAGCTCCCGCGGAAGTGGAGGTCCCTGATCGCCTAAACGCTGAAGGAGTAGATGAAACTACCATACCAAAGGATACTTACCTCCGCCAAGTTATAGGTTGTATGAAAACTATTAACACAGCCAGCGACGCTGATCAGCTCCTATCAAGTTTCATTCGCCTTTTACAGCGAGGGCATACCATGCAGTCTATTCTGGAGACTCACCCTGAGACCGCCCGCAAATTAATCTCCACTTTTCATCTCAAGGAGGTCTTAGCGCTGTCGACCAACTTTGGAAGCACACTTACCAAGGTTGAAGTAGTTGTTCACAAAGTCTGAGTGAAGGCTATCCTGGATACAGGTTCCTCAGTGAATGTAATCTCATCTCGGCTGATGAAAAAGATTAAACTGATGCCTGACCTAGATTATTCTAAGGAGTTTGGAACTGCAGGCCCAAATAATACCCGCGCCCTTGACTCTTACTTCTCTCTTCCTGTTCGCGTTGAGAAGCTTATCCTATCAGCCCCCTGTGGCCTTAGATAATAACTCCTATGATATGCTCATAGGTACTCAGTTTATGATTGAGTATGAAGGCATCATTAACATGAAGCAAGGGTTCCTATCTTTAATAAACTATAAAGTTCCGTTAGTATTATCCAACAAAGAACTCCTCAAGAATGACTAAACCTGCCTGGTTGAATACCCCTTATCCGCTTTGTCTTTAAATTATGTCACCTCTGGGCGCAACACTAAGAAATTGCCCGATTCAGTGGAGGCTAGCGATGATTCCATTTTATGTGGCAGATGAGGTGGTGATTAAGCCGGGTGAACAACGAGTGGTTGACACGAAAATCACGCTCCAAATCCCACGCCACTGTTTGTTGCACCTCATAAGTGTTAAGGGCCTTAGTCCTTTGGAGCCTCGTGTATTACCTGGGCTACTAGACCCCGGCTATCAGCGACCTATTACTCTCCTGTTAGGAAATCTCACCGCTAAGGACATAATCATATGGAAACACCAAGAGGTTGGCCGAGGATTTTTAATCCCTGTGGAGGATGTTGAACAGATCCACTCCATCAGCTCAATGGCAGGTTTGGGCCTGCCAACGGACAACCTGGTGTATACCTTACCAAACGTCCATATCTCGAATGAGTTAACCCCAACTGAGCTAGAGAAAGTTCTTAATCTCCTTGATGACTATAGCGACATATTCTCCAAGTCAGCCCACGACTATGGCCATATGAAGGGCTGGTGCCACTCCATTGATGTGGGTGATTCCCATCCCATTCAGTCAAAACCATATCACAAGTCAAAGGTGGAGGAACAGCATATGAGGACAGAACTCACACAGTTACTGGATGCGGGGTTACTTGTTCCCTCTCAAAGCCCTTGGTCTTCCCCACTGTTGTTAACTAAGAAAAAAATGGAGGTCACCAGGTAGTCATGGACTACTGCAAGCTAAAAAACCTCACGAAGAAGGATGGCTATCCTATCCCTTGCATCGATGATGCGCTGGCCCAACTATCCGGCTCAAACTTTTTCTCTGCCATGGAATTGGCCAGTGGTTATTGGCAAATGGACCTTTCTTCACAGGACCAGGAAAATGCGCTTTGATATGCAGTGAAGGTATTTTCCAACCCACGCGATTACCCCAAGGGTTGTGCAACGCACCTGCCTCTTTCCAGCATGCGAGGGATCACATCTTGCAAGACTTAAAGCTAACCTACGTTATTGTTTATCTTGACGATATTAATGTGTTCTCAAAAACCTTCAACGACCACCTGGATCACTTGAAGGAGGTGTTTGGAAGGCTACGTAAGTCAAATATCAAGCTGAAACCTTCAAAGTGCACTTTTTTTTAGCGAAAATTGGATTTCCTTGGCCACACCATTTCGCAAAAAAGGAATCCAACCACTACAGAACAAGGTCGAAGTCATTGCAAATATGCATCCCCCTAAGAATTTGCGGGTATACAGGTGTTTCTAGGGATGATGTGGTATTACCATCAGTTCATCCCTAAGTTCTCTACAACTCAGTGAGCCCCTTGTTCGCTTACTGAAGAATATCCCTTCTAATGGGGCGCTGAACAAAAAGCCGCTTTTGAGACCCTGAAGCAGCTACTACAACGACGCCCTATCCTACAGCACCCCGATTACAAAAAACCCTTTATCCTGTTCATGGATGCCTCGGACTACGCCGTTGGGGCCATCTTAGGCCAATTAGATGAAAATGGCATTAATTATCTGGTATCATATTTCAGTAAGATGCTTTCAAAGCCTGAACGTAACTACAGTGTAACTGAAAAGGAGTGCCTGGCTGTTATGTTGGTTGTAAAGCACTAACGCCCTTTCCTCTATGGAACTACCTTTACTGTAGTTACTAACCATGCTTCATCGAAGTGGCTACAAAATATGAAGGACCCTACTGGGCGGTTAGCTCGCTGGGCTCTAAAGCTCCAGCCTTATAATATGAAAATTGAACACCGTGCCAGGACTCATCATATGAATGTGGATGGGTTGTCTCGTCTGCCAATCCTCCACTTGGATAATAGCGAGGCCAAAAGGTTGCATGATTTATTAATGACTCCCAATGAATGGGAGGATGAAAATGATCCGGTTCAGAAGATGTTAGCCTGTCACTTGCGCAACACCAAAGTGGAAAACGGGAAGTTGTATAAGCAGGTGGGGGCGAAGTGGTTTTCTTACCTCGGCCCTCAGAACGTGTACCTGCCATCCTCAAAGCTCACTCCATTTTAGGCCATGGAGGGCTAAGAAACTTATGAGTGGCTTGAGGATCAATACTATTGGGATGGAATGATGGAAGCTATAGTTGATGTCTTGGAAGCCTGTCTTACGTGCAAGAAACAATCCAGTTTCAAGACTAGATACCAGTATCAACCAACTACCCCGCAACAACCTTTTCACACCATTAGTTTGGATGTCGTAGGTCCCCTTACACAGTTTACCAGTGGCAACTGGTTTATCCTAGTAGCCATTGACCACTTCACTAAGTGGGTTGAAGCTGTGGCGCTTCCTGCCCAAACAACCAAGGCAACTGCCACTTTTATACATCAACACAATTTCTCTTGGCATGGCTGCGCCCAAGTACTACTCTGTGATAATGGCAAGTATTTTACCTCCAGGTAGTCAAACTCCTGACTACCTCAATGGGAGCCCAACAACTCTTTTCAGCTCCATACAATCCACCTACCTTTGGGGTAGTTGAAAGAGCCAATGGAACCTTAGTTTCCATCCTCTGCAAAATGGCCTCTTCTGATCCACTTCACTGGGATCAATTCTTACCCAGTGCCCTTATGGCCTATCATATTAGTTATCACCAGATTCTGAAAATGTCCCCTTTACAAGTTTTGTATGACAGGGAACCAAGCATACCTGCTCTTCTAGCTAAGGATGTTTTCTCTAGAGAGAGGAGCCTGAGAAATCCATGAGTAGGCTAGCTAACCAAATTATTTAGCTCCAAGCTGAAGCTATGACCAACTTAGCAAAAACAGTGACTAAAGAAGGGCAGGCTGCCAATGAGTTCTGCAACCCTCTTCCTACATTTCAAGTGGCTGATAAGGTGTTATACTACCATAACTGCATCACCCCAAGAAGCGGTAAGCTTCGTTCAATGTGGGAGGGACCTTTCTCCATCAGCTACAAAAGAGGCAATGAATACTCCATCAAATCATTAGCCACGGGAGTTACCATAAACTGGGTACATGGCCGTTTCTTATGCTCCTACACTCCTCCCAACATTCTTGAGGGGGGCAATGTCGCACATTCTCCTTCTCAACTTCAGAAAAAGAATGTTGGAGTCCTCGCTTTAAATAATATTGTAGTTATCAATGATATGAGTACTAATGGCAAAAGACCTTAGCGGAATTTTGGTGGAATCCTAACCATCAGGAAAATATGGTTTATATCCAAAATTGGCTAAATAAGGTAAGAACTGATAATAGGATTGCTCCGACTTCTCAGCCAAATTTGAGGTGTCATTACCACATGGGTCTGATCACCTCCGAGGTGAGAAGATATTACTCAATGATGATAGGGTGCAAATTAATCAATCATTACCACACAAGTCTGACCACCGCCGAGGTGAAGATTTTACTCGCTGGTGATTGGATACAACTCATCAAATCATTACCACATGGGTCAGTTTTGCCTAAAAATTTTATCTTTGATCTGATAGGCCAAAAACCTATATTCCCTAATTTGGATGACTCAGCTTTATATACTTTAGCCTCAAAAACCCATGGTCTCGAAATTCAAACTAGTTTAAATAGGAAATACTAGTATTGAGGAAAGGACCTTTTTTTGGTTTTGCCCCACTTAAACAATAAAAAACATAAAAAACTTTAAACTTGAGTAGAAACCTAGTTTTCTTAAGCGTTTATTATCTATTTTAAATTATCCATTGTGGGATCCAGCGGCACATAGCACCAGCGAGCATAACCTTTGCTGGATTCTGACAAATATGGACCATTCCTCAGATTTCAACAGAGCAGTCGCCTCTCTGTATGCTCTCTCTCTGAGGGACAGACTGTCCTCCTCAGTGTGAGAATCATCTTCACCGTGTTCCAAGAATACCTTAATCACTCATCAAGCCAACAAACGAAGGACTTAATCACCGCAACCCTCTCATGTTTGTGGGCCCTCACATGGGCCCTCTTGCCCAACTGTTTTGTGCAATGTGGAAAGACCTCGTTTGTCACACTCTCTAGATGGGGTAACGCCCCATTCTGAAAGTCAGTGTCCAAACATTTAATCACAAAAGCTTTATGACAATTACCATACCTGAACATTGTCATGTCAAACAATTGAAGAACGCATGTGTATTATCCCAAATTAATGTAGGGGATTACAACTTAGCTCCAAATTTCTCCAAAGTTTCTCTGGCCACCCCTCTTGGTTTGGCTACTTGACCGACCTGAGGAGTAATTTGGGAGTCATCTCTGAAATGGCTGCAAATGCAATTTGCATATTTCTTGGAATAGTAGAATTCACAACTGGAGTTCTTGGGGTCCTTTCTTAGGCTTCAAGCACAACATATGGCTCACATTTGCATCTATGAGTCTTCAACACTTCGACTTGCTTCAGTAAACCTCTATGTCTGTGCTAATGACCACAAGTGAACGCAATCTACTTTTCATTAAGTTTTCAACTATAAAAGTTCTTAAACTAGATCTCCTTCTTTCATCTTTATTGGATTTACTTCCACTAGCATCTCATTGCCAAAATCGGGGACATCTTCAACTCCTTCCTCAATCTTGTTAATCTTCTCCGCCAAGGCAGCGAATTCCCTGTGATTGACAGAATTCAAGGCGCTCTTATTGATGATTGTCAACTCTGTCCAGAGTTCTCATAAATAGTCCTTGTATGACATTTTTATTGGTGTCCTACTAAACTACCCCCTGTAGTGAGAACCAGTTGTTAAAAATTGGGAGTGGTTACTCTGGCAATGAGTAATTTTGTTATGATTATGTGTTTTTACTAATTGAAAATTCCCAACTTGCTAACTGCACAGGTTCAATATGTGCATGATTTGCGATGTCTAATAGTAGTTGATAGTTGATTAATAATATTATGCCGACTATTATCTGTATTTGAATAGATAACCCGTTATTTTCCAACGCTAGAACTGTACTTCTCTACAAAATACTCTTGATGCCAATTGTAGGGACTTCTTCCCTTATCCGCATAACTTGATCCACTTTTAGATCCAGAATTTTACAACATTTCCTTTTGTGCATAGTGTCTGCAGCAATTCTCAAATAAGTTTAACTTCTTTTTTTAAAGATTCTTGATCATTACATCTAGCTATCACAAAAGCCCTAATTATTACACACAGAAATAATTTTCTGAGATTAAAGGAGCTTTAAACAATAATAATTTCTCCTCAAAACTCGACTCTTTACTAATGATTTTATCAATGTGAATTATCAGGGAAAATATAGAGGGATTTTGGCGCTAAACCCTCATTTGGCGCCTCAGCCATGAAACAGGAGCTGTTGCTATTGAACTTCCCTTCAACGTCTCACCAGCGATGGTCTTCTCCATCTGATTAGGATATCTTTATTGGACATCTTTAAGACCTAAACCAGCCTGAGTCTGAAAACCTGTCACTAATATTACCCACTCAATCCCAGCGAACCAACCATATTTGGCAAGCGACCTGCTTAGGTAATGAGACTTGTTACCCATTATTGCAGGCCGCAAACCAACTGATTGATTTGCTAGTTGCAGGTGACATCACTTACTCACACTTGCTCACTAAATTTCCAACCAGTCAGTGATGAAACCTGACTGATCCCAATTGGTACAACTAATAGTTTACTCAATTATCAACTAACAGATGCCCCATTTTATCAGCAATTCTTCCCAACGAGATCTTAAGCATTCACATGGCTTGATCCCTGATGGATCCAAACCTGGCGAATTACCTAAAATCCCCCAAACATTATTAACCTTAAATCAGGGTCAACTTAAATCTAATTTACTTGCCATTGGAAATTATGCCCTAGTGATCCACAATTAATCTAGGAGGCTGGAAAGGTGGGAAAAATCCTAACACACCCCAAATCCCTTTATATTATATAAAATTTTTATTTTTTTATAAAAAAAATTAACAAATATGCTTTATTATTGGCATATATATATGGTGATACTTATGCCAAAATTTTCTAATTTTTAAAAAGATCACGACTTTGACTGTCTGTTGTCAAATGAAGTTGAAAATTCCATTGTACTCAGGAACAGCTAAGTTAATAATTTTAAGGCTTAAACTGGTTGAACACATTTGTAAACTTGAGTGTAGGAAACCAGCTGATTTTTGCTCACTGGTGCTTCATGCCGGCTGGTTTCCACAAATGTTTTTAATAAATAAAAATTTAAAAAAAGAAAGCGCTATAAAAATGGGTTTTTTATGGGTTTTATTATGAGCGAAATAAGGGGAAAAAACAATACTCCTCGACCTCTGACTATCTAGTATTTAAAGTAATTCCAAGGCTGAGGGGGAATTTGGGAACATGTTCAGAATAGCCTGCATGAGTCCAAATTAGGAAATATGCAGAGATAGAATATCATGGCTCAGGAACTTGCGCTCAGGGCAGTGTAGTGAAGGAAGAGGATTTCTGATTGGCCCAAACATACCTGTGAGGTAACATCTTTATAAACTTGAGCCAATCACCACTCAAGAAAATTCTTGCACCTTGGGGGACCCCTGTCAAGCCTATAAAAGGGGGGTCCCCATGCAGGTGCATTGAAGGACTTTGCGGGGTCAGGGGAGTGCCTTCCATTGATTCCCCTGAGGTCCAGGGTGCGGTCAGAAAAATCTGACCTGCTGATTTTATTAATGCCCATATGGGTTTTGAACTGGTGATTCCCCAATTAATGAGGTTCCACTGAGAATTGGCCAGGGACTTTTGGCCAATTTCCTCAACATTTTCATGATTAATTTTATTAAACAAGCTCTTAATGACATCAGAATATTGCAAATGGCTGACATTTTCCTTTTTTAGCAGAACTTGAACTGCAGCATTATTACCTTTAGTCTGCAAGGGCAAATGTCCAACATCACGCCCCTCAAGAATGCTGGGGGGTGATTAGGGTTGAAGGAAACGGCCATGTACGTGATTAACAGTATTAACAGTAGCTAGGTTTTTGATAGAATACTGGTTTCCTAACTTGTAGATGATGGTAAAAGGACCCTCCCATATTGTTCCAAGTTTACCGCTTCTAGGGGTAATGTGGTTATGGTAGTATAACACCATGTCAGAAACTTGGAAAGTGGGTAATGGGGTTTGGGACTCATTTGCAGCCTGCCCTTCTCTTGTTACTGTTGTGGCTAGATTGATCATAGCTTCATATTGAAGTTGAATTATATATGTTGAGCCAATCTTCTCATAACTTTCTCTGGTTTCTCAACTCTAGAAGAGAATACATCCTTAGCTAAGAGGGCAGATATGCCTGGTTCCCACCCATATAAGACTTGGAATGGTGACATTTTTCATAATCTGGTGATAGCTAATCCGGTATGCCATAAGAGCACTATGCAAATATTGATCCCAGTGAAGAGGATCAGATGAGGCCAGCTTTTGCATAATGGAAACCAAGGTTCCATTTGCTCTTTCCACTTTTCCGTTAGTGGAGGGGTTATATGGAGCAGAGAAAAGCTGTTGTGCTCCCATAGAAGTGTCCAGAAGTTTGACTACTCTGGAGGTGAAGTTTTTGCCATTATCACAGAGTAGTACTCGGGGCAACCGTGACAGGTGAAGATGTGTTGATGTAAAAAAGTGGCGGTGGCCTTAGCTGTTTGAGCAGGAAGAGCCACAGCTTCAACCCATTTAGTAGGTGGTCAATAGCTACTAGGATAAATCTGTTCCCACTAGTAGACTGAGGAAAGAGGCCTATTACATCTAAGCTGATGGTATGGAATGGTTGTTGAGGGTAGTTGGTTGATACTGGTATCTAGACTTGAAGCCAGATTGCTTCTTACAAGTAAGGCAGGCTTATAAAACATCAGCGATAGATTCCATCATTCCATCCCAGTAGAACAAATCCTTAATCCATTCATAGGTTTTTCTTGCCCCTCCATGACCTAGGGTAGAATGTGCTTCTAAGATAGCAGGTACACGTTACGAAGGTCAAAGGTAAGGTAACCATATAGTTCCCACCTGCTTATACAACTTCCCTTCTTCAACTTTAGTGTTATGGGAGTGCCAGGCTAACATCTTCTGAATGGGCTCATCCTCATCCTCCCATTCACTGGGGGTCATTAAAAGGTCATGTAACCTTTCTGTCTTACTGTTATCCAAGTGAAGGACTGGTAGATGGGTCAACCCATCAACATTCAAGTGATGGGTCCAGCACGGGGTTCGATTTTCATGTCATAAGGCTGGAGCTTGAGAGCCCAGCGAGCTAGCCGACCAGTTGGATCCTAAAAATTCTGTAACCACTTTAGAGATTTGTGATCAGTAACTACACCGAAGGTAGTTCCATATAGGAAAGGGCGGTAGTGCTTTACAGCCAACAGAACGGCAAGGCACTCCTTTTCTGTGACGCTGTAGTTTCGTTCAGCCTTTGACATCATCTTACTGAAGTAGGAGATAGAATTATCTACTCCATTTTCATTCAACTGGGCTAAGATGGCCCCAACGGCATACTCCAAAGCATCAGTGAATAAGATGAATGGTTTATTATAATCTAAATGCCGTAGAATAGAGCGTTGTTGCAGCAGTTGCTTCAGCGTCTCAAAAGCAGCCTTCTGTTCTGCACCCCACTGGAAAGGAGCGTTCTTGGTTAATAGGCGGACGAGAGGTCCACTGAGCTGGGAAAACTTAGGGATAAACTGATGGTAGTATCCCATCATTCCTAGAAATACCTGAATATCCTGTAGATTCTTAGGTGGAGGCATTTTTGATATGGCTTTAACCTTGTCCTGTAAGGATTGGATTCTTTCTTGGAAAATAGAGTGTCCAAGGAAATCCAATTTCTTTTGAGAATGTACATTTTGAAGGCTTCAGCTTGATATTTGACTTGCGTAATCTCTCAAACACCTCCTTCAGATGATCAAGATGTTCATGGAAGGTTCGTGAGAATACTGTGATATCATCAAGGTATATGATGACACAAGTTAACTTTAGGTCCCGTAAAATGTGATCCATTTCCCGCTGAAAAGAGGCAGGCGCGTTGCACAACTATTGAGGTAAAAGTGTGGGTTGGAAGAGGCCTTCACTTCAGATAATAGCGCATTTCTCCTGGTCTTGAGGAGAAAGGTCCATTTGCCAATAACCACTAGCTAAGTCCATGGCAGAAAAGAAATTAGAGCCCGAGTTGGGCCAAGGCTTCGTCAATATGAGGAAGAGGATAGCTATCCTTTTTGTGAGGCTATTTAACCTGAGGTAATCCATGACTATCCGATGTCCTCCAATCTTTTTTATTAACAAGAGAGGGGAAGAACAGGGGCTTTGTGAAGGCACTAACAACCCCGCATCAAGTAATTGCTGAAGTTCTGTCCTCATTTGTGTTCTTCTACCTTGGACTTGTGGTAAGGTTTTGACTGAATGGGATGGGCATCACCCACATCAATGGAGTGGCACCAGCCCTTCATGTGACCATAATCGTTATCTTATTTGGAGAATATGTCACTATAGTTATCAAGGAGAGTATGAACTTTGTCCAGCTCATCTGGGGTCAGCTCGTCTGAAATATGGACAAGGCAAGGTACACACCAGGTTATCCGTTGGCAGGTCCATATCCATCATGGAGCCAATGGAGTGAATCGGTTTAATATCTTCCACATGGACAAACAATCCTCTTCCAATCTCCTGGTGTTTTTTCACACTATGTCTTTTGAGGTGAGGTTTCCCAACAGCAGCGTAATGGGCCTCTTGTAGGCTGGGTCAAGAATACCAGGCAATACCCGAGGCTCCAAGAGACTGACGCTATTTATACTAACAAGGTCAACAAACAGTGGCGTGGTATATAAAGCGTAATTTTGTGTCAACCTCTCATTGCTCACCAGGCTTAATTATGACCTCATCTGCAGCATAAAAAGGGATACCTTCTCTAGCCTCCACTGAATCAGGAAACTTCTTGGTGTTGCGCCCAGAAGTGGTATATGACAAAGGTATTGATGAGAGGGGGTATTCAACCAGGCAAGTGTGCTCATGCTTACTGGACTCTTTATTGGATAAGACTAATGGGACTTCATATTCAAGCAATGATAGGTAACCTTGCTTCAGGTTGATTATTCCATCATACTCAATAATAAACTGAGTGCCTATGAGCATATCATACGCATTGTATTCCAAAGCCACAGCAGGGGCTGATAGAATAAGCTTCCCAACTCGAATGGGAAGAGAGGAATATGTCCCAATAGCACGGGTATTGTTGGGGCCAGCCGTTCCAAATTCCTGCGTGTACTCCAAGTCAGGCGCTAACTTGATCTTTTTGATAAGCTTAGTGGAGATCACGTTGACTGGGTAGCCGGTGTCCAAGATGGCCAAGATACGGACCTTTTGGATGACTACTTCAACCTTAGTGAGGGTCCCTCCAAAGTTAGATGACAAGGCTAAAACCTCCTTGAGCCATAAGGTGGAGGGGAGTTTTTTTAGCAGTTTCAGGGTAGTCATTCATGATGGTTTGTAAGGGATGAACACGCTGAAGAGGTTGAATCAATCCAGCTAAGAATTGATCACCATCGCTGGCAGTGTCAATCACTTGTGGACACCCTAAGATTTGACTGAGGTACGTTTCCTCAGGGATGGTGGTCTCGTCTACTCCTCAGCGTTCAGGTGATCAGGAACCTCTACCTCTGCGGGGGCTTCAAGTATGTAGCAACCAAATACATCATAACCCCCTCAGATTCGTCCCCAAAGGTATTCCTAACAACTGGCAAGGCCACAATAGAGGTAGGAGAGATGGCCACAGGAGATTGAATAGCCTGAAGCACGCCTTTACCAGCTTAGCTGGAGGGGTAAGCACAGCAGCTTTTGTGAGCTGGTTGGACGGATGGTTGTTACTACCTTACAAGGTTTTAAAACATAAGAAGGAGTGGTAACCTTATTAGTGTGCACAGAGGGAACAGGTCTTTCAGGGAGGGTAGGCATAGGTGAGCTCATCCTAAACTGTGCCTCAGGTGGTATTTCCTTAATAGTGAGAGCTTAAGGAGTCACCTAATCTTCCTTGGATGTTGCACTTAAATGGAAATTGGCAACATCTACTAATGCTTCCTTTAGGTCACGAATATTTTGGAAATGACGTTTTATTGAGATAATATGCCAGGCTAGAGAGGGCTAAGAAGCTAACCCGGATAACAGGGCAGCTATAGCATCATCCAGGGTGAGCATGTTAGAGGTGGTTAACCTTTGTGCAGTGAGGTAAACCGTTCAGCAAAGGCAAGGAGTGGTTCATCCTCATACATGCTAAGGCGCATAAAGACCTGTTTTTCCCTGAGTAGACTCTGCTTAGATCCAAATTCAGCCACAAGGGCCTCCTTCATCTTTACCCAGGTGAGCGAAGGATTCAGGTAAGAAACTATCATTTCTTGTGCTAGGAGGCTTAAACAGGGAAATATGTTTTGAACTTTTTGGTTATCAGTGGAGCCATAAATTCAAATTCATAAACATACAAAAACGTATGGATGTTTCCTACGCCAGGAGTGAATTTTTCCACAAGGGGAAACTGGAAGGGCGCTGCTCAAGCTCCTCAAGGCGGGATTCACACTGGCGAGTTGCTCCTCCAGAGCAATGATTCTAATAGTACAGGGATCCCCTGTAGTGAGCACCATTTTGTGGGAAACCAGCTGATTTTCGCTCACTGGTGCTTCACGCCAGCTGGTTTCCACAAATGTTTTTAATAAAGTAAATTTAAAAAGAAAGTGCTATAAAAATTGGTCTTTTATGGGTTTTTATTTATGAGCGCAATAAGGGGAAAAACAATACTCCTCAACCTCTGACTATCTAGTATTTAAAGTAATTTCAAAGGCTGAGGGGGAATTTGGGAACATTTTTAGAATAGTCTGCATGAGTCTGAATTAGGAAATATGCAGGAATAGCATATCATGGCTCAGGAACTCACATCAGGGCAGCAGAGTGAAGGAAGAGGAATTCTGATTGGCCCAAATGTACCCATGGGGTAACATCTTTATAAACTTGAGTCAATCACCACCTAAGAAAATTCTTGCACCTTGGGGGACCCCTGCCAAGCCTATAAAAGAGGGGGTCCCCATGCAGGTGCATTGAAGGACTTCACGGGGGTCAGGGGAGTGCCTTCCATTGATTCCCCCAAGGTCCATGGTGCAGTTGGAGAAATCTGACCTGCTGATTTTATTAATGCCCATACAGGTTTTGAACTGGTGATTCCCCAATTAATGGGGTTCCACCAAGAAGCCAGGGACTTAAGGCTTATTTCATTGACATTTTAACATTAATTTTATTAAAATGAGCTCTTAACAACATTAGAATATTGCAAATGGATGACATTTCCCTTTTTCAGCAGAATTCGACTTACAGCATTATTATCTTTAGTCTGCAAAGGAAAATGTCTGACAATGAGAAAAAAGTCATAGTTACTAAAGAACTAAACCTTTAATCTGCTTGATGGCATACCCTGTGATAAAACAGATGAGTTATACAAATGTTTTAACCCCTTTTATCACCACTCCTGGGTGAGCAGGACACTAGCAATAATTTTATTAAGCTTATCATATGGTTTCTTATGTTATTAAGGTGAATATTTTCAATGTGTGAATTTTGATGACAAGAGTAAGGAAGATCTGAAGCATTTTTTTGCAATGTGCCTTAGATAGAGACAATATTATGAACTGTTGTTGGTTTAATCTAAGGTATGCAATGCATATGGTATAAATTACCCCCATGTAAATTTATTATCTTCCATCCCTTTAAAACTTTCTGCATGGGCTATTGACTCAATTTATTATAAATATACATTTTATAGTGATTTATATATGATACTGAGCTTCTGCTTAACACCAACCTGTTCTTTAGTCATTAAACTGAATCTTGATTTGAAAGCTTTCATTTTTCAATATTATCATTTTATTCATCCGTTTATAATTTAAAGTATATTTTTATAAGAACCATGCAGTCATCTCTGAATCATGAATTTTAACGCCACAACATCTAACATAATATTAAGTAGTCAGTTAGAGCATAAAAATATAATATTACTGGATGCTTTTTGGTAGCAGTTGAACCAAATGTGGTAAATTTATTAATAAGGTGCTGATGAAAATATTGGTATACAATTTAAATTAATATCTTCAGGTCAAAAATTTGCACATGAAACACAAAAACTAAGTATTAGCACATTATCTGAAATTACTTCTAGTAAACCGCTACTTGGTGTACTTTATATCTTTATAATACCATCCAAACCCTGTAATACAAGTAGCCTTTAGGATTAGGTCCACAAATAGTAGTCAGGCATAATGAAACCATCTATGAATACATTTTATAAATAAATTGCCATTATTCTGTAAATTATATTGTAAATTATCAATCTAGCTTTTATTTGACTGTCTAGTCTGCCATAATTCTTTAAGAAGTTATTAAAGTTGCATACCTGATTACTTTTTTCAATTTGAAGTAATATTATGGATAATTCTATACTATGTCCTCTTTCAAGTGGATAAAAGGCTCCATAGATTATCTGAATTAAAAGTTTGGAGTCAGAAATCAAATAGATAGCCAAGCATTTTTGTAATGAATAGATTAAGCTGTTAGTGACATATTTTTATTTGCTACCATATAAGTTAATTAAATTATATAGTATTTGTCACAATCTAGGCTAGCCTGGAATTAACATTGCACTCAAAAATAATAAGAATAAGGAAAATTGAGCCTCATCCCCAATGAATCTTATATGACTAAAATTTGGCAACAAACCCCAAAGAATTTAAACATGGGAAAAATTTTGTGGTAATGCAAGCCAATTCAATATAACAACATTAAGCCTCTGACTTTGATTAAATTAACATTGGCAACCAATCCCAACGATTAAACCCTTAAATTGTAGCTATAATTTGATAAATGTTTGTTTATGGTTATATTAAAGATCAGGGTTTCTTGGCGGAAAATACCTGCTAAGCTTTCAATAGGTAAATTTTTTGCTTAAAGGACAAAAATTAGCGTTTTTTAATAATACCACTTTTATAAGCAGCTCTTTCCCAATAATTGTTAGTTTCTTTTTCTAGTTGTTTAATAAATCTCCTTTTTAGTTTACTTCTGCATTTTTAGCCTGATATTCAATTATGGTTTTTATTATTGAAGCTGCAGATGCTTTGGCACTGGTGCTAATTTTAGAACCATGGCATTTTGCACCCCTCCTGTTGTAGATATACCTGTCCCCACACAGTAATCTCTCTACTTGCTAAGTAATTTATATTATGTTCTTACCCTATCTGGTGTTTTGTTTGACTGTTACCAAGCATGTGCAATAGCCTATTAACCTAATATATTACCATATTGCCTTATTGAAGCGTATAATTATAGTAATAACTAACATTGTTAAGGAGAATAAGGTATACCCTATCTTTATCATATGATTTATCCCTGCTTACATACTTTGGTGAAAATCTTTCATGGCTAACGAGCTATTCACAGTTTTAGCCAGTAATGCTTCAAGAACAATAATTTCTAGCATTTTAATTAGAATAAAGTTTTGTCTATGATCAGATATTAGATTTGGTTCACTAAAAGTTTTTTATAGACTATCATAACTGAAATTGTTTTAATACTCATCTATACTCTTATAGTTTATCAAGATGTATGTCAGGGGGCATTCAAGTCCACAAAATGGGGGTAAATACATACAATCTTTATTACATAATACTAGACATCTTATATGCCTTAGTAGTTTTAAAATAACACAAGCAAAAAACGCATTCCTGAAGAATTTAGTTAAATTTAAAATGTGACAAAAAAGCACTTAATTTCCAATTCAGATATATTTGTTTGTTTTTCTTCTTTAAGTGTCTCAATTAATTACTAAACACCCTGTTAAAATCTCTTATGTCATTAAAGATAATTCAAACTAAGTATTTTATATAAAATCTTGTATATTATGTATTAAATTGTTGCAAGAATATTGCAAAACATTAAGGCTTCCTAAGGCTCATATAAGCCTTGCTTATGATTGACGCATAATTTAATTAATCTAGAAAAAATTTTGTATTTAGTAAATAATGAACTAAACTTTACCAAGGTAAAAATAATATTCAATTTTTTGGGGCATCATAAAAAAGGAGAGGATACAAGTAATTATTTATCATGTTTTCTTTAACAGTTTATCATAAATACTCTAAGCACTAACCGCTCAAAGTCACTTTTGAGCAATTTTAAATTTAAGTTTATTTATCCACAGCCATCTGCCCAAATCTATTCTTTGATGTCCTTGGCTCTGCCGCCTGCCACCCCAGTGTGGGGCAGCAGTGCACCCCCACCTAGCGTTTTCCGCCTTGCAGGCAAGCGCGTTTGGACAGGCTCAAACAGCCCACCCACTGCTTTCAACCGTTTTGTCCCCCCACGGGACTTAGCGCTCCACCTGGCGCGCGTCCACCCTTCTCACCCCCATCCTCTCGCCCTCCCTCACTCTGCTATTCGCTATTGCCTCAGAGTGGACTATGGGCGTTTATTCCCATATGCCAATAAGGCAATTATTGACCTAGCCACTACATCCTTTGCGCCAGCTGGCTTTATAGACTTCCGCCCTTTTAAGGGCTACTTTGACGTTGGGTTCCAATCTGAGGAGGATGCTGAAGCGGCAGCACAAACTCCTCTAATTTATAAAAAAACCCCATTCCCACAACCTGTACTCGCCTCCCTTCAGACACCACGCTAGTGGTATCCTTTGCAAATCTCCCATCCCACCTTCCACCCCAGGTTTTGTATGACCAGTTGGTCGCGGGGCTCATGGCTTATGGCACTCAGGCCAACCTCATCTTTGCCATTCCATCTGGTGCAGAATCCTTGCTGCTCCTCATGCAACAGCCACCATCATACCACACCACCCTACCATAGCCCAACAAATCCCACCCCGCGCTAGTGTGGCTGCAGGGCCTGATCATTTCTTTTGGGCTCAGGTCGAAAATGGTAGGCAGATTTGTTCCCTCTGCTTTGGCCTTGACCATGAAAAAAGAGCGTGCCCTAAGGCCAAATCCGCTGATGCAGCTTCTGAGCCCCCTCTGGAGGTTCAGTATGGGGCGCTTTGCTGCCCCCTCCCACCCTCCAATCTCGTTCAGTGGGCCCACATGGAAAATCAGCCCCACCCAAAACCTCCATCCTCACTCTCCCACCTAAATCTACACCAGCCAATCAGAGCAATACTTGGACCAACATTCGCACCCAAGCAGCTGCCCATTCGCCCAATCCTACTCACTCAAATTTAAACGCCACTATTCCAGTGAACCAAAATCCATGGGATCTATTGGCTGAAACTGAAAAATCAGGTAATGTCCTCATTAGTAAGCATACAGGTCAACCTCTCTGCCATGGCGATTATGGTCAGGCAGAATTTTTCCTTCCCAACTTTGATGAAACCCCTACCCCTCGCCATTTTGCTCCTCTACCCAATACAGCCCCCTTCCAAAGTGCCCATCAGCTCGCCTTAGCTGCGGTGGCCTCTCCTCATTGCCCAAAACTATGCACCACGGTGGCCCAGTCAGTGGCTCAGCTCCAGCATGGCCTGCCCACCATCTTCTTCCCCCCAACTTCCCTGAATCTCCCTGCAGTGACATCTCAAAACTATTTGATGATGCTGAAATCGCTGTTATGAATGTCACAACGCTTGCTTCATTCAACCCCTCAGCCAAAATCACCCGCCACAGTATCTCCCTTTTCACCCAACTTCCTGAAGCCCGCAAAGAAGCTGAAGTTCTTCTCGCAGCTTTTGTTGAAACACTTTCCCATCATTATCTTGATGCAGAAGTGGAAAACTCCTACTACGCTGACCTCAGCCCCCACTATGCAGATGCCCCAAAGCCCTGGCTCTCTGCTCTGATCTGGTACTGTAACCAACACCCCTTGATTGAGGTGGGTCTTTCTGAAAACCAACCCCTGACCCCTCCTCACCCTCTGCCATGGTGGGTTAAGCAGTTTCTGCTTCCCACCTGGTTAGTAGTTTGTTTTGCCGTTTTGAGTGTTGTGATTGGTACTGTCCATCCCCTGGTTGGCGTACTTGAATAAATTGATAAATACTCTAAGCACTATCTTTTTACCAGTGACAATATATATTAAAATTTAATTGACTTTTTAGTACTTTTTAAAAGTAAGTTTAGTTTGTAGACTAATATTATCAACTTACAATTGGCAAGGTTTAGATTTGAGTTTTTATGATGTCATGTTCATTAACAGACTTATCCTTAGAATAGCATTAAGTGTTGTAGACTTTTTGAAAGTCTCTGAATTGTCAATACTTCAATACTTTCTTTTATCATAACTTTCTTATGCAACTCTAAGCTTATTATATCTAACACAATTATTAAAATGAAACATACTCAAATTTTTGATTAAAAGACAGTTTTTTCTTTTTATAAGTTCGTATAAAAGCTGACTTTTGATATCTATAATTAAAATAATAACCTTTTCAGAGAGCTAACAAATAAATATAATTGGTGATACAGCCGCTTTTTTCCAAAACCATTGTAAAATATTTGTTTAGTATATTGCACAATCATTCACACTTATTTCTACTGCACTATCTAATTAATCAAATCTAATCAACATGGTCACACTTTCATGTAGGTTCTGTTTTTTGGAGATAAGCAAAGATGTACATTTTTTGTCATTTTTCTTAAGTGCCTATTAAATTTTAGCAGACTCCTACATCTCTACCATAAATGTCCATTGATTAAACTTAAAATTACTTCATGTTTTTCAAATAGGGTTGAGTAAAATTTTAACTATAGGGGTTAATCCCTATCCCTACAGAAAAGCCCAGTTATAAAACCCTAAATTTATTGAAACTAACATTAATACTAATATTAGTTTGTAAGGGTAGCAATCAGGTCTCATCTAGCCTGAGCATCTATCAGAGTGATTTAAAAATCCAAATCCACCTTTTATAGGCTTTAATTGTTCTAAAGGTTCTGACAACAGACGCCTTTGTATATCACCACCATTTTAAAATTTAACAGTTGGTCACCATGACATCAGAGGACGCATTGATATAGATACTTGTCAAAAAGAGTATGCAAATGATGTCACAAACATCTCATGAAGTACCGAGGTACTGTATGATGATGAACTGTGAGATAATCACCAAGGTTTATGGATTATATTGTCTTATCATGTATGATTAATCTTGTGTTGCTTATACATGTAAAGACCTTATAAACTAATTTGGTTTCCATGAAATACCCTTTTATATTTGGGATTCAACTACCAATGACATAAAAGTACAATACCCTGTTCCAATAGATTTACACATTCTTATGTCTCCAGATAATAAAATTTTCTCTCTCGTTGCAATCACTTTTGCAACTTATTCAATTCAAGTCTGATTCTAGTTTGATAATCGCACAGAGGAGATTAGTCTGCGCCCATGTCAGGGAGCAGTTGTTCAAGTAAGGTAAGAGGAGCAGGTGGTAGGCCTGTGGCCTCAAACGTTCAAAAACGCCCCAGAGAAACTGGCAGAATAGAAAAAAATAAAAAACTGGCGGTCACTATTTCCCCAGAAATCCTCACCTGGCAAGCGCGATGCAACCAGTACATCAACACGCCGCACTCCCAACCACTCTCATTGGTGGAATATGGAGTCCGTGTGTTTCTGGACATCCAACAAACAGCTTTATGGGAAAAATTTTGTGGGGATGTGCACACTTTTTTCCCAAACGCGGTGTATGTTGCACCTCACTCCATGTCATGTGGTCGGCTGGACCTCAGTTTCAAAAACAAGGAGGCAGCAGACAAAGCTGCTGCAGTGCACATAGTGATTAACCTCCCCGAAGGGCAATGGGTTGTCAAACCAAATGCACCAGATGGACAAAATCCAACCAAATTTTCCTCACGTTTGACTTTTTGCCTACTATGGTAAAACGTGCCATTTTGGAGCAGCACCTGAAAGATGGTCTCACTGTATATGGCAAAATACACTTTTTCGAGATGCAATGCTTTATGCTGATGCCACACCTGTGCACTGGCAAAGCCATCGCAGTTCTGACCCTCAACTGAGGAGATCGCGAAGGACCTAACCCAGATCCCGCACTCCACATATATCAATATCAAAGGGCATTCCACCCACCCTTTCCGGGTAACCGTGGACAGCGCACCCCCATCTGCACCCACTGTGACACGTTCGGCCATATGGCACATGTATGCCCCACCAAGGAGGGCATCACATTCCAAGAGCACCCCTTGGCGGCCATGGCCAGCGGAGAGGCGCACTACAAACCAACCACAAGCACCAAAGAGGCTTTCCCATGGGGAGCACAAGGCTGCTACCTACTGGTAAAACCTATCTCCCTGAAAGAGCGGAAGAAGGCCAAGCAGGCCCGCAGGGCCACGGCCAAGGAAGCGGCCAAATTCACCACCGCTATCCCACACTCCCAATGCCAGGAGGACATTGAAACCTTCATGGTGGAAGCAACTCGGGAATCCCTCAACCAATTATATTAGGAGGCCCATGCCGATTGGGCCACCCAATCTGAGGATCCAATGGGTGACTCAATCTTACCTGATCTTTGCAACCAAGCTTGGGTTGAAACTGACTTGGGGTCCAACCTACATGAAAATTTTTTTTGACCTGAACATTGGTGCACTGACTCATCTGCACCACAAAAATCTGTTTGACGTCGGGGAAACAAAAAGCAAAGGCAAAAGCCAACGTGAACTTTTCTGCTAAAATTAACAAAACTACTGATAGCGTTGCTGCAAACACCCGCGCTGCTGTGAAGGCCCATGGGGATCTAGAGGAGGCTAGTGGGCCCGGGTGCCCACCCCCTCACACCTAAGGTGCGATGGGGGAAACCTTCACTTTAGGGACGTTGAATATCGCCGGACTCAAGGCCTCGCCATCCTGGGCTAGGAAACTGAGTTTTTTACAAAATAATTTACCCATGGATACTCTGGCCATCCAGGAGTCCCACTGTCCACGAGGTTCCAAGGATGCTTGGAAAACCATGCTCCTCCCTTCCCTATCCTTTTGGTCAGAGCACTGTGCAGTGCTAGTTCAGAAAAACAATTTTTTTCAAATTTTTATTGTCAGAAATCCTTCCTCAATGGCCCAGTCCTCATCATCACTTTCTCATGGGCTGACGTAGTGCATGCTATTGTCAACATCTATGCCCCAACCTGTGCATGAGAGCTTCAGGAATTTTTCTCATCAGTCAAATCTCTCCCGTTACCCCCAGACCCTTTCATAGTCAGCGACATGAACTGTTGGCTAAACACACCCACGGACTGTTGGCCTTCATCCTCCCACGCCCCTCAGAGTCACGTAGAACTTCGTGTTCTAAAGGCCACCCTTGGGGTTAATAGATGCGCTGCTGCGGCAAGCCCTGCTGCTCAAAAACATGATGCTCCCCCACGTCCACAATGGCCAATTAAGGTCCATGACCCGCATCAACCTTATCCTCACGCTGGCAAAATTCCAACCTCACATTTGACACTTCCAAACAACAAAAATTGAATTCTCTGACCACCGGCTGGTCTTGATAACCTACCACCTACCTGTCACAGTGGCTAAGTCCCCACATTGGTGCAAACTCCACCCTCCCAAACTTGCATTGCCAGGATTTTCCATTTGGGTGGAATCAGCAACTTTGGCAAAAGAGTTTGTTACACCATTTTGCGCGGACCCCATCTCCACATGGTCAGCCTTTAAAGAGGATACCATCCACCACTCTCGCCACCTCTCCTCCCGGCGCTCATGAGCCACATCAGCTGTCATTTCACGCGCTCTGGCAGAGTTGGCACACCTGGAGTCCAACATCCCAGCTACAGGCTACAGCCCTGCATGGGGCCGGAAGTTGGTGGAAGCAGCCGCCCACCTCAACGCGCTTGAAAGGCAACACAAACATCGGGTTTGTGTTCAGTATAGGGCTAAACGCATTACAGAGGGCAACAAGTGCACCGCATATTTTTTTAAAAAATCTTCGCACCATGCCAGAGTGTGGCCTGCACACAGGTGTGAAGATTGGATGATTCCGTTGCAGATATGCCAGCTGAAGTGGCAATCAAAATACAAAAGTATTACTCCAAGTTATACTGATCTGATCCAATTTAGCCGGCTGAAGTGGCAAAATTTTTTGACCAAACCCACATCCGCACCATTTCCCAATACCCAGAAATAATGAATTTGATTACTCCAAATGAACTATGGACAGCCATCCGCGGTGCACCAAATCGGAAATGCCCAGGCCCGGATGGCATTCCATATGAATTCTATAAAAAGTACTTCAGATATATCCCCACTGCTGCTTGCCTCACTTAACCAGAGCCTTCTGGAAACGCGCCTCCTACCAGGAGGACAAGAGGCCTTCACTGTCACACTCTTCAAGAAAGGGGACAAGCTATACTTAGCCAACTGGCGCCCCATTTCTTTAACTAACATGGATACAAAAATTTTAACTAAAATCATGGCTAACCGTTTAGGGATTGTAGCATCTGCCACCATCTCCCCAGAACAATTCGGTTTCATACCCAGAAGGGTGATTTTGGACAACGTGCACTCTGTGGCTAATTCAGCCAGTCCACAGCCTCTGGGGCACTTGTATTATTGGGCCATCAGAAGGCCTATGATAGAGTAAACTGGGAATACCTCAGGGCCTGCCTCCATCAATTCCGCTTACCCCCTCGCTTCATCAACTGGGTAATGCTGCTCACAGAATATGCAACAATGGCAGTGCGTGGCCCTGGCTTCCTAACGGAAGTAGTCCGCCCTCAAAGGGGTTTGTGACAAGGGGACCCCCTCAGCCCACTCTTATACAACTTCAGCCTTGACCCACTACTTTGAAACGTAAATGCCCAACTCACTGGGGTCCATGTGCCAGGCTAAGCCCCAGTCAAGATGATGGCGTTTGCAGATAACTGTGTGGTTGGGGTGTCTAATAATAAAGATGCATGCGCGCTTGAAGCTCTCATCCAGGAGTATTCCTGGGTAAGTAATGCTGCGCTGAACGCTTCCAAAACTGAAATCATCCTCCTTGGTTGGTATCAAACTTGCTGGGCCCCAGCGACCAGTGCCCAGCCCAGCCCATCTGCTCACACACGTGCTCGCCCTCCCTGCTCACCCCACACCGCCCCACTAGTGCTCCCCTTTGTGCCACGCCCTACCATAGGGCCTGTCCGCCATCTGGGCATGTGGGTGGGGGCAGGCGGATACGCATCAGCAGTAATGGAAATTCATATTCTAGACAACGTGATGAAGCGCATCGCCTCCCTCAGAGCCCACCCTACTTCCCTTACTGGCAGGGTTGTTTTAGCCAACTCTATGCTCCTCTCCAAAGTCTGGTTTGGAGCCCACGCCATCCCCTTCTCTCAGGCTTTTTCAAATCCTTGTATGCCCTTCTGCAAGGATGGCTTTGGTCAGGCCGCCCATCACCAGTACGGCTAGAGGTCATTTTTGGCCCTCATCATTATGGTGGCATGGGCCTGCTTGACTTCAAAGCACATGCTGCCAAGATCCTGGGCACCTGGATTGCAGCCATCACCGCCCCTACGCTCCCCTCCCAACACTGGTCCCGCGCGGCCTGCTCCAACTTCTCCCGCGCCTTGGGCCTTAACAATCCATTGAACCCTCACTCCTTGATGATATACCTGGCTTCACACTCATTGGCCACAGGTCCTCACGGGACTAAAACCCACTACAAACGAATCCTCCTTTCCATGCGGAGCGCTGAGTGGATAATTCATATTAGCGGACACACAGCCCAGAAAGGCCGCCCCTCTCCTCAGTTCACACAAGAGGTACAGGGGCTACCCATCCAAGATGGCGTGATCCCTACACGGCCCCATGTCCTATCCAGGGTGGACTACCTGGACATGATGGACATCCCTTACTCCATTGAGACTCAGAAGACTATTTGGAAATATGCACACCATCCTCTGTTGCAGCCTCAAACCCGTTCTTATGTGTGGCGCTGCCTGAGGCAGGTGTACCATATGGCTGAGCATTCTAACGCTTTACACTCATCCTGCGTCATGTGTGGCCAGTATGGATCGCTGTTCCACCGCATGGAGAAGTGTCCTACCTCTAGAGTGATATGGCGCGAAGTTCAACGCCTGCTTGGCCAGGATCAAACACATCCCTTCAGTCTGTCAAGAGATATGTTTTCTTTATCAATGGCCTCCCCCCTTCCACCCTCCCTCCATGCTCTGGTGGTCGCAATCGCCATGTGGACTATCCACACGATTGTCTTGGATGCCATCGCAGGCTCCACCCCTACCCTCCCAGAAGCAGTCCACAGATTCCAGTCTCATTTGGTGGACCAGTTTCAGGCGTGGTTATTTGGATACCTCCCACTGCATCGCCGACAGCTGGTCTCCTCCTGGTTCCCAGTTTGGTTCATCAAATCAGACTCTTTCCTCCACACGTGTTCAATTGTGGCTTCGGCCTCCTAACACGTTCCCTCCCCCTCCCCATAGTGGCGTTCCCGCTGGCAACAAGAGAGAGCATCGCTTCTCTGGGGTGCCTTCCCTGTTACTAAGTTTTGTTTATTTCAGGTAAAATTCAGAATTGTCCATCCCATGGTCAGCCTTCCACGCAGTAAATTTGAATCATGTCTCCAGAAAATGAGCATTTTAATCTATTGGGAAGCAAATTGAAATTAAAAAATTCTATCAATTGAGACAACCAAAGTTCTTATGAAGCCACAGGAGCCACAAGGTTCATGGGAACAAAAAGAGCTACAGTTAGGCCAAGAACAGCGGCCAAATACTTCAAAATTTTGCAAGAATTTCACTTTAAAATTTATGTAAGAAACTCAGAAGAGGATAGAAAATCAGAGAACTGGACTCCGCCAACTAGGCTAACAAGTTACAAATACAAATCTGCCTCATTAAAAGAAATTGCCTTTATGAAAATTAGGTTTACTTAAGCACCCCAAACTCTCTTAAGCACTATGTATATTTCCAAAAGCTCTATAATAAAAAGCTACTTCCACAGAATCAGGCTTATTGTTTTTACTTGGTTCTAAATAGGTCAAATATAAAAGAATTATTAAAAAGTTTAGTTAAGCCAAATTTGTCCAGAAGAGGTCAAGAGGAGATTCTTATGCTTAGGAAAATACATTGTAAAGTTTATTTAAGACTTTAACACGGTTGCACATGCTTAGAAGTATGAGTAAGACAAATAAATATAAGAAAAAATTAGACACTTTGGATTGCCTGACAATGCGCCCTGTGATTATATAAGTAGTTTATCATAAGTGGCTCAAACCTTACTATCAGGACCCCCTGAGCAAGAGGATCACTTTTAGGATAACTTTTTCTAGCTAAAGGAAACACCACTAAGAGTTTGTGGAGTTTTAAAAAGATTTCGGAAGTGTACTTTGGATAGGAACTTTCAAAAAATAGAAGTATGAAATTATGTACAAGACTCTTAATAATTTAAAGCAGCAAGTAGATTGTTTGACAATTGAGCTAGGAAGAGTCATGCCACCTCCAGTGCAAGAAAGGACTAGAGATATGGAAATGACTTAGTTGAAAGAGAAAATGGAATTAACTAAAAATGAGAATAATGAAACCATACAAAGCCTTACTCAATTTTTATCATACTGGAAAGCCATACAACCAGGCGAATATCTTAAAATAGGACTGGACAAAATATAATTGAGACGCCTTCCTCCATTCTCGCCGCTACCCAATTTGGGGTAACACAATACCATTATAACAAACCAGCGATGTTTTGCAGCCCAACCACCAAATTATATCTGAAGAAGATCCCAATTTCTGTCCATACTTCAGGATTAAGTTCACTCTTGGCAAGGGAACTATATCCAGATCTACTTAATTATATGAGAACAGATTACACCTATACAGAGACAAACAGAAAGAATGTCATGTCTGGAAAGTATGACAAGGAAAGCATAGAAGGCACTTGGAGCCATAGTTTGGCTCATCACACTTGAGCCAATGTTAAGGATATCTTTTTTTAGTACTATAAGTGTCAAGGATATCTTATTGCTAAGTTTGGAAGTATAAATGATGTACAAAATATGAAGCAAAGGTGCCATACTATGATAATGGGAGACTCTGAGTCAAATATAAGCTTCTAAACCTGTTATTGCCTTAAGGCACTACGCCTTTTGATAACTGGTGCCTTGGATTTAATCACCGTGAATACCATCTTGCTTAAGTTACTCAGATCACTTTTAAACTCCTAATGCATATGACATTTGGCATGAAACCCTCTGTGTTTCTAAAGATCTTAAAGAAGGTCTTAATTAGCGTTAAAGCTGTATATAAGAAGGAGTCAATTCATCATAACTATAAGCAACGTCGCCCTGATCAAAAAGGCTGTTTGTGATGCTCAGAGGCGCGAGGATAAGCCTATGGAGAAGGCTTACAGACCAGTTTAACGAAAGTACCTAAATTCTATCAATTTCAAATTTAACAACCGTCAGCAAGAAGAACACTTCTGGAAAAGATGACTAAAGATAAAGGAGGAAATGAAAGAAGAACCTAAAGAGGGGTCTCAGGATTAGTTAATTAGGTTGTACACCACATTAATTTAGCTGATAAAGATGAGACAGTTTCAATAAATTGGAGTCAAGATATTATGTGATTGGAGCCCCAAAATGAAGTAAATCTGTTTGCCTACCCTTAAAAATAACCAAGCGATGTTTGAACTCCCATAGATGTCTTACTTAACTCTTAAGATTCCAAAACCAATAAGTTTTAAGATAGTAGAGATGGCTGTAATTTTATGAAATTCACAATAATAATATTAAAATGGAAGACTAAGAGTAACCCAAGAAAGCAAAAAGTTCTTCCTTTCTGAAAAGTTAAGAGGATTCAGTCTGACATTCAGTGCAATCATTCCTCAAACATGACTAATAGAAAGATGTTACAATATGTAAAGTTACCATACCCAAAGGCAAAGTTTTAGCTGTAATAGATCCTGGCGCTTCAGATAAAATTATAGCTTCCAATCTTATGTTTAGATTGAAGTTTTCACCATACATCATTTATCAGGCCAAGTTCAGAGCTTCCAAGCCTTAGTTAACCAGAGAACTAGGAGCTTATTGCGCACTACCTTGCAATTTGAATAAATTGTCTTGTCTGCTTCAGCTGTAACGCATGAGAATGACAATTACAATTTCCTCATAGGAATGCGTTCCTAGTAGAAAACCACATCTTTTCATACAGAGTTCAGTCAATTTACTCAAATACCAGGCGCCACTTGTGTTACAAGATAGGATAAGAAGGAGTGTAATAAGCAATATGTCTAGTCAATACCAAGCATCCTTTTTAACCTGTCAGTGATACCTTGAAGATGAATAATAAAAAAGTAATTATCACCATCATTAGAAGAAGTGTCTGGTTTGCCTGTACGCCAGCATGAAGATGGACCAACTGGTTGAAGAACAGAAGCTTATGCTGGCTAGCATCAGTTCATTATCCTGGAACAAATGTCTTGAGATTCAATGCCCCAAAAGAGTTGAGACTAGGAACCTAGGGTTAAGCCTGGATTTTACAATTAACGTACTAAAATGTGAGCTATTTTAGAGTTTACTGCACAAGTTTGAGGTGTTTATTTATTTTATGGTTAATTAGAAGATATGGGTGCGTTAATAAATTGTATGAAGACAATTATCATAGTTGAGCTATTCAAAACCAATATGAGAAACTCTTCACCAATAGACAGGAGTGACGCTCTTCCAATGGTAACTTGATGCCACTCCTGGAATAATAAATAATCCTCAATTATTATTAGCTCTAGAGAGCAACTTGTACAAGGAAACATTATATTTCTAAATTACAATTAAAAGAGTTTTAACAAGACAAAATATGAATAAAAACTATCTCTTCCACCTTAATGATTAGAGCACTATAAAAATTTATATCTGTCTAGACATTGTTTGAAAGAAGTTTGTAATACGGTTCTTTGCATGAAATGAACTAGGATTTATATTGGGAATTTGGCGCCAACTCTTCTGTTAACTCCTCAAATGGGAACAGCAATAACTGCCAACGAATTTAACCTTAGTATCTGTATAAAATTTAATTACTTTATCAAACTATTCAGATTCTGTCACTACCTAGGCCATGAACCTTCCTGGGTTGTATTAGGAATAGCTTTCCCTATGCCTCTATCCAGCACCAGTCGATTCCCTCTTTAAGCTTGCAACCTGCTTAGGTGATAGGACCTTTACCCATTTATAGTAGGTTTCATTGCTCTAAGTTAACCCGCAAGTCACTTCTAATATAAGCGCTGTCAATGCTTAAGCAACTTCCAATAAACATTACTTGACTTAAAACAAACCCAACTGTTCTGTGCAAGAATACTTACTTTTAATAGTTTTTCAAACAATTAAAAACATGCAACCATTTTTAGGGATTATCCCCAATTGAAGATTTTAAATCCGGCATAAGTTGAATCCAGAAAATTAGAAGTTTTCAAATAGTAAATACACCTAACAATAGTTATCAATTAGATGATAACTTCATTATCCAACATCAAGTTTCTTACTATAATTTAGACTATAGCGATAAAACAGGTAATACATTATAATCTATCAGAGCTGGCGCTTGTGATCATGCAAGATCCCAACGTGCCTCACTTGACCAGAACATCTATAAAAGGTAGAGTTTTGGATGTAGACGCCATTTTGTTCCATGACATGAATCAGTCAACATGATTAAAACTGTTTTTGGCAAATTTAGATCTTTTTCTCCTTGCTCAATGATATTCTTCATGACCATTCTTAGCAATGTGATTCCTCTTTTTCTTATATCCGCTGATTCCTCTGCAAGTGTAGCTCCATGGCTATATGCTGCACCAGGACTACTTCAGTCGAACTCACCAAGGATTTTCATGAACTCAAGTTTTCTCCCTGGTTGGTGATTTCATGGCTACAAGCCAAACCAGGATCACCAAGTTAATTTCACTGAAGAATTTCTAAATGCTTTATCCTCCTAGTCATATTTCTTATGTTTAATCAGAGCAGATCTTTGAGTTTTATTCTTTGTGCCTCTTCACAGCAAACCCAGATTCAACAAAAGCAGATCCTACTAATTATAATTGCTCACTTGATCTTTTTTAATTCATTCATAGCTTGTCATCTTTCTTCCTTCAACATTGGGAATGGGAATACCATCGGATTCACACAATTGTGGCAGATTTAATTAGTAGATTATTTATCTATATACTTGATATTTCTTATTTTTTAAGGAGCCTTTTCCATAAATAGTATGTTCCATAGATTTTTCTCCTTATATTTTTTATGTTTTTTATATTATATTATTTTTTGTCTTTTTTCTCTTAAATCATACCTTAAGTTTTTGCTATGGCCCTGATTCACTATAAAGCCATCATGATATTCTCTATTGTATAGGCATCCTTTGCTGACTTGGCAATATGCTTAAATGGACCTGACCATAACGCGTCCAAATTGTTTCTTCTAATGAATCATGCTTTTATAATAAGCTAACCTATCACCCACATTTGTATTCCTTGAGCACCGGTTGTTCTTAGTTGTCATGTTTTTTGCTCTAATTCTTTTCAATTTTGTATAAATGCCTGCAATTAAAATTTTATCATGATAATCGCCAGTAAGAATGAGATATTATTTTCTGAATTCATCCTCAAATCTGGTTCTACTTTAGAATACAAATTCAGTGGCAGTAAAGCTTGGCATTAATATTAAAGTCTTAATAGAATTATCTTAATCACAGTATGATTACTGATATTGTACGTGAATGTAATGGAGCTCAAGTATGAACCCCAAGCGGAGGTTTCTTTTTCTACCAATTTTCTAATCATCATAGATAGAGTTTTATCAACTCTTTCCATCACTCTGTTTGTTTCAGTTATTATATAATGTATACCTCTCTTCTGATTACCATTATTATTTAGCCCTGGAATCACATAAGAGATAAAATTGATTTCATTGTCACTGGGTATCACTTGAAGGAATTTATGCGGAAGACTACTAGGTCCAGGATAGATCTTGTGGTGCTTTCTGCTTCTAGTTGACTTAAAATTTTATGTCTAAACCCATCTAGTCAGATGTTCTATTGCAACTATTATAAACTTTACTCCCTCAGTACATAAGATTAATGGCCCCATCAAATCTATCACCTTAAAACGCCATGCAAACCTAGGGTGCACAATCCAATACCCCATTACATTCTTATGAGGCTTGTGGAGTTGTCGCTCCATACAACAGGCTAGATAATACTCTACATTGTAATTGGTTGATTGCCAGTAATAAGGCTGTCTTAATTGATCAATGTTTTTCTTAGGTCACAATGCCCTACCACTTTGTGCGCGGCATGTATAATTACTTGCATTCCTATAGTTTAGGAAATAGATATCCTCTTCCATCAATTTGTTTTTAAAGATGTCCATTGTTTTACTATCTATTTTTTATCACTTTCTTCAGTGCGTTCTGTTTTTCCTTGATTAAATCCCCAATAACACTGTCAATCATTTGCTAAAATAGTTTATCCTCTTGCTTATATAAAACTTGAATGGCTGGTAACTTTGATACTTTATCAGCGGTCAGATGGGATGTTCCCACTATGTGTACACTTTTGAGATTTCTAGGCTTGCAACTTCAAAGCCCATTGAGCCAGTCGTCCTTTGGTTCTTTAATGTTATGTAACCAGCGTAAAGAAAAGTAGTCTGTCATGCCCTTGAAATAAATTCCATAAATATACACCAAAAATTTGTTTACAGGAGTATATTACTGTGAGGCATTAACACTCCATCATGGTATAATTACTTTCTGCTAGCATTAATGCCTGAATCATATTTTCAACGAATCCTCATCCCAGCATTCTCTACTTGACTTAAAACAGCTCTGATTGCAATTTATGAAGCATCTGTCTGTATTATAAACGCCAATTAAATATCTGAGTATATCAGAATAAAACTGGACATCAGATACTTTCAAATCTCATAAAACAATCCATGGCTTCCTCATTCCATACAAATCCATTTTTGGATCCTTTAAAAGATGGAATGATGGTTTGCAATTCTGGTGAAACTTTTGATAATTTTGTGAAAGTAACGACTATCTTAAGAAAGACTGTATATCCCAAATTCTCCTCTAGGTTAACATCTGTTCAATTATTTTTCTTTTCTGCAGGTGAAAAATGTAATAAACCGGAATTTATCACAAAGCCCCAAGTATTTAAGCTCCTTTTAAGGAAATGCCATTTTCTTGGCTTGATTTTAAGTTTTCTGCCACTAGACGTTTGAACACTTCATCTAAATGTTCAAAGTGGTCAGTAAACGTCCAAATAAAAATGTTGATGACATCCAGGTATACTAAAACAGGATAACTTTAAATCACTTAAAATGGAAAAATCGCCCAATGAAAGGTAGCTTGAATATTACATAGTCCCTGTGACATTCTAATCAGCTAATACCTTTCTGCAGTGATTATTGCACATTTCTCTCAATCTCATTTTAGAAAGTATATCTGCCAATACACTGAGATCAAATCCATGGCAAAATTAGTTTAGCTTCTACTAGACGATTGAGCGTCTCATCTATCTTTGGGAGTGGATATGAATCCTTCTTAGAGATATTGTCTAACCAGCGGTGATCAATCACCACTCAGAAAGATTATTCCTTTTTCTTTACTATAAGGATTGGAATAGCTCATTGACTTGAAGATGGCATAAGAAGCCTATCTTCAATTAGCTTAATGATTTATTTAATAACTATTACCACCACTGCTTTAGACCATTGGACTGGTTGCATTAATATTGATGGAGATCCCTTGTATCAACCTTATGAATCACATTTTTAGCGCCACCTATGTCACAATCAGAATGGGCAGATATAACTAGATTTTTTAAAAATTAGGAGCACTCCCCCTGTTGCTATTCTGATAGTCCAGTAAGATGCTCTCATAATACTAGTACATGGATACCTTTGGCATCATCCACTGGTCATCCCATCTATACTAGCGTTCTAATATTTGTGAAACTCTCTGGTGTTCATGGTTGAAATTAAGTGAGTGAACGCATAAAAAATTTCTTCCCCACCTTAATTTAGTTTTTGCTCAGATTGTCCAATAAAACTTGAATTTATTCATGGCTTGGTTTTTTATTACTTTGTAGCTACAAAATGCTCCAACCTTGATTTATCCTTAGAAAAACCTGTATATAATTACTCTGGAAGTTCTATCATTAACCCTGTGTTACCTACTAGTTGCATTCCTGGCAGAACAAATGTCATAGCTTTTGCTATCAATGGTATCCCACTGTTCTCAAGAATCTGCGTTGTCATTTCCAAGTTTTTCTCTCAACTAATTTTTATTAGATAGATATTATGCCATCAACGTACATCAATTTTACAAATTTGTTTTTCTTTGTCAGTGAGTTTCTCCCTTCCACTAATATTTCAAAGGCAGAGTTTGGTCCAAAATTGTTAAGAATTTTCCTCAAAATTGCATTTTAACATCATACTTTCTCAGGGATTCCATTACAATGAAATTGTCATAATTTTAGTTCTCCAACACTATTGCAGAACAGATAACGCCAGTAATTTAAACCTAAGAAGCAGCGCATTATATGCTCCAGAGGATGTTGCAGTATCTTATCTGGAGGTTCAATTTTTTTATTCGTTCCAAATCCAGAGATATCTTCATTTTTCTTCACCATCTTAGTCAAACAATATTAATGGGCGCTCCACTATCAATTATCACCATAATTTTATTCAATGGGCTGCATATATGCTTATATACACTCAGAGTATTGTATAAAGCGTTTAATGAGTGAACGTGGCATCAGCAATCAAATATAGAGTATGAATTACTTTTGAGGATAAATTAGGAAAGAACTTCTTGATCACGCTAATAGGTATAGAAACATACTTCATTAAGTTTCATCTTGAAAATTCTTAGTAATCTTCAGAAGTTATGATCTTTACCACTAGCTGACGAGCATAAGGCAGAGTGACCTCTTTCACAATCTTTAAGTCAATACTCTTTTCCATAGCTCTAGTGATTGCATACACATAAAAATTAACAACCTGATAGAATATATCAGGTGTATCTTTATCTGCAAAGAAATTGTAAATATTCAAACCATCTTTGAATTTGTCAGAGAGAACATGATTGTTTTCAGAGCTATCTTGTTCCATACCAAGACTGCTTATTTTTTCCAAATCTTACTCTTTTTTAACTTTAGCATGTATCAGATTTACTTGTTCCTTAGGTTTCTTGCTCCAACATTTAGTGGAGAAATGTCCAGTTTTTCCACATTTATTGCAGCGGCTTTGAGATTTGGCCGCCCATTTTGGTCATTTTGTTCTGTTTTCCATTACTACTTGCTTTACAAATCCAAATTTAACTCAGTTAGATTCACTGTATTTCGAGTATTCTTAACATAAATAGAATTTAAGGCTTAGTGAGTTGCTTTAAGCGTTGATCTTTACATCTTGAGGTATTCCATTTATGAAGTGGAGGTATGAGTTTCCAATGAAGAAAACATGGTTCAGTGTAGGTCTCTGTAGCTTCAAAGAGTCAACTTAATTGCAATGCGATAATCAAAATCTAATAATACTTTTGCGCCCTCCAGTATTTGTGCTTCCTAGTAAAATCTGCCAGCAAATGTGGATAAAGTTTTGACCTTCTTAATTTGTTTTTCATGAACTCCTGTTTGCGGCTAGACATCTTATCAGAGCTATAAACTCTTTCATGATTGCCTCTTTGGAGTCTTTGTACGTCCAATTATTCCTTTGAAATAGGCCACACCAGATTTTGACAATCTGTGTCTAAGAAGTACATAATGGTTGCTGCTTTCTGATGGTCGCTGCATTTAACAGAGTCATTTTAGAAAAGGCAGAAAACCTTTAGAGTTTTCTGGTAGAAATATGTAATTTAAGAGTATTCTAGAGCTCAATTGTCGTTACAGTGGCGGAGGTACATGCCTGGTAACCTTACCAGCAATGGGGGTACACACATGAACCATCCTTTAAATTGCAGCAAGTGTTTAAAAAAATTTTACCGATGCTTTACTTTCCCAAAAGAGCTTAAAATATCTTCATCGTTATTGGGGTCCTCCTCCACAATATGAGAACAATTGCACTTATGAATTTAAAGGTCTTGTGCCATTTTGAGATTTGCATTAATCAAAAATCTGGTGGAATCATTCTCAGTCTGATTCCCTAACAAAACTTCTAAAACATCAATTCCTTAATTACTTAACTCTCCTTTTGCTTCAAGGTGACATTTCAATAAAGATCATGGTTGACTTTTGCAACTACTATACTTTTTCCTCAGCTTAAGTCACTCATTATTCAAAATTACAATTATATTGTGACTCCAAATTTGGCGTATTTTTATAGTCTGATTCAAGTTCTGTTCAAAATTTCTGGAATTTGTTCTTTATAAACATATTGCTAAGAACTTTCTGTAATATTTGGCCCAAAAACTCAGCTACCCTGTAGTGAGCACCAAATGTAATTTTTAAGGTTACTTCACAGATTTGAGGTGTGTGCTTAATTATTGCTGATCAAAAGATATGTGTATGTTGATAATTATATAAAGTCAAATATCAAAGTTGAGTTCTTCAAAACCAATATGATAAAATCTTCATCACTAGACAAATTCTAAGCTCTTACTTATAGTAACTTAGGGCACTTATGGACATTTTATGATCCTTCATTTTTTCCACAGGACTCTAGAGAAGATTAAATATGTTAGAAACTATCACTTTAACAAAGATCCCAAGAGTTGTCACAAGACAGATGGATAATTGAAAACTATCTCTTCCGCTCTAATAACATAATAAGGTAAAATTGTATAAATATCTAGAAGATTTTCAAAGAAGTCTGTACTACTGTTTTGTATAAAAAGCAAGGAATATGTATGTGAAATTTGGCGCTCATCTCTTACGTTAACACCCCAAATGGGAAATGCATTCATTGCTGACAAATTAAACTCTTTAGGAGCTATCTGAAACAAATATATTTTCATATGCCCAGTCAGATTCCGCCACCAACTAAGCCATGACCCTTCCTGAATTGAATTTAGAATAGGTTGACCCAACGACTTTATACAACCTCAGCTGACTAACCTTATTTAACTAACAACCTGCATATGTAATGGTACCATTTCAAATTTTAAATAGCAGGTCATATTTCCAAGCTTAACCCAAAAGTTGCTGTTAATACAAGCGCTGTCAAAGCTTCAAAACTGCAAATAAACAATTAATGTCCGCAACAAGCACCATTTGTCCACACAATAATTATTATTATTAATAAGTAACCTAATAATCAAAACACTTGCAGGAATTGTTGGTAATCATCCACAACGAAACATTAATCTGGTGAAAACAAATCTGGCAAGAAAGGTTGCTATATTATAAGGAGATACACCAAACATTAGTTATCAATCAAATTATAACTCCAACATCTGCTATCAAAAGCCCATTATAAATCAGAACTGAGCGGATAAAACAGGTATTACATTCTAATATGTCAGAGCTGAATAGCTTGGGCATTCCAAAAATCCTAAAACACGGATAAGTCAAAATACTCCTAGTTAACATTATTAATCATCCTATTATGATCAAGAAGGGACAAACTAAAATTAAAGTGAAGATTTACATTACACTACATTGAATCAGTCCACACTACCTCCAGTATTGAGAAATTAGGCCTTACAATTCAGTTTTACAACAAAACGTGAGCTTAATGAGCTATTGGATCAAAGCTCAGGTAATGTCAGCAGCAGAAGAAGAATTATGGTCTTTGCAAGGGATGATTCACAAAAATTGGCACCTGAAGTACCACACAATTTTAAATTAATAGCTTACAAATATTTCAAGATCAAAAAGTAATTTATTTCTAAAAGATTCAATACCTTTTTGGATGCAGGCCTGGTATGCCCCATCAAGAGTCCTTGGTATTCACCCCTTTTGCTAGTTTTATATAAGGATGTTGCCTGTCATGAAAAATGAGTCCAAACCAGTCTGGACATGATTCAATCCTCGGATAAGGTTGATGAAAAATGACAGAAACAAGTTCCTGATGAATCCTTTGTCTCTAAAAGTAGATAGGTACAATGAAACTTAGTTCTGCCACAATGGTTAAAAAAGGGTACAAAAGAAACCAAACTCTGTCACAAAGAGTACATTGGAAGAACGCCCCAAATTCTGTCACAAGGGTACAAATAAAGCAAACCAGTATCAATGCAGATGTAGTGTTCCCTTGATGATTCATGAAGATCTTGTCCATCAGAAGATTCAATAGCTTTGTTGAAAGCATACCCCCTCAAAACCTATAAATCATTTTTAAGTAATAAAGCAAACTTTATCTTATCTTGCTTTTAATTATAAAGCCAAAGTTCAACCATCTTAGTGACAAATAATTCTACAATGACACCACTGATGCTAATTCAACTGATAGTTGATTACCAATTAAAAGAACCAGCTCAAATTTTTTAAAATATAAAAATGGTACTAGCTTCCAGGTGTCCTTCTGAGGCTGTCAGGTGAAGACATACATTTCCAAAGATGAGAAATTCCAGCGGAGAAGGAAATTCCCAGAGAGGAGAGAATATGTGTGTGACTAGATGAGATCATTCTAATCAGCTTGAAGTGCCTGTTTAACACATATAAGTGTTACAACTTACCATTACTATGACCTTAACCTCTCAGCCTTTGATAAAGAGACTTATCAAAACCAACAAGATGAGGAAGCGCAAATAATAGAAGCCTTACTTTATGGAAACTATAAGCTGAAATGATGCTCTAATAAAGAACGGCCCACCCATGTTGCAATAAAATTGATGCATTTGTAACCCATAGACTTTCTTCTGATCACAGCAATGAGGGTTGACAGAACTAAGTCATAGATTAGCCTGTTTGTCAACCCAGCCCTTTACCATAAGTAAATCACTTAGGATTACATTATATTAATTTAAAGACAGTTTAGCCTGACTCAGAATCTTCATTTCCAACTTCTTGAATTAGTTAAGACTGCCTTCAATTTTGGTTGGTAAAATCGTTAGGCCAAATATGGACAATAGAAGATAGATCCATAATTTACAAATGCAACATGTTCAGATTGTCAATGGAGTTGTTTATATTTACATGTTGAATCCAATTGTCAACTTGTAAGTATCTCAACTAATTTTCAGGAGCATATATACTAGGAAATACTCAGACTAGAAGATCAAGTAACTAGTCAACAGCTTTTCTATTCTACTTGTTTTAATGAGTTAATCAAATGGATTTTCAAGCTCGATGACAGGGTTGGTGACCAGACTGCTTCTTAATCTTTCACTTATGAAGCGCTCAAAGGTCCTGAAGGTCCAAGAGGTCCAAAGACTCCAAAGTTCCTGAGGGCCCTAAAGTAATTCCAGTCCTCCTAGACCCCATGGATAATCTTCTAGTATTTCGCCAATTTTAGACAAAGATCATGAAGCCTAAATTTGAATTTGGAGCACCAGCAGGGGGGAGTAGCTCGCAGCATCTGGATTGACATTAAAGGAAACTTTCATGATGCTGACCTTACTTTAGCAGCCTTTTCTGACAGATTAACTGATCTTAGACAAACGTGTGCTGATCTGGGCTCTCAACAATTAAACCACCAAACTACTCAGGATGCTAAGCTCAATCGACTTGCCTTTTAGATTTAAGAATTAGAAGTTACCAGCAAACATCATGCTTAAGTTAGAAGATCAGGTAGGTAAAAATCAGCACAAACACCAAGCTCTCAGCGCCAAAGCTACCGCTGTCTAGATAAACAACCTCTGAATTTAACCTACTAGATAATCTTATACTTCTCTGACAACAGATTGACAAATCCTGCATGACTTTCCCTTTTGAGATAAAACCCTGGAGAGAAAGACCTACAAATCCTGCCATACACATTCTATCTTAACCATTTAACTAATTCAAGTCAACATAAAAAGAAAAGTATGTTCCTGGTACATAGAGTATTTGGTCTTTTCCCTTTGTATATGATAATGATATGGAGTTGGCCACATATGGACAGAAAATGCAGCATATCCAGGATTGCCTTGACTATAGCGCTAGTGAGATAATGATGACCTTTTCAAATAATGAACTTTATGGGCTCAAATCAAGGAGGAACTTATCAAGAGTTCTGTAGCAACTTGTCCTTGTCCAACTAGAAGCAAGTTTTCATGCTCATTAGCCAGAAAAAAGAGAAACCTATGTTGGATTTGCTAATTTACTTCTATAATGAAGCTCAGGCCTTAGCTTTTTGCAATTAGGCCACCTTAGATGATGCAATAATTACCTTAGTATCCATCTCTTATCCAATCATATCTCCAAATCCACTTGTAAGCTATTAATTGGTAGCTTAAGACCATCTTAGATATTAAGGGACCTATAATGGAGCCGCTAGATCCCAAAGTACGTCACTCTTCTTCAAACAGATGTTTATAACCTCATATCCATGCTATAGGGAAAGATATGAAGTCTTAGCCCAAAAGAGCCTTGTTAATATTGTACTCTAAATTCATCAAGAAAGTCAATTCTGGAAAAAGAAGTCTGATGAAGCGAAAAAAGAGGCGTCAGTCTAAGGCGCGAGGCTCCCTAAGCTGATAAATCTACGCTTTAAAAAGTTTACTCATAAGCACTACTTCATGAATGTTTCATTGTGTCCGCGCCAGATGAGGTTGCATCCATGATATTCTTATTGAATAAGAGTACGTCATTCATCTTATTCTGCCTAGGGTACACCTATGATTTCCTTAGTAAGTTTACTATGACTAACGTTATTTATTTTATACCCCACTTTAGCTACAATTTACCTGAGTAGAGGTAGAGTGCACAAAGTGAAAATTCTGGCTTTCATTGATACTGACTCTACCATTGAAGTCATTTCCTCTTAATCTTTGAAGAATATTAAGAATTCTCCTAACTAAAACCATACTCTGGACTATGGAATGGCAGGACCCTTTTGCACCAGTCAAATGCCTACTTGTTTATACCCATATGATATGGATTTTATGCGGCATCTGCCCCTGCGATTGCCTTAAATAACAAATATTTATATATTACTTATTACATTCAGTTCTTAGTCAAATTTATACTTAATTAACCATAAGGATCTTAATTACTCCATACTGGTATGTTGTGTTACTCTAGTTTTTTCATAATCTACCTAAGGAGAAATAAGAAGGAAACCTTAAAGCTGTCTGCTGGAACAACCAAGTCATCAAATGATTTCAGTAACTGCGTTCTGTGACTAAAATGTTAAATTGCCTCCTACCTCTGTTGAAGAAATTTCAGGGATGCCCATTTTACTCGGTGAGTTAGGTTGTCATTCCACCTAAGTCTCAAATGTTGGTAGAAACTGGAATCTAAGCTATATACCTACGGCTCACTTGTTTGAAATTTATGAGGAATCTAATCCATTATTACGTGAACCTCTGGCTTGTCCAGAAATCCCCAACCCCGCATATTGAGGTCCCATTACCATATTGGTGGCAAATTTCATCAATCATCCCATGATCGTGACTTTTAACCAACCAATAGCTTACATATGTACCTTACCTATTGAGCACGCTGGTTACATCTCTGGCTGTGTGTCTCAATCTGAGCTAGGTCCTGAGGAACCTCCATATAGCTTGAGTGAAGGTCACAATTGGTGACTTACTTAATAATGAGCAAAACAAATTATTGAAGTATTTAATTAAGGAATATTAAGATAACTTATCCAAAGGTAAAAATGACTTTGATATAATTAAATGAGCTTAACATAAGGTGCATACTGGCGATTTTCAAACTATTTGGTCCAGACTCACCAAAAAACCAAATATAAAGAGGTCCAGGTGGACAAAAAAAACAATTATTAGAGGCCGGCCTTCTGAAACCACTCAAAAACCCTTAAACTTCTTCACTATTACTGTTTTGTAAGAAAGATGTGGGTCATCTCATTGTGATAGATTACAGGCAGCTGAATGCATTAAATTGGAATGATTGCTACCATTTACCTCAAAATTGATGAATTATCTCGTTGTTGGCAGGATCCCAGTTTTTCTCAGCATGAATCTAGCCAGAGGATATTAGTAGATCAAATTTTCACTGGAAGATAGGAAAAATGTGTGCTAATCTCCAGCGAAGTCTAACTGAACCAACTCTATGTCCCAGGGTTGTGTAATGCATCCGCTGCCTTCTAAAGTGAAATAGATGGAATGCTCAGAGATCTTATGATATTGTGTACTATTTTATATGGACAATGTACTATGTTCTCCTTCACTTTCAATGAGAATCTAAAGCATTTACAAGGTGTCTTTGATCACTTATGGCCAGCATTTATAAAGCTGAAACACATTAAATGAAGTTTTTAGATTTAGATGGAAATTTCTGGTTTATAAGGTTACACAAATTTTATTTTTACTCAAAAAGGTCCTTTATATCTAAAAGATGTCTCACCCAACAGCCTGCGTGATGTTCATGTTTTTTAGGAATAGTTGGTTGCTACAAAAATTTCATTCCTCATTTCATGAACCTCGCTGAGTCTTTAGTTATTCTACTCCACAAGGAAGTTTCGCTCCATTGAAGGGTATCCCAAAACAAGCTTTTAATTCTTTGAGGAAAGCCTAGATGACTTCCCCGTGCTAATCCGTCCTAAGTTAGAAAAAAACTTTCATTTTTCTTAGACTTCAGTAGTGTTGTTGTAGGACTTATAATAACTCAGCTCAATTTTAACTAAGTTGCCCACCATATTGCGTACTTCAATAAAACCTTAACTAAGGCCAAAAGTGTTTTGTAGCACTAACGAGCAAGAGTAGCAGGCCATGCTATAATTAAAAATTTCTATCCATATTTATATATGGAAAAATTATACAATCATCACTGATCATGAGTCATTAAAATAGTTGCAGCAGATGAAGGATCCTAATGGCAACTGGCAAGGTGGGCCCTTAAATTTCAGAGCTATGACTTCTCTATTATGAATAACGTGGTTATCCATTAAAGTGTAGATAGAATATCCTACTTTCCCATAATAACTTTATGTTCATCTGAAAAAGATTGAGTTTATGAGTTGATAGGCATAACTGAGATGTAGGACTTCATGCCCCCAGAAATTCAAGTGAGGCTAAAATGAATAACATAATAACCTTACATTGAGGAAGAGCTACTTTAAAATCATGTTAGGACGGCTTGGTTACCCTATGTCTAACCCTCAGCCTGAACCTCAACAATTATTGAAGGTCACACCACCATCGGGCATGGCACTTTTAGGACGACTACCAAAGGTTTAAGGAACAATTATATAAGAGAAGATGTTCATCTCTTTCATGATGTCATTAATACTGCCTAATTTGTGCTAATTAAGGTCTTTTTACCCATTTATCAACAATAATTTGTTGATCCAATTATATCTTTTGCCAACATTACTATTGATTTCATCAAGCCTTTATCCATTACCATGTATGGGCCCATTATAGCATTCTAGCTATATACCATTTCAAAAATTGACTGAATCTGTGTCAGTAGTATCTGCCACCGCTAAAGCTACCACATCCTACTTAATTAAACAAGTCTCCACCCAGCATAGCAGTCCAAAATTACTCCTGTCTGATAATGGGATTAATTTTATATATTAAGTTGTAACTGAACTGAAATTCATTAATGAGGAGGTGTCAATCTTTTACAGAATCATATCACTCTTCCACTAACGGGTTGTCAGACGAGATAATGGGCATCTCATTGTCAGACATTTACAAGTCCATGACATTGAAATGTTTGATTTAAATATTGAAAATATTAGCCAAAAGATTTGGGTCATTTCTTGGTGGGACTCCACAAATTGAGGTAACACTAGTTCAACTACCTCACGGGCAAATAGCTCTAATTTAAGCAGTCAGATTACTCCAACCTTGCAGCGGACTCTGGGGCGTCCATCAGATGGATCTCCCCAGCCCCTACCAGTCCCATTCAAGAACCTACACGGGGACCACCCCTTTTATAGGCGTGGCTGGGGTCCCCCAAGGTGCAATATCTTTTGCTAATGGGTATTGGCTAAAATATTAAGTCATTACCCCACAGGTACGTCTTGCCCCAAAATAATTCCCCATTCATCGTTCAGCCTAAATGAAATGAGTTTTCCAAGCTTTGATAGGCTAAATTCACATAATTCCTATTTTGGACCAGTCTAAGCTAATCTGAACTTATTATTTAATTCCCTTAAACCTCAATACAGTTAAATTCTGAATGGCTCAAGGTTGAGAGGGTCGTTTTTTATCTTATCCTCAGCGACACTTAATAAACACTTAAAAACGCCTAACCTTAAAAGTTTATAAAGTTTAAGTTTTTTGTTTATTAGTGGTATAAATAACTATTGTTAATTTTTGTAAATCAAGCACCAAGCGAGCATCTCCTGTGGCCAAAATGCAACACTCATCTTTATTCTATAAAAAATTGGCCCAAACTTTTCTAAACCAATAAAATTAGTTTCTCCAAGGATCACTAATGGCATATTAGGTGGGTTATCTTTAGATTATTATATCGTCACCTTTTAAGTCCCTCTATGTTCAGAACCCATGCTAACCTCTAGTGTCCTACTCATTTTGGAAATACTAACTCCTGACACCTCAGATCTAGCTATATGAAGACTAGTTAAGAGATATCTAGGTTATGTCATGGCTATATGGTACAACTGAGGGCACTAACTGTAGAGATAAGGCTTGGCGTTAGGAGGCAAATTTGAGTATATTTTGCTGGCCTCCATGGCCTGAAGCATACCCTGAACTAACTTTGGGTAAAGGCAAGATAACCAAAGTTGATCCTGGGGTGCGCATGATGTTCAGCCAGGGTTACATTTAAGGTGACAAAACGCACCAGATTTAGTGTTAATGAGGAAAGTTGATTTCAATTAATTGGAGAATGGGGTTTTGCAACCAGTTCAATTTACTATATTGTAAATCTGGAAGAATTCATCAACAATCATTGACACAATTATGGACTTACCTGAGCTACAGTACCATGGCTTATGGTAGTGTGCACTTATTGGTTTGTCTAGGCTTAGTCCACTCTCGCAGATTGATGATTCTCCCCCCAATGCTTCTTACTGATTCCCCAAGACCAACATCCTTGTTGGTCAACTTGCTTAATAAGACCCCCATTAATTTTACTTTTTTAACATGGTGTCCTGGGCAAACCTGTGCGCGGATCTCCTTAGTGAGGTCTTCAAAATATAGGTCTTTTTTATTTAAATTAACAAAATCTGGTGCACATCTGGGCCATCCTGGTCCCCTCCAGATCGAGGCACCCAAGAATCCCAACACCAACCTGTATTTATTTATGGTCTCCTACTTGGTGTTCAACCAATCTCTACCATTTATTATATATCTGGTTATATAATATATATTGTAACCTTAAACCTGGGTCCCCTGTGCTCTGTCACCTTTTGAGGTGCCTTGTTCCCACTATTACTAGTGACTAGATCCCTTGTGGTGTGGTTGTGTGTCCCACACCACCTCTCTAGTAATGAGAGAGCTACAGACACTCTCTTGGCAGGTTACATGATTATGTATTCAAATCCATGGAAACTATAACTAGGGGAGAAAACAATCATTATTATTTCACTAACCCTTCATGCTTGAGTATCAGTTTGAAGATCAGGTGCTATACTAACATTACTGGCCTGGAGAAAGAGCAAAAACTTGATGTACTATGTTCTGGACCCAATCAAGTAATTTTATGACGCGGACTTTAATATTACATCACCATGATAAAAATTGAATGTTGTCAACCATGTTCATGGGAGGTTTTTTCAAAGTCATTTCCCTCTTGGCATGATCTTGAGGGTGGTATTGTTGGAAAGACAAAGTTAAAACTTGTCCAGACAAGATTCAAAACTATGACAAGGATATGACAAATGACGAACAGTTACCTGATTAATACTTTATCTCTTCTAGTACAAAGTATACAAGCAAACTCAAATCTGCCACAAAGAGTACAAAGGGTACAGAAGGACACAAATCTTTCAAAAAGAGTAAAAATGGTACAATTGCATCCAATTCTGTCATAAAGAGTGTCAGGAAGTTGATATGACTGTACTATATGCTACCCATAAGGTGGATCGGAGGGGGAATTGAGATGTGTCTTGAGATTTATGGAAAAGGGTATACAAATTATAATCAATTGAAATGATGATCATTCAGCAAATCAAGGGGAATTATGCTGAGATTCGAGATTAATGAGAGTATTTAGCTAAGGGAAGACGAATAGAAGATTACCAAGCTGAGTATGCATCCAGCTTGGGGAACTGAGATATAAAGAGTCACACAGAGGATTGAAGAGGAGGACTTTTTCTGGTGATTATTTGATTGCAGATAAGTCTGCAATTTATATTAAATAAAGGTCGAAATAAGGGCGATAGCTCCATATATAGTTTATCAAGTTTTATTAGGAAGTCAGCGATCTTCATATCGTCCAATTTGGTTGCTCAGTGGATAATACCCTTGCAAACTAACTTGGTGGAATTGAGCCTAGACGCCGAGAATTAAAAGTGGTGCTCACTACAGGGGGACATTGGTCAACTGTAGTCATTCAACAATAGGATACAATGACGAGCCCTCATTCGTTCCAACATAATTTGACCAGGTTCCATGCATGGTATGCTGAAGAAGCACGAGAGGCACCTAACAATGAACTGACATTATTTACTGTGACCAAACCAGGGGATGATGAAGTTATGATCAATTTGCAGTTAGAGATTTGCCATGAACTGATGACCAATCAACAAGAACGCTCCACAAATGTGACTCCTCAGCAGTTGTGGAATATTATAGAGTGGCTATTGCATGGATATCGCCTATACAAAGATGAGGCTGGGGAAAACGCCCTGAGTTTATTCTATAAACAATGAAACCAAGAAAATTGGTATGCCCTGTACATGTCTTATTTGAACATGACTACAATGGGGTTGGCTCGCCGCCTTGGTACCCACAGAATTGAGGAATATCTAGTCGCTTATGTGTAACCATTGATTCGCCAGCTACTGCGTGTGCTGGCTCACCACAATATAGAAATTGGAGATGTATAACAGTTCACTTGAGCACAACAAAATAATACTTGCCTCCTGCTTGACCGCCTTGATCATTCATTTTTAGAGGTACAAGGGGTTCTGGTACAGATGGACCATTGCGTGGGGGATGTCCGCCGTCAATTGGACCTTTTGGTAACAGTTAAATTTAGAATTACCTCAAGTAATAAGAGAATTGCTGGATCATCATGGCCTATCAGCGGAGTGGATTTAGGACGTAACAAGGTTGGGGAATAGTACCGAGTGCTTATGATGAAGCTAGCCAAATGGGAGGAAGCTCTCAAAGCCATGATTGCCCAGCTTAGGGAAAAAATGACACTGATGGAATAGCAAGTGGCGGACCAAGTCAGCTCTTTATTGGCTGAATTAGCCCAAATTCATATCAAATGGAGTACCCAACAACTGACAGATAACGTGCTTATCCTTTGGTCAACGTCTCACAAATATCACCGGCTTATTTGTTGGGTTACACAGCTGGAAGTTGTTAGTCAGGCTGAGCGCCAATGAGCCTTCCCCCTTCTGATTGGTGAGGCAAGAGAGTATGCAGACATGCAAGGGCTCCTTGATACCTTTCAATGGGCCAATAAGGAATCGATACAGGAACAAGCCTCCCTTGTTAACCAAATAAACAACGCCAATAAACAAGCGGATAATGCTAGCCAGCAGTAAAGCCACCTGCAAAACATAATTGAAGAGGTCCTCTCATGATTACAAGCCGTGGAACAGAAACTGAACGTTGAGAGGGAATTCTGCCAGGAGTTGCAACACCAGTATGAAACACTGCAACAGGAATTTCAGGATGGATGATGTAAATGCTATTCAGTCAAAGCGGAGAAGTTGATCAATGAACATTTTGCAAGGCATGCTGGAGTCAGGAGAAGTTGGGTAGTTAGTGGGGATTTGGGGGAAGAATTCCATGGATCAGCAAACAAATATCCCTCAGGCGTTACAATGGACCCCCCGCGCAACACCACTTCTTCCAAGTCCTTTTCAACAGATGTGAGAACATCCAGCTGGCTGTATGAAAATGCACAAAGGGATGGTTCCCATAGTCACTTTGAAACAAATTCGCCTGCTCCTTGTGTCAGGAACCTGGAGCAAAGCGAAGTCATAAAAATCAAAAAATTACCCCCTTTCATTCGTTACAGGAATCTTTATGGTTTTTTTAAGCGTTTTTAATTCACTGTGGATGGGGCTACTGATTGACAAAAAGTGAAACCGTTGCTGTCCACTTTAGATGTGGAAAGCACTGATCAAGTTACCTGCTATTTTCCAAATAGCTCGGTATCCTAATAAGAAGTTAAAGCGATTGTTCTCCAGCTGTTTGGGGGCGCTGCCAAGATGGCCCAACAGAAAGCTGACTTTATGACTATACAGTTTTACCAAAACAAGACCCTGTTAGAATTTGATGAGCGTTTTTCAGTGGAGGCACATGTCCTACTTGGAGCTAACATTTTATCCGCCAAGAATGTTGTTATAGTGTTGAAAGCGGCTGTCAAACCACATTGGGAACTATATAATGCTATGTCTAACATGTTGGATAGAGATGCTTGACTTATCCAAATTGTGAACACCTTACATCAACTCTCCACCACAATCAGCTCCCCCAATGTAGCCTGAAAAACCTCTTCTGTCTCTGCTCCAAACTCTTTAGGTTATAGGCTGCAGCAAATGGATTATCAGCTGCTGGAACATATTTGTCATTCATACAAGTCAGTGGACCCCTTTTGGCCCATGTACGCTTCACCAGTTCGTCCATGACCTTGGAACCATACCAGAAACTTCTGACCTGGTCCTTCCACCACAAGCTATATACATGAACCTTTTACGAACACTTTCTTTCAGCGCGGACAAAGAGGGCATTATGCGGGTAAATGCCCTAGCAAACCACAAGTGTATGCAATGCCAGCTGAGAAAATCGAGCAGGGAAAAGCTCAAGCAGAGTAGAGATGGGATGCTCTACCTCCTCTAAGTCCAATTCATTTGTCCCTAACAATTCCCAAAAATCTTTTTGGGTAGAACTTGAACCTCAATTGGATGATTTGTTATACCAGCAGCTTTCATCGGATACCCCTGCTTCTGCTTACAAGAGTAAAAGTTCACCCCAGAGCCCCGAGTTTCTGCCAGGACGTGCAGAAGCCATATATTTGGCAGATCCTGGAACAGACCAGCACCATCAACACAGATCCCTCAACAGAAGTCACCTCTTTAGTAGGGGTTAACGTAGCCATTCCAGTGAAAAAAATTGCTAGTGAGTATCCTCAGGTTGGCAAAGGCATTTCCTCCTTTTTGAGTAACACATAGCCCTTGGACGTACATGTAATAAACGCTTATGATTCTTAGTTGTAATGTACTTACTGCGACATTTTTGTTCAAAACACAAAAATCTGCGCTATCATAGACACGGGAGCCACTGTGAACATAGTCTCTACTCAGTTGGTGGCTAAACTTCTGTTGAAACTGAATGTGGACCATCAAGTAGTATATGGGACCATGGGAACGCATAGCACTGTGTCTGAAGAAGTATAAAGCGTTGCCTTTACGATTTGGGCCAGTCCAGGCGTCCGCTCTGGAAGTGGTTTTGCCAAATAACAACTACAACATGTTAATTGGTGCGGCATTTATGAGGAAATTTGGTGTTGTGATAAATATGGCGGAGGAAACTCTTACTATATTATGCCAACAGATCCCCATATATTTTACCTCTTGTGGAATCCCAACGAATCTGGTCCGCTCTAGTCAAATCAATCTAGAGTACAGTGATGGAGTGATTCTTGTTCATTATCAATGACTGAGGTGGCAGACTAGGACCCTCCCCAACCAGGTATACGAGTACAAAGGGATCCCACTTTGGGCAATGAGCGCTTTGAGCCTACCATCTGGAAATCAGTGCATAGTAGGGACTGGGCTTGAATTTGATGTTCCTAAAGGGCTTTATGGAGAAAGTATGGCGCCTCACCAGCACTCGCGGCTTGAATCACATGTGGCTCCATGGTTACTGCTACCTGGGAATGGGGAGGAGAAATTGCTGCTAGTGAACTTACAGGAAAAGACAATAACGATCTAGCGGCACCAAGTGGTGGCTTACCTACACATAGTTCCTATAGAGGAAGTTTTCCATATTCATGATTTTGGCTCATGGGCGGATTTCTTTCTACTGGAAAGCTCATTGTTTGGTGTACTGACCGTAGTTCCATGGGAAGCACTCATGGGATTAATGGCGGAACAGCAAGATAAGACTATGGCATTATTTGAAAAGTATCAGGGTATTTTTGCTAATGATGATCATGACCTGGGGTGCGCTCAAGGGGTGGTACATTGGATAGATATGGGGGATCACCCTCCCATTCATTCACAATCCATTAGACGTTCAAAAGCAGCGGAAGAGGTTGTCTCTGACGAAGTAGATAAACTTATTGTGCAAGGAATGCTAGAGCCGTCAAACAGTCCATGGGCGTCGCCTGTGCTCATTGTAAAGAAAAATGATGGCTTGAATTGAGTTGTTATTGACTATCATAAACTCAATAATGTAATGAAGAAGGATTTCTACCCTCTTCCACGGATTGATGATGTTTTAGACCAATTGGGTGGGGAAAATTATTTTTCCGCCATGGATCTGATCTTGGGGTACTGGAAAATCAAATTACCATTAGCGGAATATGAGAAATGTGCAATCATCACCTTGAGAGGGTTGTTCCAGATGACTCACATGCCGCAAGGCTTGTGTAATGCCCCAGCTACGTTCCAGCATGCCATGGATATGATTTTAGGTGATTTAAAGATGTCCTACGTCCTAGTTTACCTTGATGACATCAATGTGTTCTTGCAGATGTTTACAGAGCACCTTTCCCACTTGGATCAAGTGTTTCAGCTCCTTACTACCACTAATATCAAAACTAAGCCTTGGAAGTGCCATTTCTTTAACGAACAATTGGAATACCTTGGGTTTGTCATGGATTCAAACTGTCTTGAACTGCAGCTGGCTAAAGTGGAAGCAATAAGCAAGATGACTCTCCCAGGTAATAAGCGGGACATTTAGGTTTTTCTGGGGATGGTCAGGTATTATCAACAGTTCATTCCCAATTTTAACTACATTGGGGCCCCACTCTTCAAGTTGCTAAAGAAAAACGCTTCCTTTGATTGGACATAATGATGCCATAACGCTTTTGATCTGTTGCGAACTGCGTTAGCAAGCGCACCCATTTTGCAATATCCCAACTTTGACAAACAGTCATAGTACAAATGGACGCATCCCTCGCCGCTGTAGGGGCAATATTATCCCAGAAGGACGATGATGGCGTGGAGCATCCTGTCACATTCTGTAGTCAAAGCTTGAACTGTCACAAATGAAACTACACTGTGATTGAGCAGGAATGGTTAGCAGTGATTTACACTTACAAACAGTTTTGGGTATATTTGCATGGGGTAAGATTCCAAGTAGTGATAAATCATGCTTCCTTGCTATGGCTAAAGAATCTGCATGAACCAGAAGATGGCCCACACATTGGGCTCTGAAGCTTCAAGCATATGGTTTTGAAATTTTATATCACCTAGGAGAAAAACATCAAAACGCGGATTATCTTTCTTGGCTGCCAACGGTCACTATCCTGGCATATTTAGCCAACATAATGTACAAGAAGATGGTAGCAAACAAATATCAGGATGAGCCGCTGCAGGTGATCAAGGTATTAGATGGGCTCAGGAAAGCTACTTTTCTACATGAGGGGGAACTATATATAAGTGGATTGTAGACACTACGCCGAGTTTCCTTAAACCTTCAGCTAGACTCTCAATTATTATGGATACTCATCGGGCTGTAGGACATGGATGATTGTGGAAAATGCTGGAGTTTTTGTGACCCCAATACTACTGGGAGAGCATACATTATGACATATTGTAAATGGTTAGTTGTTGCCATCAGTGTCAAGTGGAAAAGCCTTTCCACAAGAAAACCACATACCAGCTATTTAAACCCCAGTTCGCCTGGAACACTGTTTTCATTGATGTAGTGGGACCTCTGACAACTAGCGCCAATTGATCTAAGTGATATTTGTTGCCATCAATCATTTAACCTGATGGGTAATGGCTAGGGCTATTAGCAACTTGGGCACGGTCACCACTGCTAAGTTTATTATGGAGTGTGTTATACAGTGACATGACTGCCCATAGTTCATTCTGATGGATAATGGAACCAACTTCACTTCACATATCCTGCCAAAGTTGAATGAGTTGATGGCAATTCTCATGGTTTTGACCACCCACTATCATCCAGAGTCAAATGGGATGGTGGAGCGAGTCAATGGAACCCTAGTGAACTTAATTACAAATTGGTAACAGATTGGCCCTCAGAATGGAGTGCCCTTCTACCTACTGCTCTTTTTGCATATAATATTAGCTATCATTTGTCCAAAGGTAAGAGCCTGTTTTAACTACAGTATGGTCGACATCTGGCTCAGCCCGCCTTGCTTTATTCATGTGTAGAGGACACTGGTGGTGTGGATCCCCAGAGATATTTGGAGACTCTTATGGATACATTGATCAAGCTGCAAACGGAAGCCTACTACACCAGTTTGGCTAAGAAGATTTGCGATCAGGAAGCCAATCAGAAGAGACAGAGTGGACTTCCACTGTTCACTGTGGAAACCATGTTTTATTCAAACAGCACGGATTTGGGAAGAAAAACAAGCTCTCCAACATCTGGGCTGGCCCATTTTGAAATAATTAAGAAGACCGGCATAGATGTCTACACTATTAAGGAATCTGCGGGAGGTCATATTATCAACTGAGTTCACGCAAAGTTCCTCTGAGCATATAAACAGTAAGAGCATATTGTCCAGTCAAAGGGGGGGTAATATCAGGAAGTCGATATTATTGGATGATACGCTACCCATAAGGTGGATTGGAGGGGGAATTGAGATGAGTCTTGAGATTTTTTGGAAAAGGGTATACAATTTATAATCAATCAAAATGATGACCATTTGGCAAATCGAGGGGAATTATGCTGAGATTCAATATGAATGAGAGTATTAAGAAAAGGGAAGACGAATAGAAGATTACCAAGCTGAGGATGCATCCAGCTTGGGGAACTGAGATTTAAAGAGTCACACGGAGGATTGAAGATGAGGTATTTTTCTGTTGATAAAATGATTACAGATAATTCTGTGATCAATATAATAAAGGTCTAAATAAGGGGCGATAGCTCCATATATAATTTATCAAGTTTTATTAGGAAGCTGGCAATCTTCATATCATCCAATTTGGTTGCTCAGTGGCTAATACCCTGTGCAAACCGACTCAGCGGAATTGAGCCTAGACGCAAGAATTAACAAAGAGTTAAAAGAATTTAAATTAATCACACACATATGTATTACTCCTTAACAATCCTTTAATTCGTGCCTTATGAAAGAGTTAGTACCCTTGTTGAGAGCATATCCTCTTTAAGCCTTTAGTAACTGTAAAGTAAATAATACAGACTTTATCATATTTTTCTATTCTGTTTTAAACGCCAAAGTGAAACAATCCCAGCGACATTAAATTCCACCAGGACACCTCTGATGCTAATTTAACTTATAGTATATTATTTTTAAAAGCAATCAGCTCATAAATCATAATAAAATCCCAAAAGACCCATCAAATACTTAGGTATTATAGAGGGCTTAACTACATGACTAAGAAATATTCTACCCACTACCGCGCAATAACAGCTCATAAAAAACTTGGAGGATTGCACTAATTTCAACAAGGAGCCTGGAAAGAGGATATTGGCAGATGAAGATGATATCAGAAGACCAGGAGAAGTATGCGCTGATAGCCAGTCAAGATATGTATGACACAACACATTAGGCACAGGTCTTGTGCAACACCCTAACTATGTTTCAGATAGTAATGAATCAAGATTTGGAGCTCTGAATAGATAAATGTACTCATTTATATTTATGACATCACTGTGTTCATCAAGACATTCATGGATTACTTAAAACATCTAAGGTTGGTTTTCACCCACCTGAAAGAATACAACCTTAAGCTGAAGGAAGCAAGTACTAGTTTTTGGATTGCCATTTAGAATTCCTTAGTTATAAGTTAACCAAAGAGGAACTGAGACTTATCAAGGGAAGGTGAAGCTATTGTCAGGATGCGTTCCCACAATTGCATGAGAGATGTCCATGTGTTTTTAGGCATAGTAGGTACCACTACCAATACATGCTAAACTTTGCAGTCATTGCTAAACCACTCCCGCACTCTATCAACATAGTAATACTATTCAATTGAGAACAATATCTAGAAGATTTCTTCATCCAGATTAAGAAAAGGCTAATGGAAGCTCCATTGTTTTAATGCCTGGATTTTATAACAACCTTCTACATAGAAATAAATGCCTGCAATGTTAGTATGGGCGCCATCTTAGCTCAATTGGATGAAGAAGGAGTTTATCACCTATATAGCTATACTCAGATATTTAATAGAGCGCAGTTACACAGTTACATAAAGCAAGTGCCTAGCCATGATCATAGTCATTCACCATTTTTAAACATATGCTTATAGTGTACACTTCAAGATAGATACATACTAAGCCTCACTAAGATGTTTGATGAATATTAAAAGTTCTAGACAAAAGAATTGCAAAATAGGCTGTTCAACTGCAAGGCATCAATATTGAAATTCTTCGCCAGGCAAGAGAGAAGCACTTAAACAGATGGCATGTCACAAATACTTTACTTCCATTTGCAAGCCAATATGAAAGATGAGACCTATGAACTTAAAGCAAAACCCAGAGGAAGAATGGAAAAAATAAGATTATGCAGTGAAGAAGATACTTAAAAGACATTCATGAGCGACGAGGTTTAAAGAGGGACAACTGTAGAAAATAGTACAGTAGAAATATTACCCTATGTGAAGCCAAACAAAAAATGGAAATAATCATGGAAGAACATTATTAAGTAGGGCACTGAATGCTACATAAGACATATCAGCATCTAATGGAGAAAGTCTAGTGGATGGCAACGTTAGTGATTAACTTTCAGGCTCTGGAGCTATTTATTGAATGTTCCCATTACAAGTCTCTTCTTAAGAGGTTTTAATTTCAAACTGTACCTCCAAAGGCTCTTTTACAATGTCTTCATTAATGTTGTTTCACCATTCATTAAGTTCATCAATAGGAAAAATTATCATTGTTGCTTTAGATCACTTCACAAATTGGGTAGACGCGATTGCAATCAAGTAATTTATCACAAGAGTTAATGTGAGACTCATTACGCCTAGGCTATTTTTAACTATGGATTCCTCAGGTACCTGACTTTTGATAGTTAATGGAACTTCATCTCAGATTCTCAAGAAATCCGATCAACTTAGTGGAGTCAAGAAGGTTACCACGCCATACATACTATCTATCAAGAGAAGCGAGAAAGAGTAAACAGAACCCTTTCTTTAGTCTTAAAGACTATTTTCAACCATGGATAAAAAATTTTCATACTGCTGCCATCAGCCCTGTTTAATTACTGGTTGAGTTACCAAGTAATATTGGCATTTCACCATACAATGAACAATTGTAATAGAAACCATGTTACTGACTTGTTATCCCCATTGATGGATGTGGATATGAAGAAATAATATATAGAAAACACCTGGAAGAGTTAACGGAGAAGTTAGTCAATCTTCTGCTGATCGTCAGCAGCAATATTATGAAGTCACATAAAGATGGTATCAAGAAGAGCGACAATGACCTAAGTTGTTATATTAAGGTGGGACAGAAAGAGTTGTTCTATTATGTTCGCAGAGGAAAGCCTGAAAAGCTAAAGCCATTTGGTCAAAAACTGCAACCATTATCATGAGAAGAGAAATAAAAAATTTATCAAGTACAATACCTTACATGTATATACAAAAGAGTCCTTGCGTGGCGTTTAAAGTATTTCATTAGGTCTCGTCTTAAGTAGGATAATTGTTGAGAAAGGCTATACTATAAGGGTTAATTTCTCGCCCTATGGAAATACCTCTTCTTAAAACCCAATTTTATTGACACTAACATGATTTATAATTTGATATCTGGTCAGGATAGTAAACAAGTCTCATCTAACCTAACCAACTATAAAGATGAAATACAGAATTACAAAGCCGCTTTAATAAGTATAAATAGGTCTAAGTTTTCCTTACAACGAAACCCTTTATATATACTTTAAGTCTGGGGGAAGAACCTCCGCTTGTAATGAGTGACGTTTCCTTTTACTTCCAAATAAGTTCTGAGTAGGCCAGCTTTTTCCTCTCATCTCCCATGGCTACCACGCCCATGTGGTAGACGAGTAATAGTTCACATCTTACATATGAGGAAATCTCCACCTACCCTGTTCTAATAACCAGGGAATTGGTATGGAGGATTGAAGATATTTGTGTCAAGGTGTCAGAGAATCAGCATCCACATGAGGCAAAGGGGATGAATGGGGCCAACAGCAACAAGCCTTTGGCATCAATGATAGCACCAAACCATCAGCAACAAAGCCTAACGGTCATGTACCTATAGGGAATAAAGCAAACAGTACTGAATCTTTGGAAAAGGTAGCCGTTAGCACTGAACTTTCCCAGGCAATGTTAATATCCCCATCTGGTAAATCCCACCTGGTCGAAAGGACACCAGAGCTATTGGTTACAGGCGGGGTGGATGCCCCAAGCCCGTTTCCACTCTCATGGGACTGCCTCTATATGGGTTGGCCTTAGGAGGCTCCCATTACCTGTTGAACAAGAAGCCATCGCTCAAATTGTCAAAATTGCGGCAAATCTGCAATTCATGCATCCTTGGATGAACTGACAATGACTCAGCCCACTGCTAGCACTTTGGAGTCAGTCCCAATTAAATTAGTTCCCCCACGCTCAAAATTCCACAGGTTAGCTCTAGAGCTCAAGTCCCCCAATCCCATGCATTCCTAAGCTATTCCCTAATCAATCGTTTATTTAAACAGATGTACCACAATGGGAAAATTGATTGCTTATTCTCTTTATTTAAAATTTCAATAAAATCCTAACGCTTCAAACCCATTTTTTTAGTTTAAATCATCCTTTTCCTGAACCATGTGAAGCTCTTAATATTAATTATGCGATGTGTAACAACTGGGCCCTAACATTCATGTTGGTGACCCTTGTTGCATTCTGCAGTTAACTGGCCTACCGTGTTAAAAATTTCTTAGTTCTTTCCCTTATTTTCGAGATTACCCCCATCAGGATCTCAGCATTTTTATGGACAAAATTATCCTCAGTCCAGGCGAGGATCCATACCCTCGCTGATGTTGCCATAACCAGTCCCCCATAGGTAAAACCAATCCACCCAATCTGGTCCTGCAATTTCTTACGCCTAGGCTCATAGGACCTGGGGCAGTGACCGGTATGGTTTCTTTCCATGTTGCTTTTTACATTCATGGCCTGTCAGCACTCATTAGTTACTTATCTCCCAGACCATTTAAACGTCGTTGAGCAGCAGTGCCTCTGGCATTCTGGCTTATCTTTTAGTGTTTTTGCATCCCAACTGGCAGGCCAGTCTAAACTTTATCTGCCTCTTTCCTGACATAATTGACCATCCATTGTTTCTATCCATCCCTAACCTCCTCATTGAAATGGGAGCAGCAGTGCTCACCATCTACCAGTTGAATGTGTAGCTAGTAGTCTGCCTTCTGTTGTAGTTCTGGTCAGTCGCCAATTTTATGAGCAACTACTGGATGGCTTTGGAGGAATTTCTTCATGGCCATATTGTCCCATTGTCCTCTACTTTCCCCTCAGCCCTCCATCAAGTAGTCAATTAGGTTGTTCCATCCTGAGAGTCTGCGAATCATGTCTTAACGCCCTCACCAAGGTGCATATGTGGTTTGAAATCATATAAACTGTAAAATATATATAGGTTTTATGATTATTCTTGGCCAATAACCCCTATAAATATATTACTTGCACAGATTCAGATTTGTACAACGCTCTGCGTTGTATGATACAAGTTAATTAGAATTGTTGATAATAGTATGGCAGCTATTATCTGAAGTTGAATTGAATTATTAGATTTTGTTCCAACGATATCAATTAATTACTCTTAAAATAAATATGATAATCTGAATAGGGATTCATTCCCTCATACTGCCTAACTTAATCTACATTCAGATCCCTGTTTACAGTTTCTCTATGACACAAAGTCAGCATCAATCCCCAAATATTCAGCTTCTTCTCTGGATCCCCATTCAGATTCTTATTCTTTATCTTAAATAGTCTCCTAATTATTGCACACAGCAAATACACTTGAGAAAGAATAGAACAAATGGATTCTGATAAATTTTATAAGCTAATTCTCTAGTAAATGTGAGTTGGTTTTTTATGACTTGGTAATTTATGATCTTTTATTAGTATATTCTTTAGGAATTTATATTAGAGATTCAGTGCCCAACCCTCAATTAGCACCTCCTTGATGAAATGACGGCCGTTGCTATTAAAATAACCATCCTCGTCTCAGCAGTGATAATCTTTCCCATACTGACTAGGATCCTGTCATTGGACATCCTCAAGACCTAAAACAGAAAGAGTCATAAAATGTGTCCCTAAAGTTTTCCTCTCAATCCAAGTGAACCAACCATATTTGGCAAATGACCTGCTTAGGTAATGGGACTTGTTACCCATTAAGGCAGGTTGAAAACCAACTGATCAATTCACTAGTTGCAGTCAGCATCACTCACCTCATAACTTAATCTTTAAATTCCCAATCAGTTGGTGATGAAACCCAACCAATCCCAATTGATACACCTGATTGTTGATCAACTATCAGATGCCCCTATTTCATCAGCAACTCTGCCCGACGAGATCTTGAGAATTTATCTGGATCAATCCACATTAGATCTGACCAAGAAAATAACTTAAAATCCCCTGTTTATAGTTACCCCAAAATCTGTGTCATCCAATATCCTATTCACTTCACATTAAAGAATTACTCTTAGCGATCCCTGGTAATCTAGTCATCTGGGAATATGGGCAAAAAATCCCTTCACATCCCCCTCTTGCCTAGATTTCCAGTGAGAAAAGGATTGGGGCAGGAGAACAAAACTTTGGACACTAAGTTAAATAATTCATTTATTCAAGTTAAGTATGATCATCAGTACTTAACGCTGCTCATGATGACCTTTGGCATGCAGCTCTCACCTCTTCCTCCTCACTACCACCTACTCAGAGCGTGGTCTCCATGACCTTCTGTCATTCCAGGCTGATTAATTTACTTGTGATGATATTAATCCCATGATAGTTTTCCCCCATTAGGGCATATTACTCACTGTCATATTCAGTATCCTTGATCTAGCGTATTCAATTTCCTTATTTCTCCTTGTCCTCAACATGAGATTTTTACCATCAATGGTTGTATTGCAACCCAATTAAGAATGATCATTTATTTCGCCTTTGTTATCTTTTCTTAATAAACTCTTTCTCATATCAGTCTTAAATTCTTCTTTGGAGAGCCTATCCCATTAATTTTGAGATTTTTTTTAAAAAATTGAAGCTTAATTGAATTCAGAGTGTATAATGTCGACTATCATATAAGTCTGACATCCATCCTCTCATCCAGCTCATATATCATATTCTGAGTTGTGGTACCAACATCTTCTCAATAGTTTGTATGATCTAGGTCTTTGGCTCTTTCAGCGGATGAGTCTATCTGTGCAACAGAACTCTTTCTATGTTCCTTCCAGGACTCATAACCTAGTCAAGTACCAGTGCTTAGTCCTTCCTTGAAATTTTCTAGAAATTGTAACTAACTCCGCTGAAACAGGTTAGTGATCATCTTTAATGACTTGCAGCCAATCCTTTCTCAGTCATCAATTTCAGAGTTAGATTTTAAGATTCTACTTGATTCAGATCCTTTCACAGATACTTCTAACATCATTGTTGAACCTCCTGAAGCAATGTCTTTTACTCTCAATTGTTCATTCCTTGCAAAATTAAACTTCCTAGAGTTCCTCTTCTTAACTTAGTCAATATTACAAGCCAGCTGTCTTGGACACCAAACTCACCATTAGCAATAAGTATACATTTTGACTCACCTATGCAGAATTAAGGGCCCAAGTCACCTAGGCTTTGTCTATAGCTCTAAATCCTTCCAATCTTGAAAACATCCTAGATTGGGATATCAGCCTATGCTCTTTGCTTTGCCAGTCAAGTTCTTCGAAGTTGGGCCATAAAACTTCCAGCCTCTCCCAGTTTCCATTGCTCTTTCTGCTTCAGCTTCCAAGAAGCTCATAGTCATCACTTGCAGGATGCCATTTGCTTTTTTCAAGACTATCCCATTTCTGGAACATCCCATTGTTATCTTCCACTAATGACTTTGATAAAGGGGCATGATTTGGCAACCCCTATCCAGTATCCTTGTTTGTTGCTGGCCCATATGTCCAGTGTTCTTGACAAAGCCCGTTGGCAAGCGCTCAAGACCAATCTTCTGGCTCTAGTACAATATTGGGATTACTTGGATTATTTACCAACTGCCTCTTCTTGTAAAGTTGCTTCCCTCCCCACTCTGGGGTATCACGTTTGGCTTCTTCTGACATTTCAATTTCCCAACCCCTAGTCAATTTCTTGCAGGGATCTGCATCCACTCAATAAACTTGGTTTTGTGTAGGTCTAGCGTTAGCTAGCGTCCAATCTCACATAGATTTCAATGGAATATTCACTCCTATTGCAATCCATCCTCCCTCCCCCAAGTGGTGACATCAGCAAAATCATCCCCAAATTAAAGATAATCATTAATGAAAAAATTATAAAAATATATCATTTTTCTATGCAGTTTTTAATAATCTTTTTTCCCATTAATTTTGTTAATCTTTTATTTTTTTCTTCTTTTTTTCATGGGACTTGACCTTGTCTCAGTTCAGCGGTCCATTTTTTTATTTTATTCCCCCAAACTGGATTCTAGGTATACTTAGACCTACCAGTTTTCTATGGTTCAAAGGTCTTGCTTTTTAAGACTTAACCATCTAGACTGGTTCAGAGGTCCTTTTTCAGACTTGACCAAATTTATTAGGACATAACTAACTTAATGGTTAAGCAGTCCATTGGGAACTCTTTTTTTATTCTTTTTTCCTTAATCCATTGCTCTAAATACTTATCATGGACTCAATTTACTACCCTTCCATCCAAGAACATCTTGATGGAGTAGGCGTCCGTTGCCATCTTGGTGATAATCTCAAATGGACCAACCAAAACGCATCCAATTTGTTTCTTTTCCCAAACCATGCATATCACAATAAGCAACTCTTTCCCCTATTTGGTATTCTGATAAGTGTGGTTGGTTCTTATTGTCCATCGTTTTTGCTCATATCCTTTTCTTCAAAGTTGTATCAAATACTTGCAATTGCATTTTGATCAGTATATTTGTCAATTTGTTCAGGTACTGCTCAGCACTCATCCCCAATAGTGGTTCCACCACAAAATATAAAATTGGTGGCAACGCGGCCTTCCTACCATATAGCAACTCAAATGGCGTTTTTCCATCACCATATGATGACTGATTTTTAGGCGAATGTCACTGAACTCAGGTACATTCCTCACACATAAGTTCTTCCTGCGACCAGCTTCCTCAGCGTCATGGCCAGCGTCCCATTAACTCGTTCCACAAGTCATTTTGTCTCTGGCTGGTAGGGTACAGACATGAAACCTCAAATCCTCATTATTCCATTTAATTGCAGTTTCATATGAGATGTGAAATTTTCCATTGTCACTCAGCAGGGCCTGCGGGCATCCATGTTGGTATACTACTTGAATTAAGATTAAATTTACAGTACCGGTAACATCTACCTTCACCAGGGCCTTCAACTTGAACCATCTCATTAGATGTTCAATCGCAACTATTATGTACTTGACTCCCCCTGTTCTCATCATCAGTGGTCCCATCACATTAATGGACACCATATGCCAAGCAAAGCTAGGGTGGACCAGTTGGTATCCAGTCATATTCTTATGTGGCTTGTGCAACTGGCACTCCACACAGCAAGCCAGATAGTCCGCGACATCATAGTTGATTAACTCCCAGTAGTACTGGCGAATATGGTTGGCCATTTTTCTCAGGCCTCCATGCCTAACAACCTTATGAGCGTCTTGAACAATAGATGCTCTTTCTGATGGCTTTAAAAATAGTAATTGCTTCCCATTGATTATCTTAAAAACCAGTCCATCCATGGTCTCAGTGTTTTCTATTGCTTTTCAAAGTACACCTTGGATTCTCAGGGCTCATTCCTGATTTCTCCATCAACCATTTTCTGGAATAACTCATCCGCTTGCTGGTATACTATCTGGACAATTGGTAACCGAAATAAGCCATCCACATTCTGATGAGAAGCCCCCACTCAGTGGACAATCTCATAATTGTAAGCCTGTAACTTCAATGCCCATCAGGCCAGTCATCCTTCTGGTTCTTGCAAATTGCAAAGCCAACGCAACAAGGAGTGGTTTATCACCACTTTAAAGTGCGTTCCATGGATGTACACCTGAAACTGTTTACAGGCGTAAATGACTGCAAGGCATTCACATCCTGTTATGATGTAGTTCCTCTCAGCGGCTGAGAGTGTCCAGCTCATAATACTACTGGATGTTTATCCCAATGTTCCTCTACTTGGCTCAATAAGGTGCCAATTGTTATCAACAAAGCATTGGTTTGCATAATAAATTCTTGATCAAAATTTGGATATTTTAAAATCAGAGAATCTATCAAGTAATGGAGTAACTCATCAAAGGATTTCTGTGCCTCTTCATTCCATAAAAATCCTTTCTTTGGATCTTTCAACAGATGGAATAAGGGCTCAGCGATTCTGGTAAAGTCCTGAATAAATCTTATATAGTATCTGACCATTCCAAGGAACACTTGTATAGCTTGGACACTCTTTTGGCACAGCCATTAAATCTATGGCTTCAAACTTCTGGGTCTCTCAGCAACCCATGCTGGCAATCTCATTTCGTCATAGGTCTGCAATTCATGGACAAATAAAATTGATAAATAATATTTTATATATTTTTATCTATTTTTTATTTTTCTTTTGCAATGAGACTTTTAACCTATAATTAGGTTCAGAGGTCCTTCTTTTCTCCTTCATTTAAACTGGGTCCTAGGTATACTCTGACCTACCAATTATCATGGTTCAAAATCTAATCCTCTTAAGATTTAACCATCTATTTGGTTCAGTGGTCCTCTTTTAGGATTTTACCAAGATCTCAAGCATAACCATTTTTGGTTCAGAAGTCCTCTGGGAACATTGTAATTATTATCACTTAGGTCCAGTACTTCCAATTTTTTGGTATTGACCTTCTTCACTATACAACCAGCTGCGCTGTTCTTCACGTATAGGCTAGACTTACTGACTTTGGCAATACTCTTAAATGTTTTCGTCCATTAGGCCTTTAATACCGATTTGTTAATCGTCCAACAGGTCCTAATTTCATCTCATAATTTTGGCAAATGATGCTTAAACCTTTTTATCTCTCACAATGGTGAATTCCTCATCAGTCAACAGTTCTGTTTGATTGTTATGATCTTTTTCTCTTAAAAACGATATTTGGCATTCATTGCCATCCAAAACGTTGGAAGTAAATTCACTAATGGATCTGGATTTGATCTCTTAATCACAAAGATTGATCTAGCCTCGTTAGCTTCATCCAATTTCTTCTTGAATTGATGATGAACTTGTCTCCAGCAATTTCTGATCATTGATTAAATGTTATTGAGTTAAACAATTCTCTCCACTATCTTGGATCAATCTTTTCTGTTATGACCTTATACTCTTCATTGGTATTGCAATCCAATACTCTTAATTTATTGCTTCCCAATTCAATTTCAACCAATGTCTTATCTAGTGTCTCACTCCTCATGACTATTTAAAGTGGACCCAATTTCAACTTAAGTTGGTCCTGCTGTTCCTCAGAATTACTTCAAGTGGACCCAAACTTTAACCAGAGTTAACCCTGTTGATCCTCTTCATCTCATGTATATGTAGGGTGGAACAGGTTTTTCTTGCAGCACTAGATAATTCCCTATCTGGGCTGCATGTCCTTTTCATAAAACTTGAGTATCCTCAATTCGCTTCACTAGGAGCTCCACTTCTGATCTGGTTGAATGCAATTGAACGTGATCAACTTCACATTCTGTCTTCATATATGTTATTTTAATCAGTAAATTAATGCCAGAATTAAAAACATCTTTATATGAAATCACGTCTCTTCTATCTTCTACTCAACTACACCCCTGTAGTGAGCACCACTTTGTAAAAATTTATAGGTTTTCTGATTATTCTTGGCCAATAACCCCTATAAATATGTTACTTGCACAGATTCAGAATTGTGCAGCGCTCTGCGTTGTATGATACAAGTTGATTAGAATTGTTGATAATAGTATGGGAACTATTATCTATAGTTAAATTGAATTATTAGATTTTGTTCCAACGATTTCAATTAATTACTCTTAAAATAAATATGATGACCTGAATAGGGATTTATTCCCTCATACTGCCTAACTCGATCTACACTCAGATCCCTGTTTACAGTTTCTCTGTGACACAAAGTCAGCATCAATCCCCAAATATTCAGCTTCTTCTCTGGATCTTTATTCAGATTCTTATTCTTTATCTTAAATAGTCTCCCAATTATTGCACACAGCAAATACACTTGAGAAAGAATAGAATAAATGGATTCTGATAAAGTTTATAAGCTAATTCTCTAGTAAATGTGCGTTGGTTTTTTATGACTTGGTAATTTATGATCTTTTATTAGTATATTCTTTAAGGAATTTAAATTAGAGATTCAGTGCCCAACCCTCAGTTGACACCTCTTTGATGAAATGACAGCCGTTGCCATTGAAATAACCATCCTTGTCTCAGTAGTGATAATCTTTCCCATACTGACTAGGATTCTGCCATTGGACATCCTCAAGACCTAAAACAGAAAGAGTCAGAAAATTTGTCCCTAACATTTTCCTAAACTAAGTGAACCAACCATATTTGGCAAGTGATCTGCTTAGGTAATGGGAATTGTTACCCATTAAGGCAGGTTGTAAACCAACTAATTGATTTATTAGTTGCAGGTGGCATCACTCGCCTTGCAACTTAATCCTTAAATTCCCAATCAGTTGGTGATGAAACCCAACCAATCCCAATTGATACACCTGATTTTTGATCAACTATCTGATGCCCCTATTTCATCAGCAACTCTTCCTGATGAGATCTTGAGCATTCATCTGGATTGATCCCTCAATGGATCTGACCAGGCAAATAACCTAACATCCCCTGAATATAGTTACCCCAAAATCTGGGACAACCAATAACCAATTCACTTTGCATTAGAAATATATCCCTTAGTAATCCCTGGTAAGCTAGTCGGCTGGGAATATGGGCAAAGAATCCCAATATAAACAGTGCATCTTCATTACAAATGCTTATCAGAGCGTAGCTCTTCTGGATGCAGTTGAAGGTGAATCTCACCGGTGGTTGTAAAGTATTTTGCAATCTGCCATTTGTGAAGTCAATCCCACTTCACTTGTGTAAACCTTTGGGTACGTTTACTGCTCAGGTTGGTTGTTGAGTAAAACTATAAACACTAGTTGTATGGTGATAACTAGTAGGTTGAGTCTTCAAAATAAGTGGCAACAAATCCACTCTGGTAAATGTATCTGATATAAACAACTAGGGACCTTTGTTCCCTTCAGTCTTCAATTTAAAGGTAAATATAAATATATTTTAGTTAAATTCTGATTTTTACTATATAATGTTAGGGTTTTTTATAGGCATAAGGCGGACAACTTTTTTAGATAATTCTCAGAAAATCAACGGATTAGTCCCCTGAAACTTCTAACCCTTGGCAATTAACTTTCAATGGTAGTGAATGTCTTCATCTTAATTAATCCTCAGCAGTGTAACCTTTTACGGATTGGCAATCATCCCCATGTGTTAGTAATTATACACAGATGGTCTGAGGGGCCGTGTTATATTTACTACTACTAGCTACTGCCAAAACAAGCGTTAAAACGCTTCAGTAGCTTCATTAAAACAACCCTAATTATTCAGCGCCTCTGCTGTAATGATTCATTATATCAATCTGATTATTGGCAATCATGCCCTCATCAAATTACCTAATTAACATTGTTGGGCATGATGCCCGATGAAATACTAATTAAAACAATTGTTGTATTATGTCCTTTGATGAATTTCAACTACTAATTTAGTCAGGGGATGATCCCCAACGAAATTGTAATTGGATCCCATCATTGAATTAGGTTCTTTGATATATTATGACTAATAATTCAGTCAAAAATGATCCCAAAGAAATATTAATCAAAACCAACTTTCAGATTATATCCTTTTGATATTTATGATTTATAATTTTAGTTGGCAACCATTGCTGAACAATTGGTTGCTTTAACAACTGTCAATTTTAAATTGTCAAGTGAGATGGATAATGTAGTCAACCAAATTTCCAACAACTTGTTACAGCAGTGTTGGCAGCATTTGAACTCCATTGCTACGTTCAAAATGTATGTTTCAATTTTACTCTATGAACGCCAAAGCCCCGATAATTGCTTCTTTTGTTGCAGTCTTCTGTGATAAAGCCCAATACTGTATCTTCCCAGGGTTGTACTACATGCAATCTTCCAAACTGCGTTGGATTCAACCTCCGCTCATCAGGGTATTTGATTCACCCCTATGGAGACAGTGGAACAGTTTTCAAGGCAGCGACTTCAATTAATGCAGCTCTCCACCATGATCCCCGCCCTCAAAATGGAAACTTCATGATTGGTTTTGCTGACTTGGCCTCAGTTTCTGATGCTGACATTGAGTTAATATCTGTATTGATTCCTGGTCCTGAAGCCAACTCTGTGCCTGAGTTGGTTTGCTCCAGCTCTCCTGCCTTTAAGTTGATGGAAGACCAGCCTGAGGAGGAAATGATCCAACCCTTGTTCAAACCAATTTTCCTCTAAAGAAACCTACTCTTCCTTCTAACTTAAGTTGAAATCTTCTCATTGTCAGCAGAATTGATCGCATCTTCCAATAACAGAATTACAACTACTTTTAAATACTAATGAAAATTAACATTTGAGCACACCAGGTGTCCTTTAAGGCCCTGGTTGACATAGGAGCAGCTGTTAACTTCATGAGTTTGGAGTTGGCCCAGCATCTTAAATTAGACTTAAACCTAGGTCTGGAGGTGTTGGTTGCATTGTTGGCTCTCAGCCATCTTTCAAGATGCGTTGCTCAGTGCCTTTTTTGGTCCATTAGTTTTTTTAGTACTAGATGGTCCCATTGGTCCATTAGTTTAATTTCTGCGATTGCTTTTCTGCGATGCCTGTCCTCATGTTTCCAGCAATTTTGGATGTGGATTGGTGAGTCATCATCTTGTGAGAATCCACCTGGATTTAAACACACTGTCCATTGCCAACGTTCAGGTAAGGGCGATTCTCTGCTGCTTGACTCTCTTACTAAGGCTCATAACTGAGAGTCCATCTTGACCCTTATTTCTCCCATGGGACTTCTACTGGATTTCCCCACAGCGTTGATGGACTACCAGAGCATTTTTGATTCATATAGAATCAAACATCTTCCACTACTTACTGAATTCAATCTGAAGTTCTCGATGATGGTGGGCATGGCGAGTATCAAATGTCCACTATATCCATATACCACATAGGAAGATGCTGCTTTCAATGTATTGTTAGACAACATGCTCAAAGATGCTTATTATCCATAGAGATTTCCCCAGCTGCCTCCCTCATTGTCTTTGCCAAAAAAGCTGATGGCTTGTTACACCCCTGCGTGGAATATGGTCACCTCAATTAACATAGTGGTTCATGACCCCTACCCACTCCCATTAGAGCAAAAATATTTTCCAAGTGATTGTAAAGTCACAAGTATTTTATAATTCGATCTGGTAAATGACTTTAATCAAATCCAGATGATAGAAGGCCAGGAATATCTTACCGCTATCCAGACAACAAGAGACATATTACTAATTTTGAGTAATGCTTTTTGGGCTAAAGAATGTGCCTACAACATTCCAATATATGATTGATAGTGTGCTAGATGACCTCTGGTTCACCTGCATTGTAGCTGTTGGGATTCTGATATGGCTGGATATAAATCCTGAAATAGCCATGGCAAATTGGCTATAATCCGCTGGCCATGACTTTTAGTTATGATTATTCATCACCTTGAAATGAGGTAATATTGTGTCAGAAAGGGTAGTTTTTTAAATTACCTACAAATATGGCAAAAAGGCAATGTCAACATTCAACAAATATTGAATAAGTTGTCTCAAACTAAGGCAATAATGAATTTGAGAATAACATACTCTGCCGGAGCCAATGAGAATATGGTGGATATGAATAGTTTAAGCCAATGGAGCAGTATCATTAAAAGTCGCTATTATAATAGGTGAGATGGGGTGATTGAAGGGGGAGGATTGTTAGTAGAAGCAGGAGAGTGGCACAGTAAGTAACCGCTGTAAATATTAAAATAAAGAGAAGTGTTGTTGAACACTTTATCTATATTTTTAAATTTTCAAGTGTGTTCTGAGAACTGGAGATCCTTATATTGTCCATCCGATTGCTCAGTGGGTTTGACCCTGTGCAAAATTCCCTGGAGTATCTCAGTTATATCACCAAATTATAACAGTTGCTTACATTGACAACATCCTGGCTCACTCCTCTACACCCAAACAGTATTAAAAAGCTCTGAAGGTGGTGATGGATGCCTTGCATAAGGCAGGTTTATTCTTCAAGCCGTCAAAGTGTAAAATTTACTAGGAGGAATTTACCTTCTTGGGCTATCTTGCCTTAAAAGTTAGGTACGCCATTCCACTCTTTAAACTGGACGCCATCCAAGAATGGCCGACTCCAACAACTCAGAAGCAATTAAGAAGCTTCTTGGGTATGATAATTTTTCTGAAGAAATTCTCCCCCGCTCCATTGCAGTTATTCTCCACCACTGCATCTGTTTATGAGAAAAAACGTCCCATTCTTCTGGACGCCCACGTTTCAGCAGACATTTAATTCAATAAAGGAGATTTTTTATTGCCCCCTGTCCTCAAGGATGCAGAGCCCTCCAAACACTATAACAAAGTGTTAAATGTGCCTTCCGACATGGTGGGGGCTGTCCTGCTCCAAGAACATGACAGATTTGAACACCTGGTCACATATTTTTCCTACAAGTTTCCTCCACAAAATAATCCTGGGCCATCTATGATAAGGAGTTGGCAGCCATGCGTGGACCTTGAACACTGATGGTATCTCTTTCAGGGTGATCAACACTTGTTGACTTTGCAGATGGACCATCAAGCTCTCATAATTTCCACAAGTCTCAGAAGTTGGATCACTGGCAAACTCAAACCTACCATGGCTTGTGCAGCTTTGATTTCAAATATGAGTTTGTTATGGGAGAGCTGAATGCACTTCCTGGCTTTTTAATCAAATCCTTGCACTTTTCCTAGCGGAATTGGATGAGGCAGACCTCATCAAAGTTATTCCATCAACTCAAAGTTTGGCCATCGTTCCCCTCGTTATCTCAGTAGCAGATTTAGGTCCAGACGCGCCCTTTCTAAAGTGTTTTAGCAGACCAGACAGCATGCGCGGAGTGGTTGGAGCTTTTTAGTGGCTATCACTTCCATCTCCCAAGCATTCGCTCTTCTTTAGTTGAGGGGATTATCCAGTTTAGGTCACGCCTGTTGGTGCTGCCTCTCCTCCAGAATGCTGTCATCTGAGCCCATCACAATCCACCTACAGTTGGTCACCCAGGAAACAAAAAGATGCATTAATTTAGTTAAGTGTACCTTCAACTGGCCTGCCTGTTAAAGGATTTTTCATTATTGATTGCTAACTTCGTCACATGTGAGTGAGCCAAAATCAGACTGATCAGGTAAGCTTGTCTCCTTCACCCTCTGCATCAGGCGGAGGGACCATGGACATAAGTGTCTATGGACTTCATTGTCGAGATGCATAGCTCCAATAGGTTTACAGTGGTTATGGTGGTTATAAACTGCTTCACTAAATTTGCTCTGTTTATCCTTTTCTCCTCTTAATTACCTCTGAGGAGACCGCACTCCTGTTCAGAGGCACGTGTTCTCAATGTTTGGCCTACCTCAGGAAAAAATCTGTGATCATGGTACCCAATTTACAGCATGGTTTTGTAATGGACCCTTGGTAATTTTAGAAATTATGCTGCGCCGCTACACTGCATACCATCCTCAGTGGATGGCCAAACTGAGTGAGTCAAGTAAATCTTGGAAAAATATATCTAGTGTTATTTCAAAGCAACCCAGGATACCTGGGTGGGCGATCTTCTGCTCTCCTAGTTTGCATATAAAAATGGAACTCATAAATCCACAGGTTTCTCCTTGTATGAAGCCACCTTGGGTATAACCCATCATTTTTGTTGGTCCAAAATTCGCCCAAAGGTGCCAGCTGCAGCAGATTATGCTCAGCAATTTGTGCCACTCAGTCCTTGGTTTAGTAACACCTGACCATGGTCATTAGCAATTATATATGGTTTGTGGACCGAAAAGTGCCTTCCAGTGCACAAGATTATGGTGGGTCATACATCATATTGGACACATGGCACTTGCCCATGCAGGTGCCCTCACGCAAGTTCACAAGAAGACGCTCAGGACCTCATTTGGTAGAAGAGGTTTTCTGGAGTGGTGCCTTCCGCTTGAAGTTGTGGGATCACTAGAAGCAACACCCCATATTAAACATCTCGCAGTTGTCCCTAGTCAAAAAAATTCTTCCATAGCCAAACTTATTGTGATCAAGGGATTGGAGGAAGCTTGAGTTAATGCCATTTTGGCTTCCCAGTTCTCATGCAGATTAGTTCAGTACTTGGTTGCTTTATAGGGCTACCTGTCCTATGAGAATAGCTGGGTTGGTGCTCAGGACTGTGCAGACTGTTTGGAGCTTGTTGAGTCCTTCCACGCTGACCATCTCAATGCTCCCTGACTCTCCTTAAGATTGCGACAATGATGGTGATCAAGTTTCCTAAAGCTCATAAGAACTTTTCCCTCGCTTAGTTCCCCAGTGGTGGCGCTCCCATCCTTAGAAAGGAAAGGATAATGTAAGTCCATGAGAGCTCCCCTTGCACTTAAACCTGGTGGCATTTCTTTTCCCTTATAGTAAGGGTCTAAAGAGTCTGACCGCTCCCCTCATCTTCCAGGGCAATCTCTCCCATGTGGTGGATGAGCGGTGGGTTATGGCCTACCCTCTGAAATTCCGCCGCCCATCCCAGTGTTGATGACTGAGAGATTGTTATGGAGGTTTGGAGAGATCTGCATCAAGGATTAGCAGTTTGAAACTAACGCAGTATGGGTGTGTGAGTCCCTCCCCTAGGCAGATTGTTAGAATCTGTGTTTCCTTGCTGATCGTTCCCAGAAGTTAACTGCACATGTTCAGTTATTTGCACAATTCGCGTTGATTAATATTGATATATGGGTGATAATAGTATAGATACTATTATCCATAGATGAATAAATAAACCAGGTTCTGATGAGATTAAACGAAAAACTTGGAATGTTCCACAAAATGCTGATTATGCTGACAATTAGGGACTTCTTACCTCTTCCAGCTGAACAAAATACAATCTCAGATTCAGAGGTTCCATGCCTTAGTTCTCATAACGCTGAGTCAGCGGAGATCTACTTCAAGGTTTTGCTTCTCTTCTAAGGATAACTTATCCTTACTCTTTATACTAAAGAGCCAACAATTATTGTACTATAACAACAATAACTGAAGATGAATAGAACTTGATATTAAATTAGAATCAGTGTAAGCTATTTTATTAAAATAAGGAAAGGATATGGATTTTTATGATACAATTTACAATGACTAGTTGTAGAAGATAGAGAATTGCTGATGTGTGAAGACAGTTAACCAGTCATCTTCTTAATAATTAATTCTTCCTTGATCAGGTAAATTTCTAAAATAATGGAATGGTCTGATACACGAGATACAGAAACGCTAATATCAACAAAAAGTAAGCCACTAATCTTCTTTATAACCTATTTTCACCTCAATCAGGTAACCTCTTACATCCCAGTGATTTCTTCCTCACAGCAAGGTACTAGATACAAAATCCTATGTATTTCATGGCTACCTTCCATACAAGGATCTCATTCAACCATGCCAAATAAATTCCAAAAACCTTTTTCAGCCCCAGGACAGGTGAGACCTGAAATAAGACTCTATCTTTGAGACTATCTTTATCTGAATGTAAGATCTGCTCTATTATTATAACAAACTAGGGAGCTTATACTGAAATTTGGCACCAAACTACTCAGTTGGCGCCTCAATAAGGAAATGGCAGCCGTTACCATTGAATTTTCCTTCATAGTCTCTTCCATCGATGGTCTTCATTAGGATAAGGATTCATATGTCAGACATCCCAAAGACCTAGATATAGAAAGAGCAAGAAAAAGTGTCCCTAATGTTCCCGCTTGATCACAGCAAATCAACCACATTTGGATAACGACATGCTTAGGTATAGGACTCTTTACCCATTAAATAAGTCGCAAACCATCTGTTAATTTTTTAGTTTCAGGCAGCATCACTCACCTTACAACTCCTACATAAATTCCAAACCAGTTGGTGATAAACCTGACTGATTCCATCTGGTACATCTGATAGTTTGCTCAATGATCAACTCACAGATTAATCAATTTCGTCAGAAACTCTGCATGATGAGATTTTAGGCATTTGCATATATTGCCCCCAGCTGATCCAAACCTGGCAAGTTACCCAAAAATTCGCTTATATTATTATAGCAATATCAAAATAAACTGATATCCAATTTTTTTTCTAGCGGTACTTATACCCTAGAAAACCAGAAGATACCCTAGGAATCTGGAAAGGTGGGTAAAAATCTAACATCGATCTCAAATTAGCAAAATTAGTTAATCAATAATTCTACTCTTTCCACATTAAAAACTAAATATGCTGAACCTCACAAGTCCAAATGGGTGCAAGGGCAATTATGTGCAGGTGAGTTTGGCATCCAGAACCCATTCCTGACCACATGGGACCATCCCTACGTGGGATGGCCTTAAAGGAACCCATTACTCAATGAGCAATACGCCACCACTCTGATCAGTGTAATAATGACTAGACCGCATTTCAGGCGCCTGAGGACAAAATGATGATGACTAAGCCTGCCGCCAACACCCTCAAATTCAGTTTAAATTAAAAAAAACCCACACTCAAAGTTCCCACCAGTTTAGGTTGGGCACTTGAGTGCCCCAACCATGCAGTTCACTGTTGTTCCTAAATTAACTTAGCAACTAAGCAATCATTCACACAGGGAGGAAGGACGATCAATTTTCTTTTCAAATCTTTAATAAAATCCCTTTTCTGAACAATTTTTTTACTTATTTTAAATTTATCTTCTCCAGTTTCAAGCAACACTCAACGATGTAGAATTATAGGTTAGCAAAAACTGGGCAATTTCAGCCATTTTGGAAACTTTGCTGCCCTCTGCTATTAACTGGTTGTACCGCACTTTAGACCTTCTAAATTTTTTACCACTTGCTAAAGCGATCCACCACCATGATAATAGCTTTTTATGGGCAAAATTATTCCTCCTCCAGGAGAGAATCCGCACTCTCACCATTAGATCCATTCCAACCTCCCTCATGGGGGAATCCTAACTTGACGTCCCCATCCAACAAATTCTTCATGACTGAGCCTATGGGCTCTGTGGCTGTAACATCATGGCTTTACTCAAAGTTGCCTTTTTTGTGTCTCATTGGAGCTTGTTATTCACTTACCTCCCAGCCTTTCTGAACGTCATCCAAGCAGTAGTGCCTCTGGCATTCTGGCTCGCCTTCTGGGTGCTTTTGCACCCCAACTGGCAGACCAGTCTAAACTTTATCTGCTGTCTTCCTGACATATGACCACAAACAACCACTTCTTAAATTAACATGCAATTCTTTGACTTTATATTTTGATCACATATTGTCACAACCACAATAATTGTTTTAACAAACCATAATTATGAGATTCTGATTGGCACTGATTTTAAGCAATATTATAAAGTATAGTATGTTTTTAAGGAACATATCTCAAAGTTCAGGGCTTTGGTTGCCGCTGTTCTGTTCCTGAAAGCGTGACCCACCCCAAAGCCAGAGAAATTACATTAATATAGTCTTTATGTATCTAAATATTATAATAAAGTATTTGAGATTAGTCATCATACTAAAAACCTACATGATATAAATTTGAGGAGTGCCATAATATTCCTTTGAGGGCACAAAGCCAATTATCATAAATTTCAAGGTGCAGTATATTGTTAATTCAGCCTAACATTGGAACTTTAGTATTATATGCTAAAGTTATGCACCATGTCAGAAGGATAGAACCAACCCATATGTTGTGCCTGGAACTTTAATACATTTTTATATTTAAATTAAGGTTCTGATTGAAAATTTATTTGATAGGGCAATATAAGAGATTCTAGTGATATCATATCCCCACTCAACTATGACTAAAAACTTTTATCCTTTCATGACTTTGCCCATTTAATCAAAAATGAATTAACCAGATGTCCAAAATTAGAGACAATTTTTTCCACTTTCACTTAGACAAACTTACTGAACTTAAAATATGAGCAGAAGGATAAAGTCCGTAAAATATTTGAATTTTAGTATGAATTTTTAAGGAAGATGATTTTGGACTCAGATGCACCAAAGTTATAATTAACAAGATTTATTGGACATCCAAAGATCTTCTCTTTAGTGAAGAATATTGGAGCATCAGCATCGCCAATAGATTCTTCTTCCACAACACCTGGGAGATCTTGATAATTTATAAATTATTATATATATTTTATATATTACTTATACTTATATTAGTCTAGAAAACAGATCACCAAAACCCCTTTTATAGGCTAAAAAGGTGGTTTAAACCAGTGTAAATATTTTCCTATCTCCTAATTAGCTAAACCTGCATAAGCCAAGACAAAATTGCAAGCTTGTTCGACTCTCTGATTGGCTACAAATAAGCTGTTAACCATTTCAAAATATCTGTGATGATTTAAGAGGAAATCTTTTACTTTAATTGATCAGCTGAAACTATGCAAGAACGACAAAGTGCCAAGCTTGTTCACCACTCTGATTAGCTCCAAACTAGCTACTATCCTCCAAATTATCTGCCTCAATCTAAGCAACAAAAGCCACAAAATTATACTAATTCAGATTTATACTAATAATCACTAATTAGAGTTTAGCACCCATATTGAATCCCCAGTTCTCAACTCCCAAACTGTAATATTAACATTATAATTTATTGTTGGGGTGCATCTCTTATAATAATTCTAATTTTACCCAGAGCTATTGCAAAGGGGAAGAATTGTGAAGCCAGGCTATCCCTTTATGTCCTTCAGTTAATTTCAATATAATACCTTTCATTTATACAAAAATAATCTTGTGGCCATAGTCTTTATTATAATAAATAGCTATGGTCTTTGTAGAATCTTAGGCTGTTGTTGTGCTCGCTGGTGCATTTTGCAACTAAATTCCAACAAAAATCTACAGGAAAAGTTGATTCTTTTCTGAAGGATAATATTTAGGGGTTATTAACCACTTGTAATAAAATACTAATTCTTTATTGTAAACAAGGATTAATTTTATAAGATTTTATTAGTACTAGTCAAGGGGTTAAGAAGCAAACTTTCTTAAGATATTGATGCTTAGAAGTTAAACTTATCTAAACTCAAAATAAAATAAGGTATGAATTTCAGATTAGGCTAGGAATAGCCATATTGGGTAATATTATCTTTTGGCCTTTGAAGCTCTTGAGACTTGCAACACTTAGATGGAACAGACATGGAAGGTCAAATGTAGGTGGGATATATCTGTGAGGCAACGTTTTTATATATTTAAGCCAATCACCTGATGGGAAAATATTTACACCTGTTAAGACACACTCCAAGGCTATAAAAGGGGTGGTCACTGCATAGGTGATTGAACTATGTTAGAAAAGGAATGGAGAGGACCCTCAGAACCACTCCCCCAATTTTTCCCCCAGATTGGTATAGCCCTGCTACTAGCCATAGGGAAATTTGGCTGAGGAGTGGAGGCAATAGTATTACCACAATTTGCAGGGTTCCACCGAGAATTGACCAGGGTTTTTGGCTGATGTTACCTAAATCAAAACCTAAAATACTCTTATTGAGGCATTAGACTTGTAATTGTCCAACATCACCCCCTTCAAGATTGTTAGGGGGAGAATAAGGCCAAAATAACTGTCTATGGACTTGGCTAACAATTACTATTTAGCAAGGGATTTGATGGAGTATTTATCCCCTTGCTTGTAAGTAACTACAAAAGGTCCTTCCCAAATAGACCTGAGTTTCTCCCTTCTATGGATGATACAATTGTGATAGTAAAATACAAGTCAGGTACTTGGAAGGAAGGAAAGAAGGAAGAAGGGGCCAGAGCTCATTATCGGCTTGACCCTCTTTTGTGACAGCTTTGGCCAAATTAGTCATATTCTCTGATTGTAACTGAATGATGTGCTGGGCTAACTTCTTCATGGCTTGCTCAAGGTCAGTCCTATCAGTGAAAATGTTTTTATCTTATAACGCTGGCACCACAGGTTCCCATAAATACAACACATGAAAAGGAGACATCTTAAGGATTCTATGGTAACAGATATGGTAGGCCTTGATAGGGCACTGGGTAAGTACTGATCCCAGTGAAGGGGGTCAGAAGTGGCCATTTAAAATAATATAGAAACCAGGGTCCCATTTGCTTTCTACAAGGTACCATTGGTTGAGGGTTATAGGGGGCTGAGAAGAGCTGTTGCGTGCCCATGGTGGTAGCAAGGATCTTCACCACTCAGAAGATGGAGTTTTTTCATTATTTACAGACAACCTGGGGGCAACCACGTCAAGCAAAAATATTCTGGAGGAGAAAAGTGACCATGGCCTTGGCCATTTGAGCAGGGCGAGCCACCGCATCAACCCACTTGGTGTAATTATCAATTCTGACCAAGATAAATCCATTTCTAAGTAATCTGGGGTAGAGGTCCAACCACGTCTAAACTTATGGTGTGGAAGGATTGTTAAGGTAGTGGGTTGGTATTGATACCGGGTCTTAGGACTGGATTGCTTTTTGCAGGTCAGACAAGCGTCCAGGTTTTCAGTTATGGTCTCCATGATGCCCTCCCAGTAATAGCGCTCTTTGACCCACTCATATGTCTTCCATACCCCACTATGCCCTAAAATAGAATGGGACTCCAAAATGACAGGCAATCGCTCTGATGGCCAGAGATAGGTCAACTAGTTTACCCCAACTTCTTGTATAGCTTCCCACTTTCCACCTTGGTATTGTGGGAGTGCCAAGCAATCATCTTTTGTACAGGTTCATCCTCATCCCCCCATTCATCAGGAGTCATCAGGAGGTCATGTAACTTCTTGGCCTCACTATTATCAAAATGAATAATAGACAGCTGCATCAATCCATCAACGTTCATATGGCTAGTTCCCACCTGATACTTGATTTTCCATGTCATAATGCTGGAGCTTTAAAACCTAGCGAGCTAACCGTCCCATCAGATCCTTCATATTCTGAAACCACTTTGAAGGAAATCCCATATAAGAAGGGCTGGCTTACGATTTTTGCCCATATTCCCAGCCAACTAGATTACCAGGGATTGCTAGGGGATAATTCCTAGATGCGAAGTGAATTGGATATCAGTTGACCCTGATTTTATGGGTAACTATGTTTGGGGGAATTAAGGTTATTCACCTGGTTCAGATCTGTTAGTGATCAATCTGGATGAATGCTTAAGATCTCATTGGGAAGAGTTGCTAACGAAATAGGGGCATCTGATAGTTGATTAACTATCAGGTGTACTGATTGGGATTGATCAGGTTATATCACCAACAGACTGGGAATTTAAAGATTAAGTTGTGAGGTGAGTGATGCCGACTGCAATTAGTGAATTGATCAGTTAGTTTGTGACCTGCCTTGATGAGTAAAAAGTCACATTACCTAAGCAGGTCGCTTGTTATGTATGGCTGGTTCACTTGGATCAAGAAGGAAACGTTAGGGACACGTTTTCTGACTCTTTCCATCTTAAGTCTCAAGGATGTCCACTGATAGAATCCTAGCCAGGATGGGGAAGACCATCGCTGCTGTGACAAGGATGGGTAATTCAATTACAACAGCTGCCATTTCATCAAGGAGATGCCAACTGAGGGTTGGGCGCCGAACTCCCCACTATAAATTTCCTATAGAATTCACTAATAAGTAACGAATTAAATACCAGACCACTTTTACCAAAGTATTACCTTATTATACTTTTATCAAAATCTATTTTGAGTTCTAGTCTTTCTCAAGGAAAGTATTTCTGTGTGCTCTTATTGGGAGACTCTTTAGGATAAAGAGTAGGGTTTTAGAGGGGATCCAAATAATAAGCTGAATTAGATTGGGGATTGCTGCTGACTGTGTGTCATAGAGAGAAACCGTAAACAGGGATCTGAGCATGGATCAAGTTATGCATTATGAGGGAATGGATCACTATTAAGGTCATCATAAGTATTTTGAGAGGAAATACTGGCCAAGCGTTGGACTGTTATCTATTACTTCAATTCAACTATGAATAAAAGTCACCATACTATTATCATTGGTTATATTTCACTATTAAACAATGCAGAGAATTGCACAACAACCGAACCTGTGCAGTTATTACATTTATAGGGGTTAATAGCTGAGAATGATCAGAAAACCTATAGATTTAACAATTGGTGCTCACTACAGGGGTGTAGCTGAGTAAAAGATATTAGAATGAGATGTCATATATAGGCAAAATAAGAAAACTATGGATGTAGTTGGCAACCATTAACCAGAATGCCCTGAACTTAGCGGATCATTGAGAATTTGCGCCTTGGAGGAGAGAGTCGCCAAAATGGAGGAAGGGGCTGATAATGTTGTGAGTTTTGATAATGAATTACTTGGAAAATTAACTTCATTGAAGAAGTAAGAAGGGGACTTAGTTTAAGAAGTCTTTTCTCTTAAAATGGAGCATGAAGTGGATCACGTTCAATTGCGTTCACCCAGCTCAAATGTGGAGCTACTATTGAAGGCAATCACAGAAGATACTCTTTATTTGGGAAGAGGACTTGCAGCCTATATATGGAACTGTCTAGCGCTGCAAGAAAACCTGTTTCACCCAACATCTACCTGAGATGAAGTGGATCAGCAGGAGCAACTCAGGTTGAAATTAAAGTCCGCTTGAAATAGTCCTGAGAAGTGAGGTGTTAGATGAGAGACTAGATGAGTACTGAATTAAGCTAATGAGGCTAGATCAATCTGTTTGATTAAGGGATTATTTCCAGATCCACGAGTGGATTTACTTCCAATGTTTCAGATGGCCATGATTGCTAAAAATTGTTTTTGGGAGTAAAAGATATGAACAATCAAATAGAACTGTTGACTAATGAGGATTTTTCTATTTTGTGAGATATGAAGATTCAAGCATCAGTTGCCAAAATATGAAATGAATTAGGACCTGTTGGACGAATGAAAATTCAGGATTGAAGGCCTAATGAATGAAAACATTCAGAGTACTGCCAAAGTCAGCAAGTCTAGCCTATACGTGAAGAAACAGCGCTGCTGGTCATATAGTGGAGAGGAATATACTAAAAAATCAGATGTATTGTACCTAAGATAAAATAGTTGCAATGTTCCCAGAGGATCTCTGAACCAAAAATGGCTCTGTTCTGATATTTTGGTCAAATCCTTAAAGAAGACCACTGAACCAAATAGATGGTTAAATCTTAAGAGGATTAGATTTTGAACCGTGATAACTGGTAGGTCAGAGTATACCTAGGATCCAGTTTGGATGAAGGGGAAAAAAGGACCTCTGAACCTTATTGTAGGTTAAAAGTCCCATTGAAAAAAATACAAAAATTATATGTAGTATTAAAAATCAAATTTATTGGCCCATTATTTTCGGACCTAGGAAGTGATTAGAGATGCTAACGGAAGTCCTAGAAAATTGGGTATTCCACTGAGGATCAAGAATGCAAGAACCATACTTCCAGGATCACAAATAATAGTCAACACGGGGTTGACATTAGAGATACCAGAGCTGCTGGTTGGGGAGGTCGGAAGCCCCTGGAAGAAATACAGAATAGAGCCTTGGGTGGCTCCTGGAATTGTAAATGCTTGGCCATGGAGAAATTTGAGTTCTTCTGGAAAATTTAAGCGAAAAACTGATGAAGATTGAGAAGAATCAGATCGTCACATTTGTTCACCTAATCCAATGGCTGAACTGAGGAAAATTCCACAATTTTGGGACCCTTTTTTAAATGGGATTACTGGCCAGGGTAACCAAGAGTATCAATCTATTAATTGATTGAGAGCAACTTGTGGATCTGACAGAAGGACAGCTAGAGGAGGTGCTCAAATTGTTTAAAAAATATCATGAAGTATTCATCCAGGATGACCACAAATTTTGGATGTGTGAGAGATATGATCCACAATGTTGATACCAAGAAAATTTACTAACAAGGATGAGACCAATTTGATGGCCAAAGGTGGCTGAAGCAGTAGTGGAGGAAGAAATCAGAAAACTAGTAAAACATGGGCTTATAGTTCCATCATCGAGTCCCTGGGCAAGTCTAATTCTTATTGTGAAGAAGAAGGATGGCTCTAATTGGGTGGTGATTGATTATCAGAAGTTGAACAAGATTATGAAGAAGGATTCATACCCACTACCAAGAATTGATGATGCCTTAGATTGATTGGGAGAAGCTAAGTATTTCTCTGCAATGGATCTAATAATGGGATACTGGCAAATCAATTTTCCAAGTGAAGACCAAGAAAAATGCACGATTATCACTGAGCAGGGGCTATATCAACTGATGGGGATGCCCCAGGGTCTGTGCAATGCGCCTGCGACATTCCAGAGGGCCATGGACGCTATACTAAATGACTTGAAGTTGTCATGCGCTCTGGTGTACTTGGACGATATGCATATGTTCAGTAGAACGTTTACTGACCATTTGCACCACTTGGAGGAAGTGTTCAAGAGACAATCCGCAGCCAACCTGAAGATTAAGCCAAGGAATTGTCACTTCTTTAAGAAAGAGCTGGAATATATGGGATTCGTGATCAACTCTAGTGGAATGCAGCTGTAAGCCCAGAAGATCAAAGCCATATAATGAATGGCTGTGACAAAGAGTGTCTAATATATCCAAGTGTTTTTTGGAATTGTCAGATACTATAGAATATTTATTCAGGTTTTACAGAATCGCTGAGCCCTTATTCCATCTGTTGAAGAATCTGAAGAAAGGATCCATTTGGAATGAAGAAGCACATAAATCCTTGGGATGAGTTACGCCAGTACTTGATAGATTCTCTAATTTTTGAAATATTTGAATTTTGATTGAGAATTTACTATACAAATTGATGCTTTGTTGATGGCGATCAGCGCCATATTGAGCCAAGTAGAGGAACATGGGGATAAACATCCAGTAGTATTATGAGCTGGACACTCTCAGCCGCTGAGAGGAACTACATCATAACAGGATGTGAATGCCTTGCAGTCATTTAGCCAAGAAACAGTTTCAGGTGTTATGCATGGAACGCACTTCAAAGTTGTGACAGACCTCTCATCATCATGTTGGATTCACAATTTACGAGAACCAGAAGGATGACTGACCTGATGGGCACTGAAGTTACAGGCTTACAATTATGAGATTGTCCACTGAGTGGGGGCTTCTCATCAGAATGCAGATGCTTATCGCAGTTACCAATGGTCCAGATTTTATACCAGCAGGTGGATGAGCTATTCCAGAGAATGGTCAATGGAGAAATCAGTAACAAATACCAAGAATTCCAAGGTGCACTTCAAAAATCAATGGAAAAAACTGAGGCCATGGATGGACTGGTTTTTAAGATAATTAATGGGAAGCAATTACTATTTCCAAAGCCTTTGGAAAGAGCAGCTATTGTTCAAGCCGCTCATAAGGGTTTCTGGCATGGGGGCCTGAGAAAATTGACTAAACATATTCGCCAGTTTTACTGAGAGTTAATCAACTATGATTTTGCGGACTATCTTGCTTTCTGTGTGGGGTGCCAGTTTCACAAGCCACATAAGAATATGACTGGATACCAACTGGTCCACCCTGGATTTGCTTGGCATGTGGTGTCTATCAATATTATGGGACCGCTGATGGTGAGCATAGGGGGAGACAAATGCATAACAGTTGCAATAAATCATTTCATGAGATGGGTCAAGACGAAGGCCCTGGTGAAAGTAAATGCTACCAGTACTGCAAAGTTCATCCTAGATCAAGTAGTATTCTTACATGGATGCCCGCAGGCCCTGCTGAGTGACAATGGGACAAATTTTACATCTCATGTGATCCTGTGATTAAATAAAATGATGGGGATCTGAGTATTTATATCTGTACCCTACAAGCCAGAGATGAAAGGACTGGTAGAATGAGTCAATGGGACGCTGGCCATGACGCTGAGGAATCTGGTCACAGGATGAACTTCTACGTGGGGAATGTACCTGAGTTCAGTGACATTCGCCTACAATATCCGTCATCATATGGTAACAGAAAAACACCATTTGGGTTGTTTTATTAGAAAAGGCTGCGTTGCTACCGATTTTATAATTGGTGGTGGAACCAATATTGTGAATGAGTGTCAAGAAGTACCTGAAACAATTAAAAAATTCTGATTGAAATGCTGTTGCAAGCATTTGATATGACTTTGAAGGAAAGGATACAAGTAAAATGACAGATGATAAGAACTTACCAGCCTTAGCAAAATACTGAATAGGTGAAAGAGTTGCCTATTGAGATAGGCATGGTTTCAGGAGAAGAAACAAATTGGATGCGTTGTGGTCAGGTCCAGTTCAAGATTATCACAAGATGGTGATGGACACCTACTCCAACAAGAACCTCTTGGATGGAAGGTAGTAAATTGAGTCCATGATAAGTATCTAAAGACATGGATAAATGAAAAAAAAAATTAAAAAAGAGTTCCCAAAGTACATCTGAACCATTAAGATGGTATTGTCCCTTGCATTTGGTTAAGTCTGAAAAAAGTACTGCTGAACCAAACTAAATGGTTAAGTTTTAAAAATAAGACCTCTGAACAAAAAAACTGGTAGGTCTAAGTATACCTAGGATCAAGTTTAAGGGATTAAAATTAAAAGATGGACCGCTAAACTGAAAGAAGGTCAAGTCTCATGGAAAAAAGAAAAAAAAAAATAAAAGATTGAAGATTTTGAAAAAAGATTACTAAAACCGCATAGAAAAAACGATTTAGTTTTATAGCTTTTTTTTTATTGTTTACCCTTGATTTGGGGATAATTTCGCCTATGTCGCCTCTTGGGGGAGGGAGGATGGATCGCAGTAGGAGTAAATAACCCATCAAAATCTATGTTAGATCAGATGCTAGCAAGAGATAGACCTGACAAAACCAAGTTTGTTGAGTGGATGCAGATCCATGTGTGAAAGTGACTAGGGGAAGAGAAATTGATTTGTTGGAAGATGCCAAATGTGATACCCCAGAGCAAGGAGGGAAGCAACAGTACAAGAAGAGGCAGTTGGCAAATAACCCCAAGTAATCCCAATATGTCACCGGATCCAGAAAATTTGTCTTAAGCACTTTCCAATGGGCTTCATCAAGAACACTGGACATATGGGCCAGCAAAGAGCAAGGGATACTTGTTGGGGGTTACCAAATCATGCCCCCTATCAAAGCCATCATTGGAAGATACCGACGGGATGCACCAGAAATGAGATAGTCATACAAGGAGCAAATGGCATCCTGCAAGTGGCGACTATGAGCTTCTCAGAAGCTGAAGCAGAAAAAGCGATGGAAGCCAGGGAGGCTGAAAGCTTCATGGCCCAACTTCAAAAAACTTGGCCAGCAAAGCAAAGAGCATAGGCTGCAATATCCTGATCTAGGATGTTTTCAAGATCAGAAGAATTCAGAGCTATGGACAAAGCTTTGGTGATTTAGGCCATTAATTCTGCATAGGGTAGTTTGAAATGTACACTGTTTCTGATGGTTAGTTTGGTGTACAAGACAGATGGCTTGTAATATTGACTGAGTTGGAAGAGGAACTCTGGAATCAAGTCCAATATGGCAAGGAATGAACAATTGAGAGCAAAAGGCATTGCTTCAGGAGGTTTGACAATGATGTTAGAAGTATCTTCAAAGGAAGCTAAATCCAAGAGAGTTTCAAAACTAACTCAGGAATTAATGACAGAGGAAGGATTGGTCGCGAGCCATTCAATACAATCACTTAACTGGTTTCAGTTGGGTTGGTTACCATTTCCAGTAATTCCACGGAAGGACTGACTACTGGTATTTACTAGGAGAATGAGGCTTGGAAGGATCATAGAGAAAGGTTCCATCACGCATATCAATTCATCTGCTGGAAGAGAGAAAGATCTTTATCAGACAAGCTATTGAGCAGCTGTTGGTACTGAGACTTGGAATTTAACATATGAGCTGGATGAGAGGTGGGATGTCAGACTTAAATGATAGTCAACATTATGAACTCTAAAAGAAATTAAGCTCCAATTTCGTCAAATTAATCTCAAAGTTAATGGGATAAGCTCTCCAGAGAAGAATTAAGAATGATATGATCCAAGAAGTTATTAAGTAAAAAATAACAAGGGCGAACATAGATGAGCATTCTTAAGTGCGCCATGAAATGGACATTGACATCAACAATCTCCTGTCAAGGACAAGGAGAAAATCAGGAAATTGAGGACGCCGGACCAAGAATCTTGAATATGATAGTGGGTCATATGCCCTGACGGGGGAAAAATGGATCCCAGGATTAATATCATCATGAGTAAATCATTCAGCCCAGAATGATAGAAGGTCATGGGAACCACACCCTGAGTAGGCGGTAACAAGGAGTAAGAGGAAGAGAGCTGCATGCCAAAGGTCGTCTCAAGCAGCGTTGAGTACTGATTTATTGTACTCCAATTGAACAATTGAAGTATTTTGTAAGTGTTAAAGTGGTGTTCTCCTGCCTCAATCCTTTTCTCACTGGAAATCTAGGCAAGAGGGGGATTTTTTGGGATTTTTTATTATGTTCCCAGCCAACTAGATTACCAGGGATCACTAGGGGATAATTCCTTAATGCAAAGCGAATTGGATATCAGTTGACCCTGATTTTATGGGTAACTATGTTTGGGGGAATTAAGGTTATTTACCTGGGTCAGATCTGTTAGTGATCAATCTGGATGAATGCTTAAGATCTCATTGGGAAGAGTTGCTAACGAAATAGGGGCATCTGATAGTTGATTAACTATCAGGTGTACTGATTGGGATTGATCAGGTTATATCACCAACAGACTGGGAATTTAAAGATTAAGTTGTGAGGTGAGTGATGCTGACTGCAATTAGTGAATTGATCAGTTAGTTTGTGACCTGCCTTGATGAGTAAAAAGTCACATTACCTAAGCAGGTCGCTTGTTATGTATGGCTGGTTCACTTGGATCAAGAAGGAAGCGTTAGGGACACATTTTCTGACTCTTTCTGTTTTAGGACTCAAGGATGTCCACTGATAGAATCCTAGCCAGGATGGGGAAGACCATCGCTGCTGTGACAAGGATGGGTAATTCAATTACAACAGCTGCCATTTCATTAAGGAGATGCCAACTGAGGGTTGGGCGCCGAACTCCCCACTATAAATTCCCTATAGAATTCACTAATAAGTAACAAATTAATTACCAGACCACTTTTACCAAAGTATTACCTTATTATACTTTTATCAAAATCCATTTTGAGTTCTAGTCTTTCTCAAGGAAAGTATTTCTGTGTGCTCTTATTGTGAGACTCTTTAGGATAAAGAGTAGGGTTTTAGAGGGGATCCAAATAATAAGCTGAATTAAATTGGGGATTGCTGCTGAATGTGTGTCATAGAGAAAAACTGTATACAGGGATCTGACCATGGATCAAGTTATGCAGTACCAAGGAACGAATTCCTATTCTAGACATCATAAGTATTTTGAGAAAAATACTTGCCACGCATTAGACCAAACTTTAGCACTTCAATTTAACTAAAGTTAATAGTCGCCATACTTTTATCAACAATTATATTTTACTATCAAACAATGAGGAGAATTAAACAACAACCAAACCTGTGCAGTTCATACATTTATAGGGGTTATTAGCCGATAATAATCAGAACACTTAAAAATTTTAACAGGTGGTAGTGCTTCACAGCGAGCAGGACAGCAAGGCACTCCTTCTCAGTTTCGCTGTAGTTGCGTTCAGCTTTTGAGAGCATCTTGCTGTAGAAGGAAATAGGATGATCAATCCCATTTTGTCAAGCTGAGCTAAGATAGTTCTAACGGCGTAGTCAGATGCATTAATGAACAGCGTAAGGGTTTGCCATAGTCAGAGTGGCGGAGGATTGGCCATTATTGCAATAGCTCCTTAAGAGTCTAAAATGCGGCTTATTGTTCTGCATCCCAATAAAATGGAGTGTTCTAAGCCAAGAGGCGGACAAAGGGCTCACTGAGCTGGGCGAATTTTGGGATGAATTGATAGTAATACTCACATGCCCAAGAATACCTGGATGTCGTGGAGGGTATGGGTGATGGAAACTTGGATATAGCAGCGACCTTATTTTTTAAAGGTTAAATACCATCTTGAGAGATGGCGTGTCTAAGAAATCCGGTTTTTTCTGAAAGAACGTACAATTTGATGGCTTCAATTTAATGTTGAAAGCTCACATGTGTTGAAACACTTCTTTTAAGTGGGTAAGATGCTCATTAAATTCTTGAAAAACACCGTGGTATCATCAAGATAAACGATGACAAAGCTTAATTTAAGGCTCAGAAAGATATGATCGCTGCTTGCTGGAAAGTGGTGGGCGCGTTGTGCAAACATTGTGGTAGTTGGATAGGTTAGAAGAGATCCTCACTGCAAATAAGAGCGCATTTCTCCTGATCTTGAACAGAAAATGTCCATTTGCCAATAACTGCTAGCCAAGTCCATGGCGGAAAAGTAGTTAGAGCTGAAGAGTTGGGCTAGGGCATTGTCAATGCGGGGGATAGATTAGCTATCCTCTTTGTGAGGTTGTTCAATGTGTGGTATTCCATAACTACCTGATGACCTCCAAATTCCTTCTTTATCAGTAGAAAAGGTGTTGACCAAGGGCTTTGAGAAAGCACCATCAGCCCCGCATCCAGAAACCGTTTCAGCTCCATCCTCATTTGAAGCTTCGAAACCTTAGATTTCCTATAAGGCTTGTCAAAATAGGCCTAGCATCAACATCAATCGTATGAGTTTAACCCTTCATATGTCCATAATCAGTATCAGATTGGGGAAAGATGTCACTATAGAAATCCAGGAGACTTATCTTTTTTATGTTTTTTTGGGAGTTAGATCTTCAGAAATTTGAACGTGGGGCAAAGCGCATATCACTTGATCAGTAGGTAGTCCCAGATCAGCATAGACCCAATATAATGGATTTGTCAGATGTCTAATTAGACATCAGCTGGGCTTTTCCAATCCCCTGATGTTTCTTTATGACCATATCCTTGTTAATAAGGTTCCCCAAAAGAAGATTGATGTGTCTCTGGTATGCAGGTTCTAGAATACCCAAAAACATACAAGGTTCCAATGGATTTATTCCATTATTACTTGTTAAGTGCAGGAGGCAGTTGCGGGGAATTTTCATAGCAACTTGGTGTCTATAACCTTTTGTTCACCTGCTTTGACTACTACCTTCTCTGACGCATACAATGGAAGGCCCTCTGTAATATCCATGGAGTCAGGTAGCTTTTTTGTGTTTCTTCCCGATGTGGTTTAAGTAAAAGTGAAGGCGGAGGAAGGAAACTCAACGGCGCATGTGTATTCCTTTTTCTTAAGCTCATCATTTGTAAAGTTCAGGGGAACTGCATAATTTAGAAGGGAGAAAAATCCCTGTTTTATAAATAATAATTCCGTCATACTCACTCATGAATTGAGTGCCAATGAGCAGGTCATATGCATTAATGTTTAATGCCACAGCAATGGCAACCAGTAGGAGATTCCCAATCTGTATGGGTAGAGAAAAGTAGGCTTCAAATCTCGCGTGTTGTTGGGTCCTGCAGTTCCAAACTCTTGCAAATAGTAAAGGTCAGGCGCCAACTTAATTTTATTGATGAGCTTTAATGAGACCACGTTCACTAGAGCACCTTTTAAAAGGATGACTAAAACTTGCACCTTATTGATAATAACTTCTACCTTGGTTATTGCGCTACAAAAAGTAGGGGGAGGTCGAGAACTCCTTCAATTTGAGAGTGTAGCAAGACGTTGAGACATCACAGGGTATCTATCCTTATTAGCTTGGAGGGTATGAACTTGTTGGGTGGATCAGATTACTGTACCAATAAGCTGGTCAGCATCACTGGTGGTATTGATCATCTGTGAACACTTTAGCAACTGTTGGAGATGGGTTTGTCATGGTATCAGAGCCATATCTACTCTTTCAGGCCTCAACCTACTGGTATTTGCACTTCCATTGGGGCTCCCAGGACTTAATAGCCCGCATCTTCACCACCCCCTTCAGACTTGTCATCAGAGAGATTGTCAATGCACCTTAACGAGTTGCTAAGAGGGGGCTGAAAAACCAGCTTATTTTCCTCACAGGGGAGAGCCTTTTTGCGCCCATCTGCCTTTTGCTTTGATGTGATCATCGTAGCTGCACCAACTTTTAGAGCCACTTGAGAAGAATTCTTTTGATGCAAGGTCAGAGGTGCGGCCGTTGTTGTTATAGAGACGGATCTGGGTGATTTGATAATGGAGCCATAGTGATGGACCCTTTAGGGGATAGTTCAGGGTGTGATGAAAACTCAACTAAATTTCATAGGGCTGACTTGGGGTGCAGCTGAGGAGAGAGAGACCGACCTTATCACCCCTGGTGCCCACTGGACAACCTCTAATGGAGGAGAGCAGTTTAGTTTGGGAGGCCCCATTGGAACTGGCTTTGGAAAAGTAGTCAACACCAGAGGGGTCGATATTACTTCCTGGGTAGACATAGCTTCATGGAGATCAGCAACCTCTAATAATGCCTCTTTTATATTCTGAACATTTCATAGGGAATGCTTCACTGAGAAAATATATTGGGCTAAGGAAGGGTAAGAGGATAATACAGTCATAATAGCAGCAATTTAATCACCAAAGGTAGCATATTGGCAAGCAGTAGTAGCTGTGCTGCGCTGTAAAACTGGTCAATGAAGGTGGCAACTGATTTCCATTCTAGTAGACTTATTCAAATAAATGACTGTTTTTTCCTACGCAAGCTCTGCATGGATCCAAATATCCTCAATGAGAGCGTTTTTAACTCTGCCCAAATTTAAAAGTGGCCTTATAAGGCACCATCACCTCTTGGCTGGAGCGGCTGAGGCAGTGGAGGATATTCTTTAGTTTTTAAGAATTGGTAGTCCCTCCATAACCACCTCATAGACAAAGAGGAACAAAGAGATGCTACCCTCACCTGGGATAAATTTTCCTCTGAATGGGGGCCTAAAGATAATTGGGGCAGCCTCATGAGAGGCTTGGAAAATGCACTGTTTGAGCGTTTAAAGCCTAGACAGTGCGCAGTCTAGCTGCTAGCTAAGGCATCTAGCCAGGATTTGGAAGCTGCGGGGTGGTTAATATGGTCATTTACCCCAACACCCTCCATTTTGATAGTGATTTGTGTTGTTGTCCCCTCTAGTGAGCACTACTTGTTGGACTTTAGGCTGTTGTTGTTCTTGCTGGTCATTTTGCACATTAATTCCAAAAATTATTTGCAGGTGAAGTCGCTTCTCTACTAAGGGATAATATAGGGGGTTATTGACCACTTGTAATGATATAAATACTTTAAATTAAAAATAAAGATTAATGTTATAAGATTTTATTAGTACTAGTCAAGGGGTTAAGAAGCAAACTTTCTTAAGATATTGATGCTTAGTAGTTAAACTTATCTAGGCTCAAAGTGAATGAATGCATGAATTTCAGATTAGGTTAGGAATAGTCATATTGGGTAATATTATGTTTTGGCCTTCAAAGCTCTTGAGACTTGCAACACTTAGATGGAACGGCCAATTGAAGGTCAAATGTAGGTAGGATATATCTGTGAGACAACGTTTTTATATATTTAAGCCAATCACCTGATGGGAAAATATTTACACCTGTTAAGACACACTCCAAGGCTATAAAAGGGGTGGTCACTGCATAGGTGATTGAACTATGTTAGAAAAGGAATGGAGAGGACCCTCAGAACCACTCCCCCAATTTTTCCCCCAGTTTGGTATAGCCCTGCTACTAGCCATAGGGAAATTTATCCGAGGAGTGGAGGCAATAGTATTACCACGATTTGCAGGGTTCCACCGAGAATTGACCAGGGTTTTTGACTGATGTTAGCTAAATCAAAACCCAAAACACTCTTATTGCAGCATTGGACTTGTAATTGTCTGACAGTGTTTTCTTTATGTAAGTGGTATAAAACCCCATGTTATTCTTCTATAAAGTACTACTTAACTTATTACATTTAAATGAAATTTAATATACTTAATTTCTTCTCCACTAACAAGGGTCAAGGCTTGTGAACTAGGGGAAACTTTGGCCTTCTCTCTCTTATGCAGCGTGATTTACTAAGCATACCGCATCTGCCATATTGTGGGAATTACGGGCTTCATTAAGAGAGCAACCCAACTAGCCATAATTCATACAAGGGGAAGTTAGGGAATCAAATGCCAAATTGAATGATACTAATCAGACTTTTCATGCAAGTGAGACAATGTTGTCAATATAGCTGGCAAATTAAGTGAACATGTGTACTAGTGCCATCTTTAAGTCCTTGGACAAGCCCATTAATATTTATTAAGAAGAGAAATTAATTCAATCAAGTAATATATATATTTGGCTGGATAAGATAAAAAAATGGACTAATAACCTTTGCTATTCATAAATGATGCTCTGGATAGCATAAGTGGAGATCATCTATTATCAGCCATGTCCTTATAAAAGGACACTGGCAAATTGACTACCAAAGAGGATAAAGAGAAATGTGAAATATCTACCACCTAAAAACTATATCAACCAGTGAAAATGCCTCAAATGAGTTTGTAATGTGCTGGAAACAATCAATTGCTATGAATGCCATATTATGGGACAGAAATTGTCATGCATTTGTATCAATCTAGAAATATCAATTTCTTTAGTCGCACATTTACAGATCACCTTGAACACTTTGAAGAGGTCTTAAACGATTATCATAAGTCAAACCTAAATATAATTTTTGGAAAATCCCTCTTTTTAAAAAGAGAAAATTGGATACTTGAGGTTTTTGAAGACGCCAATGAAAAAAAACCTCAAAACCCTAAAGTTAAGGCCGTTGGCCCATGTCAAGACCCAGAAATGTCCAAAATACACAAGTGTTTTTAAAAATTAGTTAGTTACTATCACCAATTCATTAAGAACTTTCCTCCCATTGTCAAGCTAATTTCTAGCTACTGAATTATCCAAAGCGTATATTTATTGAAAAAGAAAAAGCACTTAAATTATTTTTATGCAATTATATTGGATTTACTGTTTGACTGATAATACATTATATAAATTTTAATCATCCTTTTATTATAAAAATGGATGCTTCAATAGCAATTGGTGTCATGTTGAATTAAATTGGATAAGTATTGCAATACACACCATGTTACATATGTGAACTGAGCTTTTCTCAATAAGGAGAGAACTGCACCGTGACAGAGCTTGTAATACCTTGGGGTAATATAAGCCAGTAAGCAGTTCATAGTATAAATCTATTGATTCCATTTCAAGCTGGTTGGGCCCTCTTCACTTGGCTGCTCAATATAAAAAAGTTTGAAGGTATGTTATACTACTGGGCTTTTAAACTGCAAGCATACAATTTTGATATTGTGCACCAAGCAGGTATGTACTTCAGGACGCATTAGTACTATTATTGTTTCAAACTGTTCTGTTTCTATAGAATCAAGCAGACGATTTAAATGAGACGTCAAATGGTAATATTAAAGACCAATCCCTTTAAATTCAGCCCATTTTGAACAAGACAATAGAAAAACATAAAGATTGTCAAAGGTCAACTGTTCAAATTTTATGGTGAAAATTCCTAATATATCCTAAGCCATCTGAACAAGCTGCAATCTTTTATGATGCTCATAAATTAGCCTGGGCATGGAGGCCTACTAAAAACCTTGATTTAGGTTCATCAAGAGCACAAGTGAATATTCACTAATTTAATTTTGCATTAACTCTTTATTGTTGTGAGATGTGTCAGGCACACAAGTCTAATTTAAAACAACTACTCTCTGACTAATGAAGCAAGAATTTTATGGCACATCTTATCTACAATATAGTAGGGAAACTAACCATTAGAACTAAAACTAGTACATTACTAGGATTGTTGTTATCTGACTCTTTGGGTTGAGATGTGTGCGTTATTCAAATTGAATTCCATCAATGCTGCCAAGTTCATAATGGAGCACTTAATATTAGAATGGTTTCTGAAAGTTATATAACAGGTAATTAGAAGAAATCTTACCACACATGTCATACCAAAGTTAAATGATATGATGGGAAGTCAAGGAGTACAGATGATCCTTTACAATTCAGAACTTAACGGAATGGCTGAGAGTAAATGGTTCTTTACCACTATTGTTATAAAGCTTTTAGCTGGCGTGTTTTTCAACAGTGTAACTTTTTTATCCTCAGCAAAAAATCCTACAATTTAAGTTTAAAGTCAACTGTAAGTCTCCTTTGAATCTTATAGATGTTAGGCTTGTTTGCCACCGATTTTATGTTCAGCTCTCAAGATTATTTCAGAAATAATGTGCTTGAAGTATTTAGATATCTGACAAAAGGTATATGGTTACAATATTCAGCCTAACACTATACTATTAAGATTAAAATAAAGGCTAAAATTATATGAAGATTCAAAACAGCCAGCTTTTCCACTTTTAAGATTATCAATAAAAATTGCTATTGTGGCTCCCAAGGCTTTGGCTGACATAATAAGTTGGAAATGCTCTGAATTGAACCATATGAGTTGATAAAAAAGCCAGCGTTAAAGCATATACCTTTAGGGTCTCTTGGATAGCTAGATAATAAATAAAATGCATGCTATAATTCTAAAGCATGTAGAAAAATATTAAGTTTGAGAAATTTTTATTATATATAATTATAGTTGCAAATGGGACTGCAACTGGCAATATAGGCACAGATATGTTTTCAATTCAACTATGTACAGCTGTGTGATAACAACATACCTCCAAATAAACGTAAATCTTGACAAATATTTAAGCTTTTAGAGTTAAATTCCCTAAATCCTCTATAATCTCAGTAGGTACACCCAGCTTGGAGATCTTTTAATGATTTCTTCAGAACGAGCAACATTGCATATATCCCTTATTACTCTGGGACAATCATTTTTGTACCCTGACCTCTAATCAGTCATTATACTCATTAGCCCTTTAATCTACCAGAGTAAATCTTTTAGGTTCACTGATATCCAGTAGATTAAGCTTTCTGAACATAACTTTTAGTCTGTCCACAGTTGGGCATATCTTAAGGTACTCTGTTCAGCCCTGGTAGCATTTTAAGGTTTACAGTTGACTAGTGATGCTTGAGACAAATTTAACTGAATGATTCTGAAATTTTTTGAACGAAGGGAATGGAATTAATGAAAGAACAGAGTGAGTGGATAATGTTTAATCTACAATAAATTAGCATTTGTATAAATTATACTAATTAAAAGCTTAATTTGGGTCAAAATTGTTAGTGACACATCTGATGGACAATCAATTGAGATCAATCTGTTAATGGATGCAGATAGCAGGACAAGGGTAAAGGTGAGGTCTATAGGGTACTGGGGGGTAATAGGGCTGGTGGTGTTATCCTACAGTTGCCAAACTCAAATCTTAACATTTCCTCCATTTGACTAAAAATAGGGTATTGGTAAACTTCCGGTGTCAAGTGGAGTATAATTGTTTAGGAGGGGCCTGGCATCTTTGCACCCTGTTGGATATGCTTTGGGTGACTTAGCGTGTACTCAGTTGATGATATTCCTTTTGGAAGGGTCTTTGAGCATATACATAACAGTCAAAGTCTTATTTATGATCTCAAATGGCCCCTTACAGATATGTTCAAGCTTGCTTGTCCTATTAAACTTGTGGTTGTCATAGTTGAGCACTTGCTCCCATATGCTAAGGCAGGGAAAGGGATGGCGACTCTGCTTGTAGCTCTCCCCTGCATTTCATTTTCTGGGCCAACGCGTTAGAGTAGGCATTAACTTTAAGCTGGATCAGCATTTTAGCTAGATTCTCCAAATATTGACTGGGAGATGTGTCTTATCCATAAATGCAGGAGTACAGGATCGGTGGAAGGGAGGAATGTAACCCATACAGGGGTTGGAATGGTGTTCTTATGGATGAGTGTAACGCAATGTTATATGTGAAGACAGCTGAAGGCAGTAAAAGGTTCTAACTGTCAGTTTCAGTAATTCTAATTTTGTAGAATGCCAATTAATGTGCCGTTAACATGTTCCACCTTACCATTGGTTTTGGGGTAGTATGGCTTCAACAGGACCCCTTGGACCCCATCAGATTGTTAAGTTTGGTGATCATTTGTGAAGTGAAGTTAGTACCATTATCATCTGGAAAGTATTGGTGGTATTCATGTTTTTAAATATTGTTCTCCATAATAAATTTGGTAGATACCTGTGTAAGGAGAGTGTCTATAACTCTCCTGTTCTCGGCGTGGTAGTGCACGGTGCACAAGGCCCACATCAGGGAACTAGCCATTAGTGCCAAAACCATTAGAGTCCAGCATAAGGTGCTGAAGCAATAACAGCTTAGGCATAGAAAAGCGAGATTTATGATAAAAACGCCAGTAGAAGCGGTGCAGTGCACATATTGGAAAGGGTTAAGTGACCCAGGTTGGAGGGAACCTGGGCGAACAAACAGTGCACAAGTTGAAAGCTGCAAGGTTCTTGCAATGGCAAGGGTAACAGAACGTGAGACCTCCTTGAAGAGGTTTGTGCACAGGAGCAATCGGAATATCATAAAAATGGTAAAATAACATAAACAGGAAAAGGTTTATTTGTGAAGTCAACCAACAAGGAATGTTGGTTGAGGGAAAACATATTTAAGCTTGAGCGGGGGAATTAGGGGTTATGCCACAGTGGTCCCAAGCACTGACTCACCAATAGGGCGACACTGCGGTCTGAGTTGGTTGAATGGGCTGAAACTGACTTCACTCGAGTGATTGATTGAAGTTAAATTTTGGCCTGAGCGCGTTATTTCAAAAATTGAATGGGTTTAAAACCCCGCTCCACTATAAAATGAATCAAACCATCTGCGTTCATTTGGTATATTGTTTGTTTTAACGCCTGGCTTGTTGTCAGGGGCTGGGCGTTTGGAACACCACTGGTCCCAACCTGGGCATATTTTGCCTGAACCCAGCATTGGTCCAGGGTGTGCCTCAGGTCAGAAAGGGCCTGCATCTTCATCCTCTGGGCCTCCTGGCGCCCAGACTTGTCTTTGGGGTTGGTCCCCACTATTATGTCATGTGCACATGACAACCTGGGCACCAAGAATCTGATTGGCTTGGCTTCAACCCATCTTGTAAGGTGATTGATGGTCACTACTATATCACGACAGGCGGTTAGCGGCCCACAAATCTATCAACATGGTGTGAAAAGTAAAGGTCAGTTTTACCAGTTGATTCATTTGTTATGATACAGCGCTTTTCTTGGTACTCATGGCAGCAGTCAAGGACTTTGTGAACATTAAAAAGCATAAAATCCCAGTAGTAGTGTTGTTTCTTCTGTACATACATCTTCTTGAATATACTATGGTCCATGGCTTTGTGCGCTCTGATGATCAATCTGTACACTTAGTCTGTTGTGGTATGATGTATTCATGGCCTTTTATTAGTATAGAGTTTTCCATCCCAGACGGCAGTTTTTTTCATTAGTAGTTCCAGAACGCGTTGTAACTTTTCTGATTCATTTATTATATTCCTTATTTAACATCTTGTTGTAAAGGCATTTGCCATATCAGCAGTCAATGCAACAACAGGCAGCATAGATCTTCCATTAGCGTTTTGATTCTTTACGCCAGGCAATGTTGAGTCTTGAAATTGTAATCCTGTAACTTCAGTGCTCAGCGAGCTAGGCGTCCCTCTGACCCCTAAGGCTCTTCAGCCCCTGCAGAGAGAAGTGGTCAGTTACCACATTAAAGTACATTCCATGGATGTAAACCCTATCTTGCTTCTATGCGTAGATCACTACTAAACATTCTTTTTGGTAATGATAATTTTCCGCTCATGTGTATCTAGCAGTCAGCTACAGTATGCTATGGGGTTATCTACACCTTTGTTATAACGTTGGGATGATACCACTTCTATGGCGGTGAGGGAGTCATCTTTCTAAATTATGAATGGTTTATTAAAAATTTTGAACATGAGTACTGGTGCCGTAGTCAGGCAGGTACAAAGTTTTTCAAAAACAGCTGACATTCTTTGTCCATTTGAATGAGGTTCCTTTTTTCAATAGGTGTTATTCCAGCTTCCCTGTTTTACCAAAAAAAAAATTATGAACCGCCAGTAGTAACTAACCATCCCAAGGAAAACCTGTATGCCTTGTGTGCTGTCTGGCGACCTAATCGTCTTGATGTCCTCTAAATACCCAATTGGGGCTGTAGCCCTCCCTGTAGATAATGAAACATATATACTTAAGTTGTTTTTGGAAGAAGTTGTATTTCTTTGGCTTGGTTTTCAAGTTGGTAGCAGTGATCCAGAGAAAACTTCCTCCAGATGCTACAAGTGTTCTTTAACGTCTTGAGATTCTATTAATGTCATTTTAAATAAATTAAAATGCAAGATATCTTCAAGTCGCCCACTATTCTGTCCATAACCCTATGAAACGTGTCAGGAGCATTACATAACACCTGCAGCATTTGCGTTGGTTGAAAACCTTTGGGTCGTTATAATGGCACATTTTTTTGTTTTTCTGGAGCGATTCCTATATGTCAGTAATTTAAATTAGATCCATGGCAAAAAATACTTTAACCCACTGAGTCAGTCAAGAACTTTTTCAATTCTCAGAAGGGGGTAGGAGTTTTATTTATTAGGTTGTTGAGTTGCCAGTAGTCTATTACCTCAGTTAGATCCATCCTTTTTCTTTACTACTAATACTGATGATGCCCACAAAATCTTCAAATGATACCAACATTTCTTTCTGGGCCATCTGATTGATTTCTTTGTTACACATTATATTCTGTTTTAGACTGGCAGATGGGACAGAGGCATATTGGAGGATGGTTACTGTGTGTCATTATGGTGTAATATGTCCTAATCACATCCCAAATCAAAGTTATCCTTTGAAAAAAATGTTTATATTTTTATAGGGCCATTGCTCAATCTTTCTCTTCTTACATTAGACTTACCAGAGTTTCTCAAGATATGACTGAATGGACAGCATTGTGATTTTCTTTATCTAGTCCAGACTTCTCTAGTGTTTCAAACTCATAGTCTCTTTGCACTTCATCCATATGTATAATGTGAAGGAACTCATTAGTTTGGTACCATTTCACCTGGATTGGGTATGAAAGAGGCTAACTAGTAGTATTCTATACTCTACATGATCTGGTATAATAAGTTCTAGTGCTGCATTTGGTTCTCAGCATGAGCAATTAAAGGGTGAGAACACTTTGCTGTAAAATTTAGTGGTATCTTCAGGTCTCTATCTGTTTTCACTATGACTTGGTGGCTAGGCGGAATGGTCACATGGCTGCCATCCCTCAGCGGAATGCCTTCTGATTTGAAAATTTTTGTGTTGAATACCAAATTCAGCTACGTCCTTTTTGTTAGCTGATGGGTATAATCCCATCTTTAAAGGCTAAATTTACAAGCATCAGAACTTGCTTCTCTGCCTGATGCTCTCCTCTCCTATATTACAACGGAAGGTTCTGTCTGAGAGAAGTCAGATTATCTTCCTCAAAATCAGCTTTGACGCAGATATCCTCATAAAAGAGGTTCAAATGAGGATATCATAATGGGTGTTTGGGAGGATGTTTGTGGAGCTGCCACAACAAGCAATCTTAACATTAGTGTCATCACACTGTAGGTCACTAGTGAGGTAATTGAGTTGTGTCCTATTGTCCTATATTCCTTGTGATGAACAATATCTGGTGATAATCCCAGTTTTTGACTGATCTAGTCGATACAAAAATAAATTGGTCCAGATATTTACTATAACCCTGTTCTGGACCTTACACATTGATGTCAACATAAGTACACTCATAATAGTAAAAACAGTTGTATTATTAAGTGTATACTGAGATTATAGGCCTGACAGGTAGGACTGTAATTTACCGCAGATTAGGGACTAGTATTTTTATCTCCAAGGGGTTATCCATGTTATCCCCTTCTAAGTCTGGCATATTGAGAAGAATCTGGAAAGTTGTACTGCTTCAACTGCTGTGTGTAGGGCTTTAATACTACTTTGGCTGCCTGGACTATAATGTCCCTTCAGAGGGAGCAGGTGGTGACCACTAGTACATCATTGGCAATGACAGAAGAGAAGGTGAGGGCGCTGAGGCGTCAAGACTAATATTGGGGATATGTTGGTATCTAGTCAAAGTATAATATCCCATTTCTACTCTACTCACTCTTTTCCCTGGTTGTGGGATCCGCCAATGGATGCCACAAATAATTTCTCAGAGTGAGAAACTTACTTTTTTTATAAAAGTATAAAATAATGTTTTATTATAGCTCTTATGTTTTTTATTATTTTAAGTGGGCAAAACCAGGAAAGGTCCTTTTCTCAATACTAGTTTTTCCTATTTAAACTAGTTTGGATTTCGAGACCATCAATATTTGAGGCAAAAGAATACAAAGCTTAGTTGTCTAAATTAGGGAATATAGGTTTTTGGCCTATCATATTGAGATAAAATTTTTTGAGGCAAAACTGACCTGCGCAGTAATGATTGGCTAATTCTTACCCTATCATTATTGAGTAAAATCTTTGCACCTCGGCGGTGGTTAGACTCAGATAGTAATGATTGGTTCTCTCACCCAATCATCAATGAGTAAAATATTCTCACCTTGCAGAGGTTCAGATCCATACAATATTGAACTCCTCAAATTTGGCCGAGAAGTCAGAGTAATCCTATTGTTAGTATTTACTTTTTTAAGCTGATTTTTGTGATAAATCATATTTTTCCAGTGATTAGGATTCCACCGAGAATCTGCTAAGGTCTTTTCCCCATGGGTACTCATATCAATAAAATCCCCATTATTATTTGATAATCAGGCAGGAGATGGGCCAATCATAATAGCAGATTCAAGAGCACTATTACCTCCAACATTCTTTTTCTTAAGTTGAGAAAGAGAATGTCCAACACTGGTCTTCAGTATCCACTAGTACCATGTGATGTATCTTGGGTTTGGAGCCCTTGTAGTGGCATTGGTTGGCGTATTTTCCATTTACCCCGCGTTGATGGCACGTGATCTGGCAGAATTCAATTCTTCCAGGTCTGATTGTAGTTGGCTTATCTCTTAAGTGTCCTGCTGGATGGGCTTGCTCCAGTTTTCTTGATTATCATGATACTCCTTATTAAGTGCATTGAAATCACAGTACAGCGATGAAGATAATACAATCAGCAATATGTTGTATTTTTTCATTCAACATGGGAAAAATGACTTGATACATCTATTTTTATGGCTCTTAGGCGCTCTTTAAGGCAATCTGCACGTCATATCTATTCAAGTTTTTGCGTCATATAGCACCTGAGCCTTGAGATAGAAGAAATTAGCAAACTTAGAATTTGTAGATTATTATCGAAGGAGACATTGAGGAAGGTGGTCTTACTTGTCATCATCATCTATGCGCTGTAAATCTCTTTATGATGCTGTTCTTTACATTCCAGCATGACAGCCCACTTTTGATGATCTTGGCATTACCAACTTCTGACTCTTCATATCCAACAAGTTCATTAGTGTCACCAGCTTATTCTTGTCACTTGCTCCGTACAAGCTAATCTCAAATAATAACATGAAGGTGTGTTTGTTTCCTTGCTTGTCAAACTTTAGTAAGTTGATGTGGTTGACACTGAAACTGCTAGTATCCTTGGATGCTTGGCTAAGGCTTCACAGTGCAATTGGTAAGCAGACCTCTGATTCAAGAGACAAAGTTTTATTAAGTTTGAGGATAATGGGCCGGCAGTGGGCGTAGGGTGAGCTGGTGTTTTGTTGTGGTATCTAGAACAATTGGAGTAGTGCGAGGGGAGTTAGTGGAATAGCAGTTTGAGTTGATTTGTAAGGCGGGTGTATGGAAGTCAGAACTACCATAATTTTTCTCTCTGAGGATACTTCATTGATAACAGATTCTGATTCCATCAGGATAAAATCATGCATGCAGTAAAGAACTTCTTTAATTTCTAGGCGAGGGGTTCTGGCAGCATTTACAGAGTTTGCATTTGATCTCATTCTGGAACTGTTATAATTTGTCAAAAAGATATTTGTGCCTATCCTACAAAGATTGCTTGACCTCTGAAATTTTTAGTTATGTCATGGTGAGTTGGGCTTTCAAGTGACGTTTTATCAGCAAGGCATGTGATTCTCAGGCTCTGGGCTTTGCCCGTGTCATTCATCAATCCAATATCTCAATATAGTCAGTTAAAAATTGTACAACATTGGTCAGATGCTCATCAAGGTCACTGATCCTGTTCTGACTTAGATTGTCAAATTTCTGGAGATCTTGAATCTGATTATAGTGATTGACCACTAATTCTGAAAGGTGACAAACTGTCAGTCCAGCTCCCCCACCAACTGTTGGATGGCTTGGCCAGTCTGGGCATTAGCCTCTTTACTTGAAGCCTCCACCTATGACATGCCTCTCCACATCTGCCTTCAGGTAATCCTTGACCTGGCCACAGTGATGGCTTACATAAGCTACCCACTGAGAAGATGCCGCACTCTGCTCTAGCACCTCGTTGATGATGTGGGACAGATTGTTATTTAATTAGTCAGAAAGCACATCAACTTGGCAATGAACTTTGCCTGTATGAAATTGGGTGTTTAAGATGAACACTTGAACTTATAAAAAAGTGCTTCCAGTTTATCCACCAAAAGATGTATAACCTCAGCATTGATATTCCACCAACTTGACCAGTTCACTGAACTCAATGTGTTGCTGGGTGATGATTTTCATGTTTTGTGGATTAAAAATTGTATCTATTGGGAGATCACTTTTTTTAATTGTAAATGGGTAGTGAACTTCTATAATGGCGAACATTGACATCTCCCAAAAAAAATAGTTTGCATATAGGTAGTGTTGGGATCTTACCCTTTTACAGTTAATCCTTATCCTGTGGTAAATCTCAACACTTTCCTTAAGGCCAAGTCTTGGGGTATTAGGCTAAAAGCCTAATAGGTTTGATAAACCTTTACCAAAGGGTCTAGAACCTCAAAGGATGATGTTCTAACAGAATTGGGATGAAATCATTCTTATCTGAATTTATCAGCAACCTTGATATATATTGATTTATTTGGTGTTAATATTGAATTGATATCTTTCTTATTAAATATCAGTTTATCAACGTTTGTTTATATTAATCACTCTTGACCCTATAAAAGAAGCCCTAAGTATTCTAATAAGGACATCAGATTGCTGGCACCCTATAATCTTATATTTATTTATTTTATTTATAGTATTTGAGAGCCATGTATGGGCCTTTGTGAACCCTGAAATGGCTAAACCATGTCCACTGGGCCTCAAGGTTATTCTATGAGTCTAGAACATTTAAGGATTCCAAGTCTGGACACTTATTCTTATCTTATTTCCCTAATTGAATTTACCTGAATTGAGGCCAACCCATCATTTGAACTAATATATTTATATGATATATAAGGTAATTGGATTGCTCCAAATCCATCCTAATATATTTGAACCCCTCCACACTATCCATCTTTGAGATTTACCTGCCACTTTTGGAGTGTAATTCAAAACTCTTAGAGGTAGTCTTGGTTACTGTAGCTCCAGAACAAACAAGTGTGCTTTGTTGATGGCTGCAGCATGAAGAAAGTATCCATGGAGAAGCCATTAAATGACCTTCTTAATGTATTTGATGGGTACGCTGGCAATATATCTACTGACTGAGAGGCCTGCGGCCCTATTGGTATGAGCTCCATAGCAAGGGCTTCAGCTTCCTCATCTGAACTTCTGAGGTGAAAGTGGTTGCGTGGGGCTCCAATTTGTCCATGGGTTGGTGGGATATTTGTCCCAAAAGCTGATGGCGAAGCAGTTGGGATCTTGACTCATGGGTTTGATTCCTTGGTTTCTTCTATGGTCTCGTCAAAATTGCCCCCTGTAGTGAGCACCTTAATGTTGTAATCAGGACTGCAACTGGGCAATATAGGTAAAGTTAACTTTGCATTTAAAACTTTTCTAACTGTGTGAAGATAGTATACCTCCAATTGAATGTGATGCTTGACAAAATTTAGCCTCTATTAAAGATACATTTCCCAAATCCGTGTAAGTCTAAGTAGGTACTTCCAGCTTAGAGATCCTACTTTGATAGTGTTCTCCAGAGTGTGTGTTGCTATGTATATCACTTTTCATGCTTGGCCAACCCTTTTTATACCTTGACCTCTAGTTTGTCAGCTTACTCCCCAGCCCCAAATCCTCTAGAGTTTTTTTCTTATGGGTCCACTGATATCCAGTAATGTAAGTTTACTGTAACAAAACGTTAATTTGTCTAAGGTTGAGCACATCTTTGGTAAGTCTAATCACCCTTGGTAGCATCGTTTAAGGGTATCAGTTAACTGGTGATGCTCAAAATAAAGCTGATTGAATGTAAATGATAGTCTTTGGTTGATAGGAAATGGAACTGGTTCAAGGAACTGAATGAGAGGATAAGGTATGATCCATGAAAAATTAGGATCATACAAATTATACTAAATAAAAGTTTAAAGTCAGGTCAAAATTGCTAGTGATATATCTGACAGTGGATGATTTAAATCAATCTGCAGAAGGATACAGATAGTGGGGCAAGGGTAAAGTTGAGGTCTATATGGTATTGAGGGTAGTAGGGTTGGTGGCAATATCCTATAATTGGTCAGACCCAAATCTCACAATTTTACTGTAAGAACTCATACTTTGTACAAAGACAAATAGATAAAATAAAGTTGAAGTCCTATAGTAAATATACTTTCAAGTATCCATACTTTTTGAAAACTAGGATTAAGTCAAATGGAATATTTTATAACCGCACAGGTGAGATGAGCATAACAATATAATAAAACTAAATTAGGCAAGAGCATTTTTTAACAATGAACTAAATGCACGCCATCATAGGACAAGAAACGCCCTGTAGGTGGACCAGGAAACATGGCCACAAAGAAACCGCAAACCTAAACATCATCAGTGTTTGTGTAATTTACCATAAAAAATGCTTACTTAGAAGTACAACACTCACTACTCTATCATCAGTAGAGCACTAGCTCCGTCTCTACTGTCATGATGGCAGCTGATAAAGTTTAAACTTATCTGCCAGTCTGGATGCCAAACACCCAGATGACAAGCCCAAATGCCAGAGGCGCTGCTACTGAATGACGTTGAATTGTATAGTGAGAGAATTCACCAGCAAACGCCAAAAGGTCATATTTGTGAAAAACAACCATGCAATGAACCAGGCTGTCATGGCCCAGGGCCTGTGAGTTTAGGTTTTGGGAAAAGTAAGATTGGAATGTGAGGTTTTAATTTTATCATAGGGAAAGAATTGAATTTTGGTAAGAATTTTTATTTAATTATAAAATTGGAAAATCAGCGGTCAATTTCCTAAGTGTGTTATGACTGCTTAAATAGACAATTGATTTGGAGAATAGCTTAAAAAAGCTCAGGATTGGGGCCCTTAAGATTCGCCTAACCTGATGAACTTCAAGCGAGGGGGAAAAACTATTTAAAACCAACTTCAAAAATTGTTGGCTGCAGGCTGAGTTACTTTCAGTTTGTCCATGAATGCCTGAATTGCTAATTTTGTTTAGATTAAATAACTAGATTGATGGCATCTCACCCAATGGGCAGCAGGAACCTCTTAAGGCTACCCCACATAGGGGCGATCCCATAAAGTCAGAAATGGGTTCAGAACGCTAACCTGCCAGAGAATGGTCTCTCCAGGTCCGTTGGCCCAAACTAGCTCTAATGAGAGAGGGTTGAGATATTGCTAGTGAAGGTTTCAAACTCATAGCAGAATTTCCTAATGGCCTAACGCCATTGGCAAGTTTTTTCAAAGATCCAACATTAGATGCTTTATTCATTGAAGAATGCCAACTTCCCAAAAGCTCAGCACAAATCCCTTTAACTCATATTAATTCAACCAAAGTTAATACTGGGATGGGTGAGGGGTCCTTAAAGGGTAAGCTGTTACCCATCGCTCATCAACTGCATGGGCAAGGTTACCCTGGGAGATGAGAGGTGCAGCTGGCCTTCTTGGACCCTTTTTTGATGGGAATGGGAATACCACTCAGTCCAAGTGAGGGGGGCGCTCTCCTAGACTTACATTTCTCAAGTCACTCATGGGAAAGGGTTAAAATTATGAAATCATTGCAAGAATTTGGGTTAGCAGTGTGATGGGGCATACCATGATTAGCTTCTCATTAATTAAGCCAAGAAAACTAATAAAATGCTTTACAAATTGAGATGCGCTTCACCCACAACATATTGACATTTTATTGGTAAAAGAAAATTTTAAATAGAATTTTTGGCAAATTGTTGAAAGGGAGAGCTAAGATTGGCAAACAGAGAAGTTAGATCCATAGTATAGTCACTGAATTGTACTATGAAAATTTAAATTAAATGGGAAGCAAAAATTGGAGAATTGGGGATTTTAAATTGGCAAAATGAGTTAGAATTGGGGCAGCATTATGGGTGAATTTTATCTGGAGCAAAATCTGCCATTTTAGTTGTATATTTAGGGATTTCTCTACACAATAGCCTAATCCTCTCAACATACAAGCAGCTAGGAAGGGTGGTAATAGGAGATAACTTTTTTTAAGAAAGAGGATAGCAGGCCTTACCTGGCTCATTGCCTTTTAGAGTCAATCCTAAAAAAACCTGTTACCTGTCATGGAGTGCACCAATAATAATTAAACTGACCTGGAACTCATAATGGTTGACTACCCAAAGCACCAACCAGAATACCTCTGGTAGAGCCATCCATATGGTAGAGCAAATAGAAACCAGTGCAACCTTAAACACCAGTTAGAGATTTCTAAAATTGGAAAACATACCCACTAGATGTTCAGTGAATTTTATGAATTCCCAGATAAAAATTGAAATTTTTAATGGGGTTTTTAGTCAACTTAAATAGTGGAAAGGGGGAAATGGAGCAACAGCAGTAACTGTTGGGAACTGCTGCCCTATATACTTGATGAATAGGGATTGAGACTAGGTGCACTAATATCAGAAATATTTTTCAATTCAGTCACAGCAGATTGACATTCTAAATAATTGTCAATACTGACTCAGCTCTTACCTGGCCAGTCAGAGTGGTATCAAATTCACTAGTGAGAATATTCATTACACTGCAATTGCACTTGACACAATGATGACTCCTCCAGTGAACATCAGGTTTGGCCCATAGCCAAGCCACATATAGTCAGTTCTGTTTGGTATATAAGGGGGTTACCATGCCTATAGCTGTCAGGGATGGGCTCATTTTTAACAACTTTGGTGGGGAAGAGTGGATAGGTATTTTTGAGTCTGAGGGTAGCTCAATTGATTTAACTTCATTGACTACCCATCTACTTTTATTGGCATAACTCAAACCAGTGGAGGGAATCTTTTGGGGACAATTGCCACCAACCATTTGCTGATGATGGCTTCTGACCACTGCCACCTCCTGACACACCTCCTAAATATTCCTCACCAAATCTCAGGTGGTGAGCATAGAAGAAAGAGGTGCAATTTTTAGGGGATATGCCATTACCCATCGCTCATCTACCACATGGGCTAAATTGCCCAGTGTGGTGAGAGGTATAGCTTCCAGTTTCTTATTTTTTTGTGTGGAATTAGAATTTTTTATAATCTAACTGCAAGGGTTATTCCCCAAGGCTTGCACTACCACTATGTTGTAGAGTTACTTTTTAACAGGTTCAAAACCTATATTGGCAGGGATAAAACTATGCTTCCTCTCCTCCACACTTATTATTATCATCTCATTAAAAAATAATGAATAAAGATATGAAGATAAAAATAAAAATAAAAATGAAGATAGGATGGTTGCCTATTAGAGTGGTTCTTAGTATTAGTGGGGGTCCAACCTAGTGGGGTGGTTCCTGCTACCACTAAAGCTTTATCTATAAAATAGTTTTGCTAAGCAATCTTTATAGTTGGTTGGTTGATTTGATAGGTTCAAGGATTTTGGACCACCTAGTGCTAAAAAAAAGATAAGTTCAAAGATTTTAACTGAGTGGGGTGGTTTTTTGTTTAATTCAATAGGTTAAAAGATTTTGGTTGAGTGGTTGTAATTTTTGGCTAAATCAATAGGTTCAATGGTTCTGGCCAAGAGGTTAGTGGGTATCTATAATATAAGATCTAAAATAATCAATTTGAATCATCCGATAAATCAAATAGCTTGGTGAAGCACGGGTATCTGGATGCTAGCTACAATAATATACGTGAGCATGAACTTCTGAGCTTTAGCTAAAGGCTAAATCAGTTAATCCAAAAGCATATCTGTCAAGGAGGCTGAAGGGGAACCGAATTGTTCGAAATTATAAAGTTTGAGGTAAATGCGGTGGCTTTAAACCCAGATATAATTCATGTGAAGTGCCCCGGATATAAAGAAGAGCCGGAAATTTACCGCAACTCAATGATAGATCGGCTAGATTTATCGGGTCGGATACGTGATTAGTAAAGATGCGTTTTTAGTTATTTTTAATGGAATTAATCGATTGTGCCAAGTTATTTGCAATACATACTTATTGTCGATTTGAAGATAGGGTATGTTAAAATTCAATACTATGGTCTACTATGTCAAGCGCGATCTAAAGTTAATAGATATCTAAAGCGCCGAAAATAGCTTTATTTTAATTTTATTAAAAACTGTTTAGCGCGGGTAATCAGGATGTGGGATATTAAAATTAGGAACTTAGTATTACTTGGGGTGTGTTGGCTTCATACGTTTGTCGAGACAAGGAAAAGTTGGATCTCGGAGATGCCTAAACTAGAAGTTCTAGTTTAATCTGAGGATGACTCGTGATATGGCGATTTGAGTGACATTGGCGTAACGCTACTTTTGCACTGAGAAGGGATATTAGAAGATCTTCTGTGGTTAAGATCGGCAATGTGCTACAAATCAGGCTAACGAGAAACGTACGACAGTATGTAATGTTAACGACGGACAAAATCGGGATTGTTATTTTTAAAATAATTTATATTTTTAGACTGTGAACTCGGTAGGCAATGGATATTTCCTTTTTCCCGATAATGACCTTATCTTTCCTTCTAGGTTTGAGGAATTTCGTCAGTTCCCAACTTCGCCTGGGAACCCAATCTATGAGCCAAACATTTCCCGAGTCCTTCGCTGAGAACCAGCATTTTTATTTCGACAATTGGTAGCGATCGATTGGCTAGAAAACTCCGAATTGGAGCCTCATTTTTCAGGAACAATAAGTTGCTTATTTGAGAAAAATGGCTGTCCGATTCCATTGGTCGGTGAGCCGCTGGAATGACAATCCACACCCAGTTTATAAGCGCTCAATTTGGGCATAGCTGGTGTGGTCTGCTTATCTCGAATTCCGGCAGGGTGTATCGATATATATACATGGAATGAAGGCTTGTATATTCAACATGAAGCTATTGGTTGTATTGGTTAACATTTGTTTTGGAGCCCTCACTGGTACTCAAGATGTCACCACTCATTACTATCACAACATAACCCAGAACTCCGAAGACATTGTGGTGTCTTGTGGAATTAAAAACTACCTCCTTGACTTTACACGCATCACTGCCGTCCAAGATTTGACTGGAGATCAGTGTGGCATATGTCTTCAAGTCTCATATAATGGTAGTACTGAGTATGTCATGGCGGTTGACTATAAAGGAAGCGCCGGGCTTGATCTCAATATGTTTACCTTCAAATCCCTTTTTAAACAAGATTCAGGCAGATTTAATGCATTATGGGAGCCTGCCGATCATTCCTTCTGTAAGGATATCTTCAAAGGTAATTCTCAACTTCCTGGCTTCAATTATACACCCCCTTCATCCGAGTCTCAGACTTCAATGCAACCTGTCAAGGATTCAATCCCCTCTGAGTCTGCTTCTACTGTCAGTTCTACTGACTATCCTATTTCCACTGCGTCTAAGTCCTATGAGTCTGCTTCTGCTGTCAGTCCTACCAACTATCCTGTTTCCAGTGATTCTAAGTCCTCTGAGTATCCACTTTCTGGCTTCAGACATACACCCCCTTCATCCGAGTCTCAGACATCAATGCAACCTATCAACGATTCAATCCCCTCTGAGTCTGCTTCTACTGTCAGTTCTACTGACTATCCTATTTCCACTGCGTCTAAGTCCTATGAGTCTGCTTCTGCTGTCAGTCCTACCAACTATCCTGTTTCCAGTGATTCTAAGTCCTCTGAGTATCCACTTTCTGGCTTCAGACATACACCCCCTTCATCCGAGTCTCAGACATCAATGCAACCTATCAACGATTCAATCCCCTCTGAGTCTGCTTCTACTGTTAGTTCTACTGACTATCCTATCTCCACTGCGTCTAAGTCCTATGAGCCTGCCTCTTCTGTCAGTCCTACCTACTATCCTGTTCCCAGTGCATCTAAGTCTACTGTTAAAAGAAAGTGCGGTTTGTCACTCAGTTCTGGTCCATCCCAAACTTCTCGCTTCTCGAAAGGCTTTAAAGCTCATGCCAATTGTGCATTGAAGAAAGTTTGCGAAGTGAAGGCTTGAGTAAATCAGCGCTTATAACCTATGCTTTCTCATGATTAAGATTATCTAGGCACAATTTTTCAAACTAATTTAAAACATTAAGATATCTACTTGTCTCGCCAATAATAAGTTATTAAACATGCGACAATAATTAATAACTACCACCCTTTAGCTTTTAACCTTATTGTGATTTGATTAATTTAAAATATGCAACCGAAGCTCAAGTCAACATCGGTGGATGAAAATTTTTTGATGGTTCGTTAAATTAAATCTAATTGTTAATTTCATCAGCGTGATTGGTAACAATGGATCTCTAAGAGCTCGCATCCAGGCAGGTCAATTTTAAATTGTGTTAATTTGAGGTAATTGTATTGGTAATTTTAAAATTGTAGTTCCTCGAATAAACCCACCTCGAATAAATTTTAAAATTGTTTTCACCGCTAAATTGTAGCAACGCCGTTTACACTTCCATCTTAACTAAATCGTAGTATAGATCCTAAATCAAATAAAAACATTTCGTATAAGCTACACGATGGCTTTTAGGAGAAAAGTATGATGGATAACCTTATTGATCCTATGACCAGTTTTATTTTTATATAATTTAGTGAACAAAAGGCTATCCTGGGCCTTTTAGCCTTGGTTTTCTGAAATTTTGCCAGATCACACCTTTAACAATGTGATATTTCTTGAAGTTGACACTTTAAATAAAACGATTAACTTGATAATTAGCAAATGACCACCAATCACTTGGCAAAACCATTTAAAATATTGATTCAACCGAATATCAACCTGCTCAGCCATAACAATATACCATTTGCCATTAAAAATATAAAATTTTCACTTCTTACATGGAATCTTTTTTATTTTACAGCAAAAAAATTATATGGAATATTGTATTATTATTCAACCTTAGTAACTGCAAAATCTCATCAATAGGTTATATCAGGAAGTGTGTTAAATGAAAGATGCAAGATTCCTTGGGACCATCTAGTACTAAAAAAAGAAAGATGCAAGATTCCAACACAATACAATTGTGAGCTAAAAAAGCAAGTAAAAATAACCTGCTATTTATTTATATCCAGTTTTTAGTTGTGACATCTTAAACTTAAATCTCATATAATTATAGGCGTTGTAAATTAAGTGTAAGGTTTTTAATCTCTATATAAATAAAATTGTTGTATATATAAAACATTATCTCATGGACAAATGAGTCAAAAATGGCCAAACTTGGCACAAACACTTCATGAATTTTGGGAACTGTCATATGTTTTTTTAAATAGCATAATAATGTTAATAGAAGCTATATATAAAAATTAAAAACGATCTATAAGATTTTAATTGTAATAGGTATAGCATTTCAGCTATTCATTTTAGTAATATTTGGTTGATTCATTAGGTCAATGGACTTACTAATTGGTTTAATGGTTATTTGGGTAATGGTGGTTATTTTGGTAATTTGATAGGCTTAATAGTTTCGTTTAAGCAGATGGTGATTTGGTCAACTTGATTGGTTTATTTGCTTTACCAAGTGGTTGATGGTTATTTGGTTAATTCAATAGTCTTAGAAGCTGTATTGTACAGTTGGTGATTATTTGATAAAAAGGGTATAATTAGAATGGCTGAGTGGTTAGTGGCTTTTGGTTGATTTAATAAATTCAGTTGGTTTTGGTAAGCAGTTGGTTATTGTTTGGTTTGACAGGTTCAATTGGTTTTGATCGAATGGTTAGTAGGTTTTATTTAAATTGATAGTTTTAGTTATTTCTTAAGCTTATTGATGGTTGGCTACAATACCTATACATATAATTTTTGGGAAAAAAGAACTAACTTCAAAAAATGCACTAAAAAGTATAAAATAATCAATAAAAAGCACCAAAAAGAATGAATTAGTTTATAAAAAGTATTAATAATCAATAAAAACATTTTTGAAGTTGGTGCCATATTTCAAACTGACTTATAGAATTTTACTCATGAATACAAATTAGAGCTTATATTGGACTGGGCCCAAGTGTAAACTGTAAGCAACTAAAAACACACAATACTGAGTATATATATTATAAAAGATTATTTTATTTATTTGGGGTGGGCCAACTTAGGGATGACACCGCACCAATTAATGGGGAAATTGAAATCTACTCAGGTTGATTTATTAACAGACAGATTTGAATTGATTATTTTAGATTTCATTATAGATACCCACCAAATTGCTTTGCCAAAACTATTGAGCAAATCAAATTGGCCAATCACTAAATGCTCAACTGAAACCATTGAGCCTATCAAATTACCCAAATGCTACCAACCACTTAGCAAAAACCAAATAATTTATTTAATCAGCCAAAAACCAACTGCTCACCAAAACCAACTAAACTATCAAATCAACCAAAAACTACCAACCACTCAGCCAAATAAAATTAAGCCTATTAAATCAATCAAACAACAACAAGCTGCTAGCTGAAAGATCTTACTATATAATTACAGTTTACACTTGGAACCAATCCAATATAAGTTCTAATTTGTATTTGTGAGCAAAATTCTATAAGTCAGTTTGAAATATGATACCGACTTCAAAAAGGTTTTTATTGATATATATACTTTTTATTGATTAATTTATTCTTTTTTTTAGTACTAGATGGTTGATTAATTTATTCTTTTTAGTGCATTTTTATTAATTAACTCATACTTTTTAGTACATCTTTTATAAATTATTTCATACTTTTTAGTGCATTTTTTTAGTTATTTCTTTTTTCCTCAAAAATAGTAGTGCATTTTTAGTTTATCTCAAACTTATTAATGCATTTTTTATCATTTATTTCATGCTAATTAGTGCATTTTTTAAGTTTTTTTTCTAGAAAAATTTTGGTGCATTTTTTATCAATTATTATATACTTTTTAGTGCATTTTTATCAATTATTTTATACTTTTTTAATGTATTTTTAGCAAGTATTTCATACTTTTTAGTGATTTTTTTACAAAGTGTTTCATACTTTTTAGTGAACTTTCAAAGGCAATTCTTTTTTTCCATTTTTTATCAAATGATGTTTTCTGAGCCAGCACAAAGCCTATTGAATCAAAATTGACCATGAAGTCAATTTTAAAACAATTATACTTGATCTTGTGGTGGTACTCAATCTTCCAGCACCTTAATTAGATATGCTCAATAAAAGGCAATCTATAATGAGCCATGTCTAGCAATTACTCACAATTGCCCAGTGTGCAATGATTAGGAACCAAGCTATCTGCTGATTTCATTTTAGATCAAACTTCAAATACCTCATCCATAACTTGGCCAGTTATACATGAGTTATTTTATACATATTGTTTTGGAAGATGCAAGGCAATTAGCCATGTGGATGGTGCATGATTTCATACCAAAACTCACCCAATTAATTTCATTAGGTTGACTCAATGAGGAGAGATTGGGCTATCTAAACTTGGACAGAAATTTAGCAGCAAATCTGCTTATAAATATCAATTCAAATATATTTGTATTTAGTAACCAATTTGGCATTATGAAATAAGTTTTTTACCCAATAATCTCAGAAAAAGTTGGAATGATATTTAAAATAAAATTTGAGCATTAACTAGTATACTAGATTTAACCTGAGGCTTCAACTTCATATCTTTTCCTTCTATTTGGCATCATAATGATTAAAAATAGTTATTACTAGTTAACTTTAATTTGGTGTTTTCTTTTTTTAACACTAGGTGGTTACAAACTTTTTGTGTTTTCTTCACTTCTTTGTTTTTATTTGAATACTAGCTTTTAGTATGGCTTTGCCTGCTTACTATATTCAGATAATATTAATTGGTTATTTTAGTTTTTGTATTGATAATTTTTGATGAGTTAGGAAGTGATTAACCTATCTTTTTTTAAACTCCATACCTTGATTAAATTTAAATAGTAAAAAACTATTGACTCAATTATAAAACCAAACTGCATAGCAAAACCAATTGAATTTATCAAAGCAACTAAACCCATTAAATAATTAGATAAAACCAAGTCTATTTTAAAGTAATTGAATTCACTAACTACTTGGTCTAAACCTATTAACTGTTTCTATATTGATCACTAACCGCTTACCAAAACCAACTAACTATCAAACCAACCAATCACTAACTACTTAATAAAACAATTAAGCTTATTAATTAACTAAATGACCACCATCCACTTGGCAAAACTATTGTAACTTTTGCATCTCAAACATCAACCTAATCAGCTGAAATGTCATACCAATTACTATTAAAATCAGATATAGTTTCAATTATTGTGTATAAAATTTTTATTATTATATCAATCCTTACAAAATGGAATAGTGCCACTATGGGTTATCCTCCTTTATTAGAAAAGTTTCTTTAAATTATCTCAGTAGTTTTGAAATAAGGCATGAACAAACATAGAAAAAACATACAGGTCAAATTGAGAACCTCCTCCTTTTTCAAAGTTGGTTTAAAATAGAAATATTTGGTCACAGGATCAATGATACAGTGTCTTTTTTAAAAACTAAAGTGTGTCTGTCTGTATGCCCTTTATACATTAAGTCTAATAGGTTCAATTTACTTGGCTGAGTGGTTGAGGACTGTCAAACAAATCTATTAATTCACTAAATTTCTCACTTGAAACAAAACAAAACACACATCGATGAATCCCCCCTTGGGTTGGGACCATCTAGTACTAAAAAAACAAAACAAAACACAATGAATGATAAACAAAAAAACTTTAAGGTAAGTTAAGTTTGCAGGTTTAATTTCTGGCTCAAACTTTTTTATCATTTTTTTAATTATTTTATTTTATTCAATTTAGAATTTAAAGGGGAGGATACCCCAGTGGTAGAATAGGGACCTCTACCACTGCCTCCTTGAGTTTGATTCTGGTACAGGAACTTTGGGTAGGGGACAATTATAGCTGTGTTGGTGTTGTGCACCAATGCCCCAAACTGAGATAGCAAATAGCAAAAGTGGTCCATGGAGTTCCTGGCCTATCATACGCTGCACATGGAGGTTTTTGGATTTTATCCTCCTTTCCCATTCATTCAATTTTCCCCTTAATCGGTGTGGTATCATCCCCAGATCAGCCCACCTCAAATAAAATTTAAAATCTAAATTCAATTTAGAATTTAATTTCTTAATTTAATTCATGTTATTCAATTTATACATTTAACTTATTTGTTTCTTTCTTTTCTTTATTTTTATTTATTTTATTTTATTTTTATTTTATAAGCTTTCATAAGTATAATTTATTACAAATAAAAATAATTTAAGTGTATAAATAATTATATAAACTAAGTACTCTTATTAAACTATGTCAAATTAGGCTAAGTATCTTTATTGCTATTAGCTACAAAATAAACTAGCTCATAAGTCTAAATCTCATCTATTCTACTTAATATTCAATACTTTTATATGATCTTATATATATAAATAATGGCAAAATTGAGCCAAAATATAAAATATGTTAAGTATAGATTTTATATTGATCAGTAAGATTTTTATTTACTGTATCAGTGAACCGGTGCTATGCCACCACAAACAAGAGGTCATAGAAGATATAAAAATAATAGGATTTCAGTGGAATTGATATCAGTTTATTTAAAGTAGGTTAGTGGGTATTTGTTAATTTAACAGATTCAATTATCTCAAAGCTTAATGATGGCCTTATTAATATCAAAGTTAAATATATGATTAAAATTTTACAGTTTTAAAGGAGCTGGATGAAATTTTATCTCTGAGCTTCATACATTATAACAGGGGTGGGTTACAGGTATAATATATTATCAACCTGAGAAAAACTGGGTAAATCAGCTAGTAAATGGTAAAGTAATTGAATAAAATCCTCTGTTAGATTATAAACTCAGGCAACGCTGGGAAAATTGGCTAGCTATCTTTATAAATTAAGTCAATATAGTCTAGAGACCAGTGGAAACTCATGTAATTATAAAAATCAAATATTGGGATATTAGAGATCATCATTTAAAAGTTAATTAACCAAGAATTACTAGCTTATTATATACATTTTACAAAAATTATGCATCAGCCTGGTCAGCAAGTCTACTAATTACCCTCATGTTGTTATAAAGCACATAGCAAGAAACATATAAATGACAAAGGAGAGCAATTATTTATAGCCTTATTGTAAATAATATATTGCCATCAATCCTAATTATTGTAGTTTGTGATTGTTTGCTAGCTTTTGTTAGAAGCTTATTGTCAGATGATGAAGATGAAATCTGACTGCCTGGATAAAGTTCAAGGCAACTGAAGCCCCAGGCATAATGATATTAAAAGTTTAATCTAACAAAAGTCTACAATCAAGGAAAAAACTTCTTAATTGGCATATACTTGTATCTTCACTATTATAATAGTGGCAACCAAAATATATGCAAAAAGAACGTAACCTTTATTTTTCTTCAAACAGAATTATATAGGAATCAGGTAAGAACCTTTGGGGGAAATCTTCAAGCACTTCCAAGCCAAAAGCTATACTAATTTTCTACTTTGGGATTCTGAGGCATCTGGTTACATATGTAAAACAATATAAGATTTCTTAGATCAGGGTTGGACCCCAATGCCAGGAAGTTTCAATAATTTTAATTTGGAGATCATTCCATTAGTAACTTTAACCAAACCTTTAGATCAAAAATTAATCCTGTCATCAGATTTACTCAAATCTTCAGTTTGAGCTGGAATCTTGACAACGTTTTCTTTTAGATCTTGGCATAGGAGGAAATATGTTTGCAAAAATTGGCTGTGTACTCAATTTAAGCAGTCCCCTGAGTGACCTCTACAATAGAGTGTTCACTTTCTCACTAATAAAATCTTTGTATGGTTCTGACCAATTTGCACCTAATTTTTTATCACATTTACTGGGTCAGTGATGATAGAAAAGGACTTAATCATCTGGCTGAAAGGCATGCATATGAGAATGAATATTATTAAACTGATTAGTTTCTCTGGTGTTGATAACAGACAATTTTTTTGGAATCCAAGGCCTGATGTCAGATAATACAGTAGCAATACCTCTCATAGTAACTTCAAGGGCTTTAAGGGGAAGCTTGGTCTCACATGGCTTGCACTTTAGAGAGAATTTGATTCATTCATTCCATACAAGCCTTTAAAGGGGGTAATTTTGATAATCTTATGAAAACTTATTCAATAGGCAAGGATTTTACTAGGTAGATATTGCAGCCAATTTTGAGGGTTGGTCAAGGCTATTTTTAGAGAGTTGAGGATGGTGTAGCATTTATTCACTCTACCATTCCATTAGTTGCAGGATGGTAAGGAATGGAAAACACTTGAATGAACCTCATAAACCTATTTAACACATTTACCAGCAATGATCAAAGATTTAGGCCATTATTAGATAGAATTATGGTAGAGCACCCATGTTAGTGATAATTTGATTTAAGAGGAATGCAGTGGTAGCTTTTTACAAAGCTGAGGGTATGGATATGGATTTGATCCACTTTGTCAAATGATCAACAGTCAGAATGAGGAATCAATGGCCATTGGATGCTCAAGGGAGTGGACCCACAACATTATTACTTATAGTATAAAAGAGTTCACAGGGTGGTACCACTAGATGTTGTGGTCAAAGACTAGGTCCAGCTAACTTTTATAATCAGACAGGACACCAATAAATTTTGATTTTAGAAGAACATCCCTTCCCAGTAACATTGGGTCTTGAGACACTATAGTTTTCTGAATTTCTCCATGGCTGACTTGCAGATGTCTTATAATATTACATATGTTCAAGAAGAAGGCTGAATGTAGGATAACCATTGTTGTGACATGGGTTTGTAAAGGTTACAACCTTGATCTGGATATCTACTAACTTTTTCTTAAACATTTTTTGGATTGGATAGCAGGTGACTCATTTTTATAATTGAGTTTGAGTTAGAAGATCATAGAGTTGATTTTCCTCAGGGTCAGTTAAAGTTAGTATGGGATATCTGGATAAATAATCTGCGTTCTGGTGTATTAACCCTGGGTGATGTATGATAGAGAAAACATATTATTAATATTTTAAAGCCCATTGGGCCAATCTCCCAGCTTGATCCTTCATCTGTTGGAGCCATCACAATGAAGCATGGTCAGTAATTGTAGTAAAATGGTTCCCATATAAATAAATTCAGAAATGCTCAATAGACAATAGTATCACCAAACACTAATGTTTGGTAACTCTAAAGTTTGTTCATCTCTTAATAGAGTTTTGATATAATAAGTTATGGGATGATCCACCAGATTTTTGTCATGCTGGGATAATACAGCTCCTATAGCTATATCTATAGCATCTATAAAAAGTAAAAAGAATTTGTTGAATTTAAATATATGAGTACAAGGGAATGAGAGAGAGCTAAACATGATAGATCAAAGGACTGTTTCTGCTCTTCTTTACACTGTAATAGTATTACTTTCTTCAAGAAATAAACTAAGGGTTTAAATGTATTGGTAAAGTGTGAAATAGATTGGCGATAATATATGACCATCCATAGAAAGACTTGTACACTATAAACTGATTTAGGTGGGGACATCATGTAGATGGCCATAACTTTGTCATCCATTGGAGATATGATGCATTACTTATATAATGGCCCAGAAAATTTCTTCTGTTTTGAAAAAAAAACCATTTGGAGGGTTTTAACTTTAGAGAAGCTTGGTGTAATCTTTAAAAATCTTCCTTTGGTACCAAGTGAGTGGTAAAAGTTTACAAGAAAATATTTATATTGTTGAAATAGAATGATACAAATGAGCGTTTTAAATCCCCTATTAAACCGTCCATTGCTCTTTGGAATGTGTCAGGGGCATTGCATAGCCCCTGCGGCATCTGATTAGGCTCAAATAACCTCACTAGAGATGAGGGAACATTTTTTTGCAAAATTCAGGGTATAAGGCAATTTTTTAATAACAACTGGTGATGTTTAATGCCAAAAAATACTGTGATCCAAACATTATATGTAAGGAATCATCTATACAAGGTAGAGCATAGCTATCCTTATTAGTAATTGAATTTAGTCAGCGATAGTTTACAACAACCTAATGTCCACCATCTTTTTTAAAAGTTAACAAAATTGGGGAGGCCTATGGCTTTTTGATGGTACAAGTAGCCCCACTTCTAGTAGTTGTTATCATTTCAGAGCTATTTGAGCCTCCTCAGCCTTAGATTTTTGATAGTTCAAAATTTAATTGAGGATGATCTTCAGCTTTTTCTTGATAATTTACTCCTGACATCTTTCCAAAATCACCTGGTTCTAACAAAAAGATATTGTATATCCCTTAAGGAGGGCTTCTACATTATGGCGTTCATTGTAAGAGAGGTTATCCCCAATATTACTTTTAACCAGAGTTATGGTGTTTTGGTGATTAAACTCTAAGTCTTGTAGAGAACCAAAGATACTTACAGAGATGATACTTTCAATAAGAAAGAGTTTTGAATAGGCAATAAGAGTGTTTTGAGGAACCTGAAGTGTCCAATTTGTTATATTTCTAATAGAATGGATATGAATTTCCATAGGTGAGGTATAAAAATCCAGGACAGGTCAACACCTCTTTGTTAGAAAAGATAGGGCGTCCATATATCTTCAAAACTTGGGTAGAGGGAATGTGCATCTTAATTTTTGGAATCTACAATAACTTGAGAACCAGGTGGCATATTAAAAATATGGGGTGCACATAGGTATTCCATCCTCAGCAACCATAGCCTTGGGGGGCAACTTAGTTTTAAGCCACATGTTTTGATACTCTCTTTTACAGATAGATAAGAAATAAACAATGTGGCAGGTACGTGTTTGGGGCCCTTGTTTTTGATTGAGAGATTGATTATTAGTCTTATTCAATATCCCAAAAAGTAGAAGGTATTTTCTTATGATTAATTATTCAATTGAACTCTCACATTAGTTGTACACCAATAAACAATTCATAGTTAATGTTTTCTAATGTGATAGTGGGGCTGCTAATCAAGAGCTTTCCAAATTGGAGTTAAGGAAGAGTATGCTCCAATCGCCTTAGTAGACTAATTTCCCGCCATTCCATATTCAAGTTGATGGATTAAATCAGGAGCCATATTTGATTTTCTGTATAAATCATGAGGATATAACGGTAACTGGTGAGCCAGTATCAATTATAGACAGGGATTTAAATTTGCAAAGATACTTCCACTCATGCCACCAAAGATCCAAATTGAGAATTAACAACCACTAGATCGGTGTATCCCCCTTTAGGTTGGGACCACCTAGTGCTAAAAAAGAGAATTAACAACCACTAAACAGTCAGTGAGTACTTGTGGTGAGACGATCAGAGGATTTTACCACATCCAGGCTTGGGGGTTTCAATTTGGTTGAAAGTTTTGTTGGTTAAGCTTTTCTCTCACTTGATTATCTGTGAATGCAAAGTCTCTAATATCTGTAAATGCCAAAGCAGTTCCTGATGATGGAACCTGACTACTTGAAACATATGGTAAATGGTGGGATGCACAAATAGGCATAAATAGCGTTTTGAACATTCTGCCCTGACATGTTCTCTATCAAGTGAGAACTGGTGGTTAAACCCATCATAGAGCCAGTACTATGAGTGATCATCTTCTATTTGCTTGTCCTCCTGGGACATAGGTCCCAGTGAGGAGGAGATGGATAGCTTCATTAAAACCTGATATATTAGTTGATACTGCTCCATGGAAGTGGTGGGGAGGTCCACCTTCATAGATGTGGTAATAAAAGGTTGTGAGTCGTTGTCATTTCTCTTATGTGCATATTAACCGCACACTCACTGTAACAAGAGGCATCATGATCTGCAGAGGTGTCTGACGCCAAATTACTGTCATTTATTGAAATTTTAATTTTGCCAGGAACTCAGGGTGACATGGCAAAGAGAACCAATTTTGTCAGGATGAGGGAGATAAAATCCAACATTAAATAAAGTTAAGGGCAACTGAAGTCTCAGGATTAAGGTTATTAAAAGTTTACTTTAATAAAAGTCCTCAATCAATGGAAAAAACTCATTGATTGGCATATCCTTGTATCTTTGCTATTATAATAGTGGCGACCAAAATTATATGGCAAAAAGGACATAACGTTTTACTTTTCCTCAAAGAATTTATATAGGAAATTGGTTAATAACTCTTAGGGAAAATCTATAAGCTCTTCAAGCCAAAATCTATACTAATTTTTCTACTTGGGGATTCTGTGGAATCTGGCTACAACTTTTAAACAGTACTTGATTGCTTAGATCAGGGTTGGACCCTGACGTCCTGAGGTTTGATAATACCATTTGGGGATTATCTCATTGATAATATTGACAAACCCTTTAGATTGGGTTAAAATCCCGTCAGCTGATTTACTTTAATCTTCAATTTGAGGCATAATTCTAACACTTATACTGATTTATAGATGACAAAATGAATTCAAATACTAAATCAAAGACAACTTCTGGTAATACAATGTTTAAGCTCTGTAGAACTCCTGTTAGAAGAAATGTCTCAGTACTTTATATAGAAAAAGACTTTAAATAATAATTTGTAATTGCAAAAAGCCATTAATGGGGCAATAGTAGCATGTACAGAGAAGTAAATACATGGTGGGGTGGTTCCTGCTCCACTCTGGGTTGGGTTTTGATTGAAATGGGTTTAAAACTAGCCCATGCTAGAAAACTTTGCATGGTATAATCGTCCCAAGGTTGACCAACTTCTTTTACTTTCTTTTACTTTTTTCAATTGCTTTTCTTTAGCTCACAATGAGGGATGTTCAGTGCAATTAATTTTTAACTATCTTCTAGACTAGCTAGAGGTTTTTAGATTTGGCACGCTTAAGTATATCTGATGACAATAAAATAATACATCAAAAAATTTAACTTTCATGTTCAAAATAAAAGTTTTATATGTAAGTAATGAAATTGCTATATATTTTTATGATATTCAGTATATTGTTACAACCAAGCAGTTTGAAATTCAGTTGAATCAATAGCCCCAATGGTTTTACAAGTAGTTGGTGTGTTTAGGTTGATAAGCTTGATAGTTTTAAAAAATTATTTAAGGTGGGTCGACCTGGGGACAAATATACCACACCAAGAATGCTTTCTAGCCAGTACAGGTTTCGAACTCAAAACCTGCACTAGGGGTGGAAGCAGTTTTACCCGCTCAACTAACCACCCTTAATAAGCTTGATAGTTTTAGTAAGCAATTAGTGATTGGTTAATTTGATAAGTTATTTGGTTTTGTTAAGTTGTTGGTGGTTTTTGGTTGTTGGCTGATTTAAAAATTCAAAAATGTTTTTCCCAAGCTTTGCTTGGGCTTATCTTAAAGCATTTATAGTGGTAGATGGTCACCCATAAGTTTAAGTAATTAAATTTATCAAATTAATCCTAAATCATAAGATTAAACTTATCAAAATAAAATGATATACCACAAAACATTTGGCCAGATCCCAAATGAGCTTATCAAATCAACCAAAAACACCACTTATTGGCCAAAATCAACTTAATTTATCAACTTTTTATTTATTTGAGGATGGCCAACTAGGGGACTGACACATCTGATATGTAGGGAAAGGAAAGTAAAGAGGGGGAGCACACTAAGCATTAGAACCTGAAAGATAAGACATGGTACACTTGGGTGTGGCTAGTAGCCATGGGTGGTAGGTGGCTATGACCTTAAGAGACTTGACAGCTCAAGGGCTAGTAGGGTGTACCACCTATAGAGATTGTGAGGTTTTCAGTGTCACATCGAAGGAACCAGATTGGTAGCCAGTTACCCATCTGTTTATTCCATTTGTGTTTTAGTGATCTGTATATCCAGGCTTGGAAGTGGTCAGCCAAATGGCTGTGGAACCTGTTGATAGTTTGGTTAATGTTGTGGAAGATCCCGTTGAAAGCATCAAGGGTAATTGTGTGAATGGACCATATTGCAATACTCACAATTAAAGCCCTTAGCGTCTGGGGGATAGGTGAGATTGTGTTGTGCTAGGATATTGCGGGATAGTCATAATTCAGCTGATGGTGATTGCTGGAATAAGTACATCACATTGGCCCAGATAAGCTTGGATGGCGGGCACTCTTCCAGGCAGTGGGCTAGCGTGTTGGGTCTGCTGCAGATGGTGCATGATTGGAACATTGAGAAGGTGCGGTTGGCTGTCCTAAATGTATGATGTATGTAGTGCCACACTGTGGAGCTCACTTGTGGGGATAAGAGGGGGCAAGTGATGAGGTCCCACACCTTCCTTTGGGTGCACAAGTCATATGGGACACCTTGGTAATCTAGATAGTAAATCTGGGATAAAGGGAAGGGTGGTAGTGGGGCAGGTGCGTTGGTCACAGTTTGTCCAATGTGGAGTCACATATACTCTATTGGAGTTAGTATCTTCAGATTGTTGTGAATATGAGAAACTCCAATCCCCTTGTCTTAGGGTGTACAGAACACGTTTGAAGTAGTGGTTGGTGTTGTGCAGTCCTGTGGCTGTTGGATGTGTTGTTAGGTACTTCATCAGTGTTGTAGGGTTAGATGGGCACCTCAGATGTAGTGCCCTTGAATTGTTAGTTTGGGCTGCCTTGTCCCAGTAGGGGTGTAAAAATTTACTCTGGAGTTGGGTTGATTATTGGTGCTCAACCCTAGTAATCTTTCTACTGCACAGGTTTGGTTTCCATGTGCACCTAACGTTGTAAAATATATAATCTGATAATAGTATGACGACTATTATCTGTAGTTGAGTTAGAACTATTTTCAGGCCCAACGCTTTGTCTGGTTTTCCAATTGAATACTTGATAGTCATATTTGTAGGGATTTGTTCCCTACAATACTGTCCACTCGATCTTCATCAAGATCCTCTGAAGGCAGTCTCCTTCAGCCCAACACACAGTTGGCAGCAATCCCTTAGTTATGGTTCCCTTCATCTCTAAATCCCCACTCGGATCTCTACTCTTCTCTCTAAGAGTCTACCAATTATTGCCTTCTGAAATAATATCCTTAAGATGGAATCTTCATGCTAGATGCTGATAGTCTAACTATAACTAAATCTACAATAAAACTATTAATGTTCTAAAGTAGTAATATGTATATCCATCTGTATGTTAATGTGTGTTTTATAGTGAATCCTAGGGAATTTATAGGGGTTCGGCCATCTAACCCTTGGTTGACACCTCTTCAATAAAACGGCAGCCGTTGCCATTGAATCACCCTTCCTTGTCTCAGCAGCAATGCTCTTCCCCATCCTGGCTAGGATTCCGACGTTGGACATCCTTAAGACCTCAAATGGAAAGAGTCAGAAACGTGTCCCTAACGTTTTTCTCTTGATCCAAGCAAGCCAACCATTTTTGGCTAGCATCCTGCTTAGGTAATGGGACTTTTTACCCATTATGGCAGGTCACTTCAACAGCAGATTGATTTGCTAGTTGCAGATGGCATCACTCACCTCGCAACTCACTACTCATTCCCAATAAGTTGGTGATGAAATCTGGCCAATCCCAATTGGTACACCTGATAGTTAATCACTATCAGATGCCCCTATTTCGTCAACAACTCTACCCAATGAGATCTTAAGTATTTGTCCAGATCGATCCCCAATGGATATGATCAGGCGAATATCCCAAAATCTCCCAAATGTAGTTACTCCAAAATTTGGGCCAACCAATTTCCAAATTACTTCGCTTTAGGGAATTTTCCCCTAGCGACACCAGGTAATCTAGCAGGCTGGAAATATGGGCAAAAATCCCAACACATCCCCCTCTTTCCTAGATTTTCAGTGAGAAAAGGACTGGGGCATGGAAACACCACATCAGACACCTAGTAAAATACTTCATTGGTTTAAGCGGAGTACACTGTCAATACTCAACGCTGCTTGAGATGACCTTTGGCATATGGCACTCCTCCTCTTCCTCCTTGCTACTGCCTACTCAGAGCGCGGTCCCCATGAACTCTTGTCATGCTGGGCTGATCAATTTACTCGTGATGATATTTTCCCAGGATCTGGTTTCCCCCCATCAGTCCCAATGTCATATTCAGGTTTCTTGGTCTGGCGCCTGATTCTCTCCTCATCCTCAGGATCTTACCATCAATGTCTCGTCTGATTAAGAATACATCCTTGAATTTTGTTCATAACTGATTCTCTCCATTAATTTTATAAAAATAATTTCCTGTCCTAATTGACAGGATAATGTCAACTTCTATATCAGCCATCCGCTCTGGGGTTGAACTCATGATTGCTACCAACAGCTTCTTAACAGTCTGGTACATATCCCTTTATTTCCCTTCCACTAGTTCCATTCTCTCTTCCCCTAGTCGGCTCTCAGCTTGTCAGTTTAACAAACAAGGTCCATCTTTTCCCCCAAACTGGATCCTGGGCACTTAAACCTACCAGTTTTCTATGGTTCAGAGGTCCTTTTTTTGGATCTTGACCTAATCATTAGGACATGACCAACTTAATGGTTCATTGGTCCTTTGGGAACTCTTTTTTATTTTTTTTCTTTGATCCACCGCTTTAAATACTTAGCGTGGACTTGATTTACTACTCTTCCATCCAAGAGATTCTTGATGGAATAAGCATCAGTCACCGTCTTGGCAATTACTTTGAATGGACCTGACCATAATGCATCCAACTTGTTTCTTCATCTGAAACCATGCATATCACAATAGGCAACTCTTTCTCCTATTCAATATTCTTCTAATGGCAGTCAGTTCTTATCATCCGTCAATTTTGCTCATATCCTTTTCTTTAAGGTAGTATCAAATGCTTGCAATTGCATATCAATCAGGATACTCATCAGTCAGTTCAGGTATTGTTTGGTACTCATCCCTGATGTAGGTTCTACTACCAAATATAATATTGGTGGTAATGCGGCCTTCCTCCCATAAAGTAATTCAAATGGCATCTTTCCCATCGCCATATGATGACTGATGTTGTAGGCAAACATCACCAAACTCAGGTACATTCCCCACATGGAAGTTCTCCCTGCGACTAGCTTCCTCAGCATCATGGCCAGCATCCCATTGACCCATTCTACCAGTCCGTTCATCTCTGGCTGGTATGGTACTGACACAACTCCCCAGATCCCCATTATTTCATTTAGCCTCAGGATCACATGGGACGTGAAGTTGGTCCCATTATTGCTCAGTATAACTTGTGGACACCCATGCCAGTATACTACTTGATCCAGGATGAATCTCGCAGTACTGGTAGCATCAACTCAGGTTAATGCTTTCATTTTGACCCATCTCATCAGATGATTGATGGCTACTATGATGTATTTCACTCCTCCTGTACTCATCGCCAATGGTCCCATCACATGTCAATAGACACCATGTGCCATGCAAATCCAGGTCAGACCAGTCAGTATCCAGTTGTATTCTTGTGTGGTTTATGCAGTTGGCATTCCACACAACAAGCCAGATGGTCCATGACATCATAATTAATCAATTCCCAGTAATAATACTGGCAATATGGTCAGTCATTTTTCTCAGGCCTCCATGCCTGACAACCTTATGAGCAGCTAGAACAATCGCTGCTCTCTCTGACAGTTTTGGGAATAATAGCCATTTCCCATTTATCATCTTGAATACTTGTCCATCCATGATCTCGGTGTTTTCCATCACTTTTCAAAGCGCACCTTGGATTTCTTGAGGCTCATCCTCAATTCTTCCTTCAACCATTCTCTGGAATAGCTCATCCACCTGCGGATATACCAACTGGACCATTGGTAACCATTGATAAGCCATCCACGTTCTGGTGAGAAGCCCCCACTTGGTGGACTATCTCATAATCATAAGCCTGAAGCTTGAGTGCCCATCAGGCCAGTCATCCTTCAGGTTCCCACAGATTGTGCAGCCAACGCAACAAAGAGTGGTCCATCACCACCTTAAAGTGCATTCCATGGACATACACCCAAAACTGTTTACAGGCGTAAATGACTGCAAGGCATTCACGCTCAGTTATGGTGTAATTCCTCTCTGCGGCAGAGAGTGTCCAGCTCACATATGCCACCACCAGATGTTCATCCCCAAGTTCATCTACTTGGCTCAGTATGGCGCCAATCGCCATCAATGAAGCATCAGTTTGAATGATAAACTCCCAATCAAAATTTGGATATTTCAGAATTGGCGAATTTATCAGGTACCAGCATAATTCATCAAAAGAGTCCTGGGCCTCTTCATTCCATATGAATCCTTTTTTTGGATCCTTTAATAAATGAAATAAAGGCTCAGCTATTCAGGGCGAAGTCCCAAATAAATCTTCTATAGTATCTGACCATCCCAAGGAATACTTGGATGTCTTGGACACTCTTTGGCACAGCCATCTGTTCAATAGCTGCTATCTTCTGGGGTTGCAGCTGCAATCCATTTGCATTGATCACAAATCCCAGGTATTCAAGCTCCTTCTTGAAGAAGTGGCACTTCCATGGCTTGATCTTCAGGTTAGCCGCGGACAGTCTCTTAAACACTTCCTCCAAGTGCTGAAGGTGATCAGTAAACGTTCTACTGAACACATTGATATCATCCAGATATACCAGGATGCATGACAACTTCAGGTCGCTTAATATCACATCCATGGCCCTCTGGAACGTCGCGGGCGCATTACAAAGACCCTGGGGCATCCTAGTCAGCTGGTATAACCCCTGTGCGGTGATAATCGCACATTTTTCCTGGTCTTCTGCTGGCAAGTCAATCTGCCAGTATCCCAAGATTAGGTCCATTGCATGGAGAAATACTTTGCTTCTCCTAATTGGTCCAGCGCATCATCAATCCTTGGTAGGGGATACAAATCCTTCTTCATAATTTTATTCAGCCTCCAATAGTCAATCACTACCCAATTTGATCCATCTTTCTTCTTTATGATCAAAATTGGGCTTGCCCAGGGACTTGACAATGGAACTAGAAGCCCATGCTTTACTAGTTTGCTGATCTCATCTTCCACTACCACTTCAGCAGCTTTCAATCTTTGGATTGGTCTCATTCTTATCAGTAAATTTTCTCCAGTGTCAACTTTGTGAATTACGCCTTGCATGCATCCCAAATCGTGATCATCCTGAGCAAATATTTCCCAATATCTCTCAAATAATTTGAGCACCTCCTCCTTCTGCCCTTCCAGCAGATCTGCGAGCTGCTCTCAATCAACTAATAAGTTGATGCTTTTGGCCACTCCAGCTGGTAATCCCATTTCCTTGAGAGACCCAAAATCATGGAATTGTCTCAATTCTGCCATCAGGATTAAATGAATAAATGCAATGATTTGATTTTTCTTAATCTTCATCAGTTTTTCACTTAAATTCGCCAAGAGAACTCATATTTCTCCATGGCCTGGCATAATTATCCCAGGAGCCACCCAAGGCTCCACTCTGGACTTCTTCCAGGGGCTTCCAACTTCTCCATACAACAACTCCAGAATCTCTAGAGTCAACCCTGTGTTGACTATCATCTGCAATCCAGCCAGTATGGTTTCTTCTTTCTTGATCCACAAAGGAATTCCCCAGTTTTCTAGGATTTTGGCTGGCATCTCTCATCGCTTCCTACCAACTAATTGGTACTGAATTGGTACAATGCCATCATTGTATATCAAGTTGATGAAGTTATTTCTCCAGTTTCAATGGAACTTCACCATTCTTTTGATATACTAATGGTAACGTCTGACCCAGGATGGTCAACATATTATCCTCAAAGTTACATTTAACTCCATATTTCTGCAGAAACTCCATTCAATCAGGATATCATAGTTTTGGTTTGCCAAAACTATTGCTGGCGCAGATACCACCAATGACCTGAATCATAGTGGCAGCGCACTATACGCTCCACAGGAAACGGTGGTGTTCAGCCCAGCTGTTCCATATTCCTTCTTGTGTTCCAAGTCTGGAGAGATCTTCATCTTCTTCACCAGCTTGGTTGACACAATGTTGATGGGCGCTCCGCTGTCAACTATCACCTGTACCCTTACTCAATTCACCTGAATATCTATATATGTACACTCAGAGTATTGTAATAGAGTATTTACTGAGTGAATTGCGGCGTTATTAGCCAAATCTAGGGTATTAATTATCTGCGCCAATAATTCAGGAAATGATTCCTTAATCATGCCAAGGGGAATTGACAGGTTGGCCTCATCTAAGCAAATATTGGTTAACTCATCAGGATTTTTGGCAGTCCAAATCTTCTCCGCCAGTTGTTGGGCGTATGGCTGGGCAACCTCCTGAACTATCTCAGGGTCAATCTTCTTCGCCCCAGCTCTGGTCACGGCGTTTATGTCCATGTTGACCACTTGATATATTTGATCCTGCTCATCATCCACAAACAGATCACTAATATCTATTTCTTTGTTCATAATATTGGGAGGAACAGGTTTCTCCGCCATTCTAGACTGTTCCTTGTCTAGACAGCGGGACCTTTTCCCAAATCCTTGGCACTGCTGTCTCTTTAGCCTGGACCATATTAACTTGATCCTTCAGCTTTTTGCAGTGTGCGGCAAAATGCCCTTTCCCACCACACTGGAAGCAGACCTTTTCCTTCTTGTTTAACCATTGTGTAATCCTTGGGCTTATTCCCCAGCACAGTTCAGTTAAAAGTCTCCTTTGCTCCTTCACCTCCCTTCATGGGATTTGAACTTTGGACCAGATTTGACTTGAAGCTTCTATTTGGAGCATCAAACGTTGCTCCCAAAATCTTCAAATTGTCTACCATTTGTGAGGTAGTTATCTCAGTCACAAATACAGTAGACATCATTTGATGCAAATTGCAATAGGGCTGAAGGGCCGCTTGCAAGGCGATTCTTGCATCAAAGTCATCTAACACCTTTGCTCCAGCCAGGATCTGCGATTCCTGGTAGAATTGATCTGCGAAGCTTGCAAGAGACTCATCTTTACAGAATTGAATTCCCATAAAGTCTTGCTTGCATTTTGACATGCGGGTTGGACTGCCAAATTCCTTCATTATTGCCACCTTAGCCTCAGCATAAGACCAGCTGTCCCCTCCAGGTGGGGTAACACCAGATTCTGGCAATCTGTGTTTAAGCAGTTCATGACCATCAACGCCTTCTGATGATCCCCATATCCATTCATGGTCATGTCAAATAGTCAGAAAAATGCTGGGGCGTTATCCCAATGGAATGTAGGCAATTTAGGGGTTGCTCTGAATTCCTCCAAGTCATTTTGGGCCAATTCTCTCAGTTCAGCTACTCAGTTCACTTGCAGAGTGTCATCAGGCATCATCTCTGAAATAGCATTGAATGCGGGTGGCATATTTCTTGGGGTATTCATTTCCCAAGTATTGTTTGAAGACTTCCTTCTTTGGCATCATTGGCCACATCAGACTCACTTGCACTTCTGTGTGCTTTCAATTTCTCTATTTCTTTCAATAACTTCTCAATGTCCACACCAAATTTTCTCAAATGAACGCGATCCACTTCATGTTCCATTTTCAGAAATAGGACCTCTCAGACGAGGTCTCCTTCTTTCTTCTTTAACAAGTTTACTTTGCCAAGTAACTCATTCCCAAAGTTGGCTACGTTGTCAACTCCTTCCTCCACCTTGGTTACTCATTCTTCCAAGGCTGCAAACTCCCAGTGGTCCACAGAGTTTAAGGCGTTCTGGTTCACTGTGGCAATCTCAGTCCACAACCTACGCATCTCTTCTTTGTACAACATTCTGGATAAATTCTTCTACTCAACTACCCCTGTAGTGAGCACCAACTTGTAAAAATTTTACTCTTAGGAGTTGATTATTGGAGGTCAACCCTAGTAATCTTTCTACTGCACAGGTTTGGTTTCCTCATGCACCTCGCATTGTAAGAATATATATAATCTGATAATAGTATGATGACTATTATCTGTAGTTGAGTTAGAATTATCTTCAGGCCCAACGCTTCAGCCGGTATTTCCAATAATACTGAATATCGCACTCTTAGGGATTTGTTCCCTATAATCTGTCCACTCAATCTTCGTTAAGATCCTCTGATGACAGTCTCCTTCAGCCCAACACACAGTCAGCAGCAATCCCTTAGCCATGGTTCCCTTCATCTCTAGATCCCCGCTCAGATCTCTACTCTTCTCTGAGAGTCTACCAATTATTGCCTTCTGCAATAATATCCTTGAGATGGAATCTTCACGCTAGATGCTGATAGTCTAACTATTACTGAATCTACAGTCAAAATAATAATGTTCTTTATTAATTCTTATCCATCTGTAAATGTGTGTTTGTTATTATAGTGAATTCTAGGGAATTTATAGGGGATTCAGCTGTCTAACCCTCAGTTGACACCTCTTCAATGAAATGGCAGCTGTTGCCATTGAATCACCCTTCCTCATCTCAGCAGCGATGGTCTTCCCCATCCTGACTAGGATTCCGATGTTAGACATCCTTGAGACCTCAAACAGAAAGAGTCAGAAATGTATTCTTAACGTTTTCCTCTCAATCCAAGAAAATTATCCATAATTGGCTAGCGACCTGCTTAGATAATGGGACTTTTTACCCATTATGGCAGGTCACTTCACTAACCAATCGATTTGCTAGTTGCAGGTGGCATCACTCACCTCACAACTCATTAAACATTCCCAATCAGTCGGTGATGAAACCTGACCAATCCCAATTGGTACACCTGATAGTTAATTACTATCAGATGCTCTTATTTCGTCAGCTGCTCCACCTGATGAGATATTAGGTATTCATCCAGATCGATCCCTAATGGATATGACCAGACAAATATCCTAAAATCCCCCAAATGTAGTTCCTCCAAAATTTGGGTCAACCGATTTCCAATTCACTTCACCTTAGGGATTTTTCCCCTAGCGATGCCAGGTAATCTAGCAGGCTGGGAATATGGGCAAAAATCCCAACAGAGTGCGAGAACCAAACGCACTCATTACAGCTGATATAGCATCATCAACGGAATCCAGTTGTAAGTATCAAGTGTCTGGGCATCATGGTAAAATTATTTAGCGAAATCCTGGATAGACTCTCCTCATTTGATTTGAATATTCATAAAGGCTTGTTTTTGGTTGGAAAGGATTTGATCACTCCCAAATTCCTTAATGAGGGCTGTTCTCACTTGAGCCCACGTAGTGCAAACCTTAAGATGAGGAACCATGATCTCTTGAGCAAACCAGCTTAAGCAAGAGGTGCTATGGAGGGTTGGGACCATCTAGTACTAAAAAAAAAGAGGTGCTATGGCGGACCTTCTGTTGATCAGTAGCTCCATCCATTGCACGTTCATAAACAAAAAGAAAAGGATGGATGCTACCTTCACCCGGTTCAAACTTATCCTTAAAGATATGTTTGAAAGGGGTGGCTTTAGTGTTCAAGACGTGTACGCCTGATACTGTGACCAGTATAGCCTCAGAGGGTTCAGACTCTGTAAAATGGGCATGAGGGAAAACTCTGTCATTTTGTTGTCTCAAGTGGTTAAAGTCATCTTGTAAATTTTGAACCCATTGGTTAAGTTAGTCATTTGTAGGGGCTCAGTTTAACTTGAAATTTTAGTTAACATCTCAGTTTGCTTGGTCTTGAGTACTTCACATTTTAGCAGTCAACCGCTCAATGGACGCTGTCAATGAAGCAAACTGGGTTTCTTGCGTAGTTTGATTTGCATCACATAGACAGTGCATTCTCAACGCCATCCAGTAAGTTGATTAAGGAATAGTCCAGATTGGTTGGAAGACCTTCCAAGAATAATAAACCCTTGAGCTAGGGCTCGGATTTGTGTTTCTAATGCTTGTACCTGAGATACTAGGAGCATCAAAGGTTCAGAATCAGATGTTGGAAGCGAGGAGCTAGGGGACCAGGTGGTCCCAGGGTCCTTGCAACCCATCTCTACCTGCTGGTACCTGCGGGGCTTGTTGACCCACTGGACCAGGGGGACCACGTTCACCAGGAGGTCCTGGGGTTATCGATGGGAGCTAGGTGGTACCAGTGGTCCAGGAGGACCAACAGGGCTGGGTTCATCTTCTCTAATATTACCCACCACTTGGACAAGGTGTTGGGTTAGCCCATTAAGCTCCCCTAAGCTCTTCTCATGTTCAGCCTGCAGCTGATCCAGTTGTCTCTTAATCTCATCCTCCAAGGAGGTAATCAGGTGGTGAATAGGGTTAGTGGCATCGCTAACTTGATGAGATACTTCTTGGCTGATGTATCCCACAACTCCATTATTGATTCTCACCAACTGGTTATGAATATTGTTGATTTCTCTTCTATTATTGAGAATGGCCTCTTGATTATTCCTTCCAAAGTTGGATGCCATTTCATAAAATGAAGATAGTTGAGAGTGAAATTGTTGCACTAGAGTCAACTGGCGCTGGATTTCGAGATGATGCAACCCCAAAATCTGGAGTAAATGGTGAATAGCAGGATGTACATAATGCCAGAGATACTGCTCAGTTCTAGCCAAACCAACTTTGGTAGGCTGTAACACCGCTCAGTTATATAAGTTCATCATGTTGTCAGCAACTTTAGATGCTCAGTCACGATTAGGGCGAGCACCAGGCTGAATAGCCCCCTAATCAAGCTTTTGACGGTTTCTTCAACATTTGCGGCTTGAATCTGATAATTAGATTGGTCAGGGCCCTCAATGGCCAAGTCCATTGAAGCTTGAAATTGTAGATTATTGATATTAGTGGAAGGCAAATCTTGCCAGTTAGAGTGTACCCATTGGATAATACTCAACGATTCCTCAGAAGAGGGGCTCTCTTCACTAAATGTATTCATCGTTGTGAAAGTATGTTTTCACCAGGTAGCCTCAGGAGCAGACCTGGCAGGGAGCACCAGTATTGGAATTTCGAGAGAAATTATGATAAGCAGGTGCTACAAAGGCTACAAAATTATTAGTTCCGTGGCTTTAGCAAAGATCAACACAATTGAAATGAAGTTATTAGTACTGTTGCTATAGTTGATTCCAATCGGAAATACAGAATCCTGTATGAAAATAGACCAAAATTAGGCTACATGAGACAATAACTGAGGTACTTTATTAAATAAAAATCAGAGAAATTTATAAGGGAAATTTTGTGGTTCTTCGTGAGGATTTCTGTGATTCACCCAAGGTAAGATCATTCCTAACAGATGACCAATATTGCTGATTATTATTGTCATTAGTATACTTGTGATGGTCAGATCTGATAGAGCTCTTATTAGATGTGATCGATCTTCTTAGCGAGGGCTTAGCCCCTTTGAAATGCTTGGTCATCTCGGATTGCTGAGCTTCTTTGGATTGCTTATCCTCACTCATCATAGGAGGCTGACAACTCTGAAGGGTCTTTTATCAGTTGAATTGAGAATTGGAAATACCCATCATGGATTTTACAATAACATTAGACTGAGATAAAGAATCTAAATTTGGAGTAATTTCAGTCATCTTAGTTGTATCTCCAAAACACCCTAATCAGATGGGCAGACTGAACGTGTGAACCAGTGCCTAGAACAGTTCCTGTGGTGTTACACTGCCGCAGATCATTCAGATTGGATTTACCATCTCCTCATGGCCCAATTCAGCTATATTAACACCCATCATGCTTCAATCAGTTGTTCTCCCTTTTTGGTAACCATGGTCTCAATACCACCTTTAACTTGGAGCCCAGTTGTGGATCCAAGGTGGAATCTGTGGTGGACTTTGCAAAGACAAATAAGAAGGTACATCAGGGAGTGAACACCAGTTTGAATGCAGTCATGCAGGATTACAAGGATTTTGCAGATGGGAAGAGATGGGTATGTCTGGAGTTAAGGAAGGGGATCTCATGATGCTGGATGCTAGAAACATCCCAATCAAGCAACCACGCAAAAAACTGGAACTGACTAGGATTGGGACTTACTGCGTTGTCAGAAAGAAGGGCCACACCTCATACCAGTTGTATCTCCCCCTTGTTCCAAATCTTTTCCAGTCTTCCATGAAAGTAAGCTTACGCTGTTTGAAGCCCCCCACCAGAGACTCCTGAGGCTTATCTCATGGATGGGGCTCTGAAGTGGGAGGTGGAGGAGATAGTAGCCTCCCATCAGGTAAGAAGACTTGAGTATCATGTACCTGGAAGGTATTTGATGCAGCGGAGAAAATCTGGGTACTAGCGCATGACTGCTCCCATGCCCAAGATCTTATTTAACTCTCACAAGCGTTTCCCTGAGGCTGCAGGATCCAAGTCCAAGAACTCCATCACTGCCATGAAGTTGGCCCCTTCTCATAAAAACTTTTTTGGCAAATGCCCCTGGAGGGGGAGGTGGAGCCCAAAAGGAGGAGAGGTTAATGTCATCTTTACATGACTCATTGAAAGAATTAACCGCCAAGACAAGGCTGGGCGTCAGGAGTCTAAAAAGGTCAAGCTTCAGGACCTCCCTGACTTAAAGCACACCTTGAACTAACTCTGGGTTCAGGCCAGATATGCTCAGGCTGGTTCAGGTGAAGTGCATGATGCCCAGCCCTGTGTCATGGCAGTGGCATTAAAACAGACTAGCTATCCTTTTAATAACAATGGTTTGGTTTGATTGCTTGAGAATGGAGGTTCAAAGCCGTTCAATATGCAACATTTTACAAATAGGAAAGGCTCAGCTTGCATTTAATCACTCAAGCTCATTTGATCTTGAGCTATAGTGCCTTTGCTGATGGGGTGTGCGCCAATTGGTTCGTTTAGGCTTGGAACCATTTTCTCCGATTGATAACTCTCCTCCCCTTGTTTAAAGTATGGTTCTCAAGAACAATTTTCCTCGTTGGTCATCTTCCTATTAATAAAATCCCTCGTTAGTTTACGTATTTTCATACCTTAACTTGGGAAAACCTGTGCATGGACCTCTTTGGAGAGGTCTTTAACAAAAACAGCCATTTTATTTGCACAAAATTAACTCCCACATCTGGTGCACCGCTTGGCTTGCCCTAGTCCCCTCCAAATCAAAGCACCCAAGCACTCCAGCCCATATCAACACTTGGATATGGACTCCCCTTTGAGTTCCTGTCATGGCTTGAAGATGACATAGATATGGGGCAAATACCAAGGACAAAGCTACATGTCAAGAGGCCAAGAAGGTAAAGTTGTCAGGCATCCCTGACCTCAAGCATACCTTGGATTAACGCTGGGTTAAGGTGAGGTATGCCCAGGTTAGTCCTAGGGATGTAGGAGAAGTTTGACCCTATATAACAGCAGGTGCGTTAAAATGAACTAGCTTTTCAATCAATAAAATCAGTTCACTTTAGTTTCTTGGCGAATAGTATCTTAAAACCTGTTCAGTTTTCTAAATTATCAGATCAGGTCAGCCTTTCCTATAATTGATAACCCAAGTTTGGTTGATTACCAAGTATAGTTTACTGCCCAATGGAAGCATGCACTTATTGGTGCACCTCAGCTTAGCACCACTTTCATTGATCGATTGTTCCATCAAATTCCCTTAAATCCATTTTCTCAAGACCAATCTCTCTCATTGGTCAACCTCTTTTATTATAAAAACCCTTCACTAGTATATTTTTATATGTTATCTTTAACAAACCTGTACACGGACCTCTTTGAGGAGGCCTCATGTAACGTTACCAATTTAATTTTAGCAACAGTAAATCTCTCCTCTCACGCACCATTGGGCTGCTCTGGTTCCCTCCAACCTGTGCCTTCTCTACACTCTCACTCGGAGCACTGATTGGGTATGAACCCCCACTTTGGAGTTCACTCCCATCTTGTTGTTAATTACAATTTAGTTCTTCCCTCTACTGATAACCACCCTTGACCTAGATTATACTTCTCAAGCACCCTCTGCTGGACTCTAGTAACTTTATCAATAATAACTAGTTCCCTGGCTATGTGGCTTTGCACTGCGCACCACCTCACTGGGAATAGGAGAGTTATATACACTCTCTTGACAAATAACACCAATATAGATTCAGAACAGGCGGAATATAAAATTCCCAGACAGGTAAGGACCTCCTTGACCAACGAATATCTAGGGCTCTTAGCTCCAGAAGCTAACTGGAGGGAATGTTGACATGAACTGGGTGTCAAGTATAACCTGGGTTTTTAGTGGTATAGAGGTCCTCTTAGGGAAAAAATGGCATGCCTTCTTGACCATCAACTGCAGGAGATGGCATCCGTATGTGAGATCCACTTACATAATACTTTCATCAATCAATTTAGCTTTCATTCTCTAATAGGAAAGCCTGGTTTTTGGCTCCTATCTTGGTCTCATGAGTTTTTAAAAACCAGAGGGATCTGGTGTCCCAGTGGGGATAAAAATCCATAATCAAGTACATGATGGCCAAATCTTGCCTTGAAGAAACTGGGTACTGAGGAGAAGGTCATAGCTAAGGTTATCTAAGGCTATGGCGGGGGTATTCATAGAAAGCTTCCCAAAGCAAATGGGTAGAGAGGAATAGACCAAATGGATCGTGTGCATTGCAGTTCAGCCGTCTTTATTCCATGTAATGGTTCAGTCTGGAGCAACTTTGATACGCTTCAATAACTTAGACAAAATTGACGTCCATGAGAGAATTATTATTAACAATGGCGTGGACAGTAATTTTGTAAACTTGAATTTCAGCATGAGTGACTAAGCTACCAAACTGTGGTGGTAGAGTGAGGAACATGAGAGATTCATCAGAAGAAGAGTAAGCATTATCAGGTTCCTTATTATCACTGGGCACCGAATCATCTTCTTCTGGTACAATAGCAATAGGCCACTAGAGGTCACTAAACATTCTTGAGATAGTATAGGGATGTCAGCATGAAGTACCTCATCCTTCATTCTGACAGCCCTTTTACCGCCTCCTTGGAATGTCTCTTCCAGCAAGTTTTGGCACTTTGATGGAATTTATTGCAATAGAAGCATTGAATTTGGGGATCCTTTTGTTTTTGACAATATGAACCTGAGGGCGGCTGAAGAAAATATATGCAGACTTGGGATGCAGGATAGATGCAGGTCTTCGTTAAGTGCTTCCTTATTTTCCCAAGTACAAGTGTAATTGTTCTTCTGGATGATCATATGCATTTGGGCCTCAGGATAAGACCCCACTGTGTAGATGACTCAGTTATGGTGTCATCCAAGGTGATGTGGTTAGTGGTACCAAGAGATGTGCTTGGGCATAGAATTAGCTGTTGAATTTCATGGGGATTTCCCTTTTGTTTAGATTATTGCCCATGAATTCCTGCTTTAATTAACAAGGTTTGGTTGCTTCCAAACTCCCCGATTAGGCGGTGCAGACTTGTTCCCAGGTGTGACATTCTTTTAGTTGGTGAGTCATAATCTTCTAGGCGGTGCTATTCAGACAGAAGTGGATATGCTTCACCTTTTGGCAGTTGGTAGCCTCTTCCAAGAACTTTTTTATAAACGTATAGGAGACGTCAATGCTTTCCTAGGGGAATAAATTTTCATTAAAACTAGGCTTAAAGTTAGTCACAAAAGAAAAGGATATGGTGTTAACACCAGGAATCAGTGCAGGTTCAGAAATCTCAGTTTCTTCATAGTCATGAGGAAACTGTTGATTCAGTCATCAACTCAAACCCTTGAGGTCCTCTTATATATCGTCCAAGTTTCAGTTTAAGAAGGTAATTGAGGATTTTCAAGCAACCTGTTCCTTTAATTCTTAAATGTCAGCGTGTTAGAGAAGCAACTGGCTCTAAGTTATAAGAGCGTATGTCAAACCCTTGACAGGTTTTCTCTAGCTGGGAGAAGCGATTATTGGTGAGCTTGGTGAAGGTGCAGAAATTACACTACTCATATGAAAAGGCCTTTGTCAAGATCTTTGGATTGAGAGGGACTCCATCCACTCAGAGCTTGCACCCATGAACCATATTGCATGTCTGTTACCATAAGTGGTGAGGGATATTAGTATGTCGTTTTTCCAGTAGTCAGCAGGGTTTCAGGAGCAGGTATTGTGTGTCCAAAGAGTCCTTGAGGCCTACGGGGACTTCAGGACCTTTGAGCCCTTCAGGGCCATCTGGACCTTATGGACCTCGGGGTTCTTTAGCCCTTCAGTCCCAGAGATAAAGTTGCAGGAGGATAACTCCTGGTAGTGCTGTTGGAGGATCTTCACAAGGTCTTTGACTTTTGTGAGGCGTTAATTCCAGGAAGCCTCAAGAAGCTGAGCGTCCTTACAAATCTGGTATTTGAGGTAGCCCAAAATTCTGCTATTTAAAATCTCAAGTTGGCTGTGAGCCTCATTCATCAGATGATAGCTATCAACAATGGCTTCCCAATTGTCATGTACAAAGGAGGAGGCCGCGTTATAGAAATCAATAATATTGTATAATATGGTTTGTGTAAGCTCTAATTGTCAGAAGACTTCATGGTTATGCAACCCAACTATTTGTAGGAGGTTGTGTATGGTAAGATGGACGAAATTCCAGAGATAGCATTAGTTACCCAAAGCAATTCTCCCACTGGCAGTAGATATGAGATACATAAAATCTGCATCATGGAAGGCACCAAAGAGGCGTGGTAATGATTGGAGAGGCCTCCCACAGAGTAGATGCCATTTAGTAATTGTTGGATAGTGCATTGAGGCTCTCATATTGAAGTTGATACTGATCACAGTCAACAGAAGGTAGAGTAAATTGAAAGGTGGCCCAAAACTCTAAGCTTTCAGGCTGCATGAAAAGTACTTTGTATTTAAGGTGTTAATTCATTAATTAATTCTTCTTGATTAATTAAAAGAGTGCTTTTCTTAACTTCTATTATTATCCATTGTTTGTGATAAATGTTTCCATATTGACAACTCAAAGCTTCCTGTAGTGAGTACCACTTATCTCAGTATAACAGCTTTTTTGACTGTAACCATAGTTCAAAAATGGGCTTGAAGCTGTAAACTAGTGGAGGTCAATAAAACAAAAAGTTGGTGAGAAATAAACTACTTTATTGAGTTAGAAAGCGTCAATATATATATAATGTGTGGGGACATGGTGCTGAGGAAAAATCATGGCCCTATGTGATCAAAATATTTCACAGTCTTCTGTATTGACCGCATGGTCAGTGCCCTCAATGTTCAGCATTGTCCCAATAACCAAAGCAGTGGGGGTCGTGCCTCTCAAGGTTGGGAAGAGCGGATGAAATTCCTGAAGGCAGCACCATTGATTCTAATGCACGTGATGCTTTCTGATCAAAACTCTTATTGGTGCCTTCAGGGACAAGTTATATTCATGTTGGCATGAAAGTTGATTTTATCAAGGCTTAAATTGGGAGTAAGAAATTTGGCTTACTCATCATCTCAAATCCCAACAGGGGCAACTGCAGGTTTTTGGTAGAAAGACCAAGGAATGAGAGGCAGGTTGGGTAACAACAGCATAGTTGTCAGAATTTCAGGTGACCACATAATCCAACCCCTTAAGCTATTATAAGATTCAATGATTAGATTATTTAAATTTATTGTGGGGAAGGCCGGCCATGGGACAGACACTTCCAAATATGACTCAGAAGAGAAAAACTTAGTACCAGGGGAGGCACCCCAGAGAAGCGATGCTATCTCTTGTTGCTAGCGGGAACACCACTTATGGGGAGGGGAGGAAACGTGTGAAGGGGCCGTAGCCACAATTGAACACGTGTGGAGGAAGGGGTCTGATTTGATGAACCAGACTGGGAACCAGGAGGAGACCAGCTGTCGGCGATGCAGTGGGAGGTATCTAAACATCCACGCTTGAAAGTGGTCCACCAAATGAGACCGGAATCTGTGGACAGCTTCTGGGAGGGTGGGGGTGGAGCCTGCGATGGCATCTAAGAAAATCGTGTGGATGGTCCACATGGCGATTGCAACCACCAAAGCACGCAGGGAGGGTGGAAGGGAGGAGGCCATTGATAGAGCAAACATAACTCTCGACAGACTGAAGGGATGCGTTTGATCCTGGCCCAGCAGAGGTTGAACTTCGCACCATATCACTTTAGAGGTAGGGCACTTTTCCAGGCGGTGGAACAGCGTTCCATACTGGCCACACACGACACAGAATGAGTGTAAAGCATTAGAGCGCTCAGCTGTACGATACACCCACCTCAGGCAGCGCCACACATGGGAGAAGACTTGAGGCTGCAACAGAGGATGGTGTACGTATTTCCAGATAGTTTTTTGGGTCTCAATGGAGTAAGGGATGTCCATCATGTCCAGGTAGTCCACCCTGGATAGGACATGGGGCCGAATGGGGATCACGCCATCCTGAATGGGTAGCCCCTGTACCTCTTGTTTGAACTGAGGAGAGGGGCGGCCTTTTTGGGTTGTATGTCCACTAATACAAATTCTCCACTCAGCGCTCCGCATGGAGAGTAGGATTCGTTTGTAGTGGGTTTTAGTCCCGTGAGGACCTGTGGCCGATGTGTGTAATGCGAGGTATTTCATCAGGGAGTGGGGGTTCGATGGATTGTTGAGGCCCAAAGCGCGGGAGAAATTGGAGCAGGCTGCGTGGGACCAGTGTTGGGATGGGAGTGTAGGGGCGGTGATGGCCGCAATCCAGGTGCCCAGGATCTTGGCAGCCTGGGCTTTGAAGTCAAGCAGGCCCATGCCACCATGATGATGAGGGCCAAACATGACCTCTAGCTGCACTGGTGGAGGGCGGCCTGACCAAAGCCATCCTTGCAGCAAGGCATATAAGGATTTGAAGAAGCTTGGGGAGAAGGGGATGGCGTGGGCTCCAAATCAGACTTTGGAGAGGAGCATAGAGTTGGCTAAGACAACCCTGCCAATAAGGGAAGTAGGGTGGGCTCTGAGAGAGGCGATTCGCTTCATCACGTTGTCTAGAATACAGCACTCCATTACTGCTGACGCGTATCCGCCTGCCTCCATCCACACACCCAGATGGCATACCGGTCCTATGGTAGGACGTGGCACGAAGGGGAGCACCAGTGGAGCAGTGTGTTGATTTAGTAGGGCGAGGATGTGGGCGAGCAGATGGGCCAGGTTGGGAACTAATTGCTGGGGCCCAGCAGTTCTGAAACTGACCAAGGAGGATGATTTCGGTTTTGGAGGCGTTCAGTGCCGCGTTGCTTACCCGGGAATACTCCTGGATGAGAGCTTCAAGTGCACGTGCATCTTGATTATTAGACACCCCAACCACACAATCATCTGCAAATGCCATTATCTTGACTGGGGCTTGGCCTAGCACATGGACCCCAGTGAGTTGGGCATTCACATTTCGCAGTAGTGGATCAAGGATGAATTTGTATAAGAGTGGGCTGAGGGGGTCCCCTTGTCACAAGCCCCTTTGAGGGCGGACTACTTCTGTTAGGAAGCCAGGGCCACGCACTGCCATTGTTGCAGATTCCGTGAGCAGCATTACCCAGTTGATGAAGCGAGGGGGTAGGCGGAATTGATGGAGGCAGGCCCTGAGGTATTCCCAGTTTACTCTATCATAGGCCCTTTGTTGGTCCAAGAATACAAGTGCCCCAGAGGCTGTGGACTGACATACATTAGCCACAGAGTGCACGTTATCCCAAATTAACCTTCTGGGGATGAAACCGAATTGTTCTGGGGAGATGGTGGCAGATGCTACAGTCCCTAACCTGTTAGCCATAATTTTTGTTAAAATTTTAGTGTCTATGTTTGTTAGAGAAATGGGGCGCCAGTTGGCTAAGTCTAGCTTATCCCCTTTTTTTAAAGAGTGTGACCGTAAAGGCCTCATGTCCTCCTGGTAGGAGGCGCGCTTCCAACAGGATTTGGTTAAGTGAGGCGAGCAGCAATGGGGATATATATTTGAAATATTTTTTGTAGAACTCATATGGAATGCCATCTGGGCCTGGGCATTTTCAGTTTGGCGCACCGTGAATGGCTGTCCATAATTCGTTTGGAGTAATCAAATTCATTATTTCTGGGTATCAGAAGATGGTGCAGATGCGGGCTCAGTCAAGAAATTCTGCCGCTTCAGCCAGCTGAATTGGATCGGATTGGTACAACTTGGAGTAATACTTTTGCATTTCAATTGCCACTTTGGCCGGTGTATCCGCTATGGAATTATCTGATCTTCGCACTTGTGTGCAGGCCACACTCTGGCGTGGTGTGAAATTTTTTTAAAGAAATGTGCGGTGCACTTGTCACCTTTTGTGATGTGTATGGCCCTGTACTGAACACAAACCCGATGTTTGTGTTGCCTTTCAAGTGTGTTGAGGTGGGGGCTGCCTCCGCCCACTTCCGGCCCCATGCAGAGCTGTATCCTGTAACTGGGATGTTGGACTTCAAGTGTGCCAACTCTGCCAGAGTGCGCAAGATAACCGCCGATGTGGCTCTTGAGCATCTGGAGGAGAGATGGCGATAGTGGTGGATGGTGTCATCTTTGAAAGTTGCCCATGTGGAAATGGGGTCCGCGCAAAATGGTGCAACAAACTTTTTTGCCAAAGTTGCCTCTTCCACCTACGTGGAAAATCCTGGTGACGTGAGCTCGGGGGGGGCGGATTTTGCACCAATGTGGGGCCTTAGCAGCTGTGACAGGTAGGTGGTAGGTTAGCGAGACCAGCTGATGGTTGGAGAATTCCATTTTTGTTGTTTTGAAGTGGGAGATGTGGGGTTGGAATTTCGCCAGCACTAGAATAAGGTCGATGCAGGTCATGGACCTTAATTGGCCATTGTGGACGTGGGGACGCATCATGTTTTTGAGCAGCGGGGCATGTTGCAGCAGCGCATCCATTAACCCAAGGGTGGTTTTTAGAACGCGTAGTTCTACGTGACCCTGGGGGGCGTGGGGTGAGGAAGGCCACCGGTCCATTGGTGTGTTTAGCCAACAATTCATGTCACCAACTAGGAAAGAGTCTAAAGGTAGCGGGAGGGATTTGACTGACAAGAAAAATTCCTGACGCTCACATGCACCGTTTGGGGCATAGATGTTGACAATTTCGTGCGCTCAATGATTAAATTATAATCATATAGGATTGGCAACAATGGTTAATTGATGGGATTACATTGGGCATCATCTCCAATAATATTTGAGGCTGCTGACAGATGGTAATTTTGTTGGGCATCATCCCTGACGAAATCAAACAATAGTTTGATATGGGAATAACACCCAATAGTCAAATTATGGGGAATCGTTCAGAGCAGAATGGATTGGAGTTGTCAGAAACTACCAAAACGTTTGAACGCTAGAGGAAGAGTAAAACTGTCATCATCCAAAACAATTGGTTTTGAGTCCCTAATACCAATTTTTTTGTCCACCAAACACCCAAGGATTATGCTGCCTAAGAAACCCAAGGCAACAGTTCCCAACGAGATTAGGTGTCTAACACTGAGGGTCAAACCAGTATAGGAGCATAAATAATTCCCTGCGGACAGTTAAAAGTTGTGTGCTGATTCTAACTATAAAAACCCCAAATTATTCCCTAATAAAAGCAGATTCAAACTTGATATTAACATAGTTGTTTTAAAATTGGTTGTTTTAACATTACTCTTAAGAGAAGAGTGCAAGGATAAGATCTTCTTAAGTTGGTTATATCAAAATATCCGCTTGGCTCTGTGAGAAGGGAATAGGGAAAGTGTTCCCTACCAGTACAAGAACATCTTTAAAATGAAGAAGCACCTGTCTAGCGTTAGACAATACTCTCTGTCAAGCATTCTCTTTCTCAACTTCAGAAAAAGAATGTTGTAAGCATTAGGGCTCCTGAATCTGCCATTATGATTGGCCCATCACCTGCCCAATTTATAGATAATATTGTGGATATTAATGATAGGAGTACCCACAGCGAAAAGACCTTAGTGGATTCTTGGTGGAATCCTAATAAATGGAATAATATGATTTACCATAAGAATCGGCCTAAAAAAGTAAATACTAACTATAGGATTACTCCAACTCCTCAGTCAAATCTGAGGAGTATAATGTTGCGCAGATTGGAACCTCCACAAGGTAAGAGGATGTTACCCATTAATGATTGGGTGCGAGTTAACCAATCATTATCATCTGAGTCTAACCACCACCGAGGTGCAAAGATTTTACTCGAGGATGATAGGGTAACAATTAGCCAATCATTACCATCCAAGTCTATCCATCACTGAGTTACCTAATCATTACCAGTCAATTCTGACCACCGCTGAGGTGAAAAGATTTTACTCGCTGGTGAATGGATACAATTCATCTAATTGTTACTGCATGGGTCAGTTTTGCCTCAAAATTTTCATCTTCAATCTGATAGGCCAAAAACCTATATTCCCTAATTTAGACAACTGAGCTTTGCATTCTTTTACCTCAAATATTGATGGTCTCAAAAATCAAACTAGTTTAAATAGGAAAAGCTAGTATCAACAAGGGGGCCTTTCTTGGTTTTGCCACGCTTATCATAATAAAAAACATAAAAACTATAAAAAGTTATTATTTTATACTTCTATTAAAAAGTAAGTTTCTCTCTCTGAAAAATTATTTGTGGCCTCCATTAGCAGATCCCACACTCTCAACATGGCTTTTGGGCAATCAACATTAATAATAGTCTTCATACTATTATTGCCTCAGTCTATCAATTTTTTATCAAATAATCAACGCAATATCCACAATCTGTGCAGTTGAATTCTAGGGCCAGAAGCGAGCCATCATCCAAGCCCAAAATTTTAACAATAGTCATATATGGTTTTATATCCTTAGTTGTAGCATGAGAGTGAATAGTTATAATAGTAGTTGAATAATTTAATTGGGTTGTAAGGCTGAAAATGTCATTGTTGGAACATTTTGTCAGTTGAGTTGGCAGATCAGATTACTCACTAAAGCATAATTTGCATCATAGTTGTTAAAATATAAAATTTTTCTTAGTTTTTTTTGTAGTGGAACATGGTCAAAATTGTGACAGAATCCACAAACAACAGCAACAAAATGTAAAGAAACAATAGTAAAACAAGGTCTATTTAAGGAGGATGTAGATAATAGAACAAAGCGATCAAAAGGTCCTAGTAAGGATGCTATCTTTTAGAAAAAATGGATATGAATTTGGGTAGGCATGATAAAAGGCTAAGGCACGCTAAATGAACAATCATTTGGTGAAAATTCCCAAGATATAATAAATACTCAATACTTGAGTCTAAAACAAAAATTGATGTCATACAACTTTCTGGATAGAGAGTGTTGGGATTTTTCCTACATCTCCAGCTTCCTAGGTTAAAAAATATGCTGGTCCACTAGGGGATAAGTCCCGTTAGCAGATGATTTTTATATCAGATGATTTCAATATCAGTTTAATAATGCCATCAGATTATGTGGTAATTCGCTGAGTTCAGTCCTCTGGGGTTAATCCGCATAAATGCCCAGGTCTTGTTGGGCAGAGTTGCCAATGGAATCAATTCAACTTATAGTTAATCATTTATTAGCTATTAGAAGTGCTGATATGGATCAGTTAGGTTTCATCAAAAACTGATAGGGGATTTATTTAGGAGTTGTTAGGATAGTGATGCCGCCTGCAACTAGCAAATCGACCAGTTGGTTCTCAACCTGCCATAATGACTAAAGAGTACCAAAACTTAAGCAGGTCACTAGCAAAATGTGGTTGTTTAGCTGTGATTGAGCAAAAACGTTAGAGAAACGTTCTTTTGCTCTTTCCACTTTAGATTTATGGGATGTCCAATGGAGGAATTCTTATCCCAATGGAGAAGCCCATCACTGGAAGAGACCTCAAATAGATATTTAATGGAAACGGCTGCCAATTAATTATTGAGGCGCCAACAGAGAATTTGGGCACCAGATTCTTCAATTGATCACCTAGTTTTATAACAATAAAGTGGATCAAGATCTAGTTTTAGATCTATTCATCTTCAGTTTTAATTGTCCTATAACTTTAATTGGTGACTCTTTTGTGTGATAAAGAGTAAGGATCAGGTATCATTAAAAGAAAAGCAGATCTCTACAGACTCAGCATGATGGGAACCAAGGCCAAAGACCTCTGAATTCAAGAGTTAGATTCATTTACCAGAAAAGGTAAGAAGTCCCTATTTGTCAGTATAATTATCTTTAAGCGGAGCATTCTAAGATTAGCATTGGACCACCTATCAACCTGGTTTATCTATATACAGATACAGATAATAGTCACCATACTATTATCAATTATATCAATCAATGTGGATAGTCACATAATAAAAGAATTTGTGCTATTAATCTATGGTGACTAGTGCCAGAAGAACCTCATATTTTAAAATTGATGCCACTACAAGGGGTGATTGAGTAATATAAGCCAATACAAGTGAAACTTCACTTATGATGTCATTCAAGTATGAACTAAAAGCTATGGACGGTATTGGTAACTGTCAATAAGAAGGCCTATATTCAGCAGATCATACTGAATTCGCTGCTCTAGAAGAGATAGTTACTAAGAACAAAGAATGAGTAGAAGAAGTTTTGAAATTCAGCAACGATCTATTTGGCAAATAACGTCCCTAAAGAGGAATTGGAGAACTGATTAAGGAAGTTTCATTCCTGAAAATGGAATTCAAAGTGGATCATTTACAATTGCTCTTGCTTAGCTCATATAAGGAACATTTAGTAAAACAAATCAAATAATTGAAAAACCATAAATGTGAATGTGAACCACATGTGGCAAATGACGCCAAAGAAAATACTCCAAGAACACTTTTGGGAAGTTGCAACTTCTATAAAAATGCCACATGCATTCATCACCATTTTGGAGATGACTCCCAAAATTGCCTTTTTTGTTAGTTAATCACTGAGCTGCAAGTGGCTGTTAGAGAAAATTCAGAGGAATTAATACATGCCAAAACTAACTGATTTGCATTAAGACAACGCCCCTGCGTTCTTCAGCCTTTTTGAAATGACTATGCTTAGTTGTGGTGACAGGCAGAAAGCAGTGACTGTCATGAACTGCTTGGACACTTACTGCCAGAACTTGGTGTTACCCCACCTTGACAGGGACAACTGGTCCTACTCTGAGGCCAAAGTTGCTATCATGAGGGAGTTTGGAAGTCCTTGCGTATGTCAAAGCGCAATCAAGAATTTATGGGAATCTAATTACTAAAGGATAAAATCTTATAGAATTTCACCAACTGATTCTATCAAGGATCGTGATTTTAGTCAGAGCAAAAGTGCTGCCCAATTTTGATGTACAGATTGCGTTACAAGTGACACTTTGGCCTTACCATGATCTTTACCAAATGATGTCTTCTGAGCTGGTCACCAAACTTTCCACCTCACAAATGGTGGATTATTTGAAGATATTAGGCTTGACGTTTGATGTGCATAACCAATTATATGAGGAATGTTTAGACAAGGATGAGCAAACTATGATGGAAATTGAAGATGATAGTATAGAGAATAATGTACAAATCATTGATCAGCAGAACCAAACTTTGACAGAAAAGAAACCTAATAAATTAAAGTAGACAGATAAATTGAAGACCCACTTTGGAAAATGGAACAACGGGAAACTTTAACAAACCAAAATTTGTGGATGAAATTAAAGAGAAATGTTGGAGTTCAGGCTTTTCTTTTGATCGCTGGTGCATTTTCACACCTGAATTACTATATATGTTTTCAGGAGAAGTTGTTTCTCTACTGCAGGATAAGTAATTAGGGAGTTATTGACCACTTATAATTAAAATACTAATACTTTAATTATAAAAAATTGTTTTTATATAAGATTTTATTTGAAATAACCTAGGGGTCAAGAAGTGAACCCTTGATCTCTTTCCGCTTGGTGTAACTTTCCAAGCAAAATTACATGAGTTTAATAAAAGCAAATCCTAATCGCTCATTGTAGTTTTGCTCCAATGTCCTTGGATTCTCCACCAACTTCTCCAGTGTGGGGCATTGGTGAAACTCCCCCTTCCATTTTCCATCTGACAGGAAAACGCACTTGGATTGGTTCACCTAGTCATTCCAAACCCATGGGACAATTTGTTTCTCCCAAGGATCTTAACGCCCACCTTTCTCAAACCCAAGCGGTACCTTGCTGCCCCCTGATGCTCCCCCAGAGCAACATGCGCTATGGTCTAAGGGTCAAAAATGGGAAACTATTCCCATACCACGATCAAGCCATTATCAAAATGGCACAGGCAGTGATGATACCTGCCGTATTTATAGATTTCCACCCCTACAAGGGTATTTTGACCTCGGATTCACCTGTGAAGCTGATGCTGCCACTGCAGCAACTGTGCCCCTGGTATTCCAGGGCACCCCTCTCCCCACAACTCAGACCTGACTTCCAGCAGACACCATTTTGGTAGTCCAGTTTGCTGGTTTGCCCACCCACCTCCCCCTGAGGTGCTCCACTAGGAGCAGATGGAAGGTTTGGCAGCCTATGGCTCCAACCCCATCTTACAATTTGTGGTCCCAAATGGGGCCACATGACTCTCTGGGCCTCAGGCATATGCCACAATCAGCCCTGAATTTAGTAAAATTGCTGTGTCAATTCCCCCTCACACCATTATTCCTTCAGCGCCTGACCATCCATTTTGGGCACGCGCTGAGGGCAGGTGGATGATCTGTCCATCATGTTTTAAGTTGGACCACTCAAAACGCAAGTGCCCCTCCTTAGCCACTTCTGATGGATCAGATGACTTGTCTGCCAACCTCCAATCCGCCGCCCACCCCGTACAAGTTCTAGTATGGGGCACAATCCTACCTCCCCTCCCCAAAACTGGAAGCTGCAGCTGCACCTGCAGCCACCAATCAGCCTCCGCCTCACCTCAATGCCACAAATGATTTCTCCAATCAAGCATCAGATTGGATCCCAGTTTGATCCCATGCTTCCTCAAATGAATCAACCAACCCTTAACTGTACACCAATTCCCCAATTTAATTCAACAAAACCCATGGGAGATATTGGCTGAAATTGATGATTCAGATAAGCTCATTGAAGAATAATCTCTGCAAATTGAGCGGTTCATTAATGCAGAATGGGATGCCAAATATCCCCCTCGACTATATACCCCACAGCCAAATGCTGAATCATATTGCAGTGACCACCAACTTGCAGTTGAAGCAGCTGCAACACCAGATTGTCGCCCCCTTTGTAAAGCTGTCGCCAAATCAGTGGTGATGCTCACAGGAGGAATTCCACCTCTTGTTATCCCCAAAAGCCTTACCCAAAAGAGTAAAATCACAGTAAAACAGTTATACAAAAATGTTAACAATGCTATCCAGAACATGGAAACTATAGCATGGAACCCAAAAGCTAAAATTACTCAAACCAACATCGCCACGTTTGTTAAACTCCCAAATGCCCGCATTAAAGCTGAAAAAGCTTTAACCAAATATCAGTTTCATTTACCTAGCTGGCAATTTCCATGAAATACCAATTATTAGAGATATTGAATCACAAGCCGCAGATGTCTCAACGCCCTTACTGTCTGCATTGACACGCACTCTACTATGTAAGGAAGAAGATGCTGCTGAAGATAAGCCCCCCAATCCCCCCTCCCCTTCCTCCATGGAGGGATAAGAAGTTTCCGCTGCCAACCTGGTTGGTTGTTTTGTTCAAAGTGTTTCACTCAATCTGCATATTTAAACGTTTAGTTTTAATCAGTTAACACGTTATTTTTAGTTTTTAGTTTAAGTTTGATTTCAGTAATGTCCGTCCCCTGGTCAACTTACCTCGAATAAATTAAGAATTGAATCCTCCTCAGATATTGATGTGTAGTATCTAGAACTAATGAGGCTTGAAGTGAGCTAGGACACGAACTTTGGTTTAGGCTAGGAATAGCCATATTAGGTAACATTAAGTTTTAGGTATTGGGTCTCTGAGACCACCTCGCTTTGACAGAATGACTGATGGAGGGTTAATAGCAGGCCTACAAATCCTTGAGGCAAGGATTTGTTATTTCACCCAATCGTTGGGCAAGAATATATTTGCATCTGATGAAACCCCCTCCAAGGTACAAAATGGGGTGGTCATGGGGTAGTTTTTGGTTTAAATTAGCAAGATGATGGAGAGGACCCTCGGATTTACTTCCCTAGATTTTGCTGCAGGTTTGATGTAACCCTGCTACTAGCCATAGGGCTATTCATATAAGGATTGAGGCAATATTATCACCCCAATTTGCAGTGTCACTAAGAATTGACCATTGTTTTTGGCCAATGTTATTCATATCAAAACCTGAATCACGCTTAATACAATATTGGACTTGGTAACTGTCCGACATCACCCCCTTCAATAGTGTTAGGGTGAGAGTAAGGCCTCAAGAACTGGCCATGATCCCAAATGATACTAACTCCTGTAGCAAGGGATTTGATGGAGTATTCCTCCCCTCGCTTGTAAATGACTACAAAAGATCCTTTCCAAGTAGAACCAAGCTTCTTCCTTCTATAAGTGATAAAATTATGATAATACAGCACCAAGTCGGATACTTGGAAGGAATGTAGAGAGGTTTGGAGCTCATTAGAGGCTTGGCCCTCTTTTGTGACAGTTTTGGCCAAATTAGACACAGCCTCTTATTGTAACTGAATGATGTGCTGGTCCAACTTCTTCAGGCTTGCTTGGGGTCAGTCCAATCAGAGAAAATATCTTTGGTTAATATTATTGGCATTACAAGTTCCCATCAATACAATACATGGAAATGTGACATTTTCAGTCTTTTATGATAACAGATACGGTAGCAATGAGGGCACTTGGTAGGTACAGATCTCAGTGAAGGGGGTCATAAGTGGCTACTTTTCATAATATAGAAACAAGAATCCCATTTGCTCACTCAACAGTACCATTGTTTGATGGATTATATAGGCCAATAAGAGCTTTTGTGTGCCTGTGGAGGTAGAGAGGATCTTCACCACTCTGGAGATGAGTTTTTTCCCTTTATCACAGAGAAGAACCTGGAAGCAACCATGTCAGGCAAAATATTCTGATGAAAGAAAGTGGCCATGCTTTGGCCGTATAAGCAGGGAAAGCCACAGCTTCAACCTACTTGGTGAAATGATTTATTATGACCAAGATATATCGATTTCCACAGTAGTATGGGTTAGAGGTCCAACCACGTCTAAACTTATGGTGTGGAAGGGTTGTTGAGGCATATTGGGTTGGTATTGATACTGAGTCTTGAAACTAAATTGCTTTTTGCAAGTCAGACAAGCGTCTAGGACCTTAGTTATGGTTTCTATGATGCACTCCCAGTAATAGCGCTCTTTAACCCACTCATATGTCTTCTGTACCACACTATGCCCTAAAATAGAATGTGACTCCAAAATGACAGGTACTTGCTCTGATGGCCGAAGATAGAATAACCAGTTTACCCCTACTTTCTTGTATAGCTTCCCACTTTCCACCTTGGTATTGCGGGAGTGCCAAGCTAAAGTCTTTTTTACAGGTTCATCCTCATCCCCCCATGCATCAGGAGTCATCAGGAGGTCATGTAACCTCTTGACTTCAAAATTATCTAAATGAAGGGCAAGCAGCCGCGTCAACCCATCAACGTTTATATATGGATAGTTCCCGCCTGATGTTTAAATTCCATGTCTTAATGCTGGAGCTTCAAAGCCCAGAAAGCCAACCGTCCCATGGGGTCCTTCATATTCTGCAACCACTTTAAGGATGCGTGGTTGATAACCACTTTAGAGGAAGTCCCATATAAGAAGGGGAGTTAGTGCTTCACAGCAAGCAGGACAGAAATGCACTTCTTCTAGGTAACGCTGTAGCTGCATTCAGCTTTTGAGAGCATCTTGCTGTAGTAGAAAACAGGTTGATCGACCCCATGCTTGTCCAGCTTAGTCAAGATATCTCCAATGGCGTAATCAGAGGCATCTGTGAACAACATAAAAGGCTTTCCATAGTCAGGATGGTGGAGAATCAGCCATTGTTGCAATAACTCCTTCGGGTCTCAAACGCGTCTTTTTGTTCCATGCCTCAATTAAATTGATAGTTTTTAGCCAAGAGGCGGACAAGGGGCTCACTGAGATGAGCAAACTTGGGGATTAATTGATGGTAATACCCCATCATGCCCAGTAATACCTGGATGTCAAGGATGGTTTTGGGCGATGGCATCTTGGATATAGCTGCGACCTTATCTTGTAAAGGTTGAATCCCATCTTGAGATATGGCGTGTAAAAGGAAATCCAGCTTTTTCTGGAAGAACGTAAATTTTTATGGCTTTAATTTAATGTTAGAAGCCTGCATGCTTTGAGACACTTTTTTTAAGTGGGTAAGATGATCATTAAAGGTCTTGGGAAAAACCGTGGTATCATCAAGATAGACAATGACGCAGCTTAATTTAAAGATCTGCAAGATATGATCCATTGTACGCTGAAAAGTGGCGGGCGCGTTGCACAACCCTTGTGGTAGTTGAGTAGGTTGGAAGAGATCTCCCTGCAAATAAGAGTGCATTTCGCACATCAATGAATCCCCCCTTGGGTTGGGACCATCTAGTTATAAAAAAAATAAGAGCCCATTTCTCCTGAGCTTGGGGAGAAAGGTCCATTTTCCAATAACCGCTAGCTAAGTCCATGGTGGAAAAGTAGTTAGATCTGGATAGTTGTGCCAGGGCGTCATCAATGCGGGGATAGTATAGCTGTCCTTCTTGGTGAGGTTGTTCAATTTGTGGCAGTCCATAACTACCCAATGAACTCCATTTTTCTTCTTTTATTAGTAAAATAGGGGACAACCAAGGGTTTTGAGAAAGCACCAGCAGTCGAGCATCCAGAAACTGTTTCAGCTCCGTCCTCATTTGGAGCTCCTCACCCTTAGATTTCAGGTAAGGCTTAGATCAAATAGGTTGAGCATCGCCAATGTCAATGGTATGAGTTCAACCCTTCTATATCCATAGTCTGTATTGGATTGGGAGAGCATGTCACTATAGGACACCATGAGAGAGTGATTTTTTGAGCTCTTTGGG
>JAKSZP010006671.1:0-201799 GCA_022478985.1 Massospora cicadina | reverse complement strand
TCAACCTATTAGTAGCTGGCCTTCTTGAAAATTTTGTAACCCTTGTTCTGAGAGATTTTCGTTGAGACCACAGGTAGGTGACTGGAGTTGTGAACTCCAGCCTGAACCAGCGCTGGTTCATTTCCCGCTCCCATGGGCTGCGTCTGTGCCTGTGTTGCCCCTGCATCTACTGGTTTGCTGTCCCCTCCATAAACTCCTCAGGGGTCTCTCTCAGGATCTCAAAATGGTTTGTGTTTCCAACATTATTGTTTTCTGGATCTGATTTATTTTCTTTAGCTTCCTTGGCCCTCGCTCTAGCCTCTGCTCATCTCTTCACTTTCTTCTCTGCTTTGCATTGTTTGGCGGTGACCAATTCAATGATCTGATACTTGCCATGTTCCCCCCAGTCAAATGGGGTCGTTGCCACCTGAAGTTTACCAAAAATTTTCATAATTTTTATCCATTTCCTCAGGGTCCTCCTCCTGCTGCTTGCCTACAGCAGGGCATGCTGGGCCTGATGCCCAAGTGCCTGGCAGTGCTGGAAGATGGGAGGAGCCTTCTCTGGGGTGACTTTAAAGGGGTCAGATAGTTGTCCCTATGGCAAGATGAACTGTGCGACACGTGGTATCAGGTTGGGATCAGCTTCTACTTCAGGCTTGGGATCAATAACCGTTATAGCCTTTCCACTGCAGAGTTCCGGCATGAGGTGGAATTGCTGCAGCTCGAACTGCTTTACTCTTCCATACTCCTCAAGGCCTTTGATTAGCTCCGCTTTGATGAAGTTGTGGGGAAAATCATTTGGGAGATCTTTGAAGGAGATGAAGAGGTCATTCTCCTTGTTCCAGTGGGTGCGATGTACCTTTACACAGTGGGGTACACCTTTGATGGTCACTTCAATGATGCCCTTTGCTGCAGCATCCGCCTGCTCCGCTGTGGTGAAGCCAATATCTATGAATCCTTGGCAGAATTCATTTTTAATAAAAAGAGCATTTTCGAAATAAACTTTTCTTTTTTCAGTTATTGCCAACAAGATCTCCAGGTGTTCAACCCCAAAGTTTACTCTAACCCCGTGTTTGACAGGGGAGGAGGGTAGTGAGTGGCAGATATTATTGTAGAACATATGCTGGTGTAGAATTTTCAAGTACCCCTTGGTGTGGACTTGCATCTGTCGTTTGGTCTGGTTCATGTGACTAACCAGGAGCTCCTTGTGGGAGCATTTGATGCCCTTGGGGAATGACATGTTGGTGGAATTACCACCCTTTGTGATGTTCACCCAATACTTCTAATTGGAGTTGTGCATCTTTTCCTTCTTTACTGATTATTGAATGTTTGAGTTCAACTTGTATCTTCCTTTGCTCTATAAAATTGATGCTTAGGAGAAAGAAAAGCATAATAGTATTAATAGTAATAATAATAAAGTGTTTAAGGAGCTATCGCCCCCAATGATACCAATCTATTCAATAAATTTACTTAACAGCTACTTCCATTTAACTTCTTACTCTTTCTTTTTTCATAAAAACCTTCTCCTTCTCACTCTCATTCTCAACTGTTAATCCTCAGTATCCCTCTGCAGATTCAACATGATCCACTTAGTAAGCCCTTCTTTCCTCCAATCTATTGGTTCATTTGGACATGAGACTTCAGAAAAATTCCCTTAATTCACTGAACCATTATTTCATTAACTGTACTCACTTCACATTAACATATTAATTGCTCAATCTCAAGGCTCACCTTGAATATATTTATAATCTGCTGTAACTATAGCTTATCGTCCAGTCATATAGAATCCTGACACCAACATTCTGGGTGGCCAACTTTTCCATATAAACGGTCTTCTTCAGGGGTCAATGCAGCCAATACTGGCATTCTAAAAAATATCATCGGCATTCTGATGGATCGCCCCTGCACATTGGGTAATGGTAAAGTCATAGCTCTGTAGTCTCAAGGCCCACCTGGATAGACAGCCGTTGGGATAATTCATCTGTTGGAACCATTAGAGTGAGGAATGTCAGTGACAATGGTAGAATGGTTGCTATAAAGATAGGGGCTAAAATGCTTAATCACTAGTAAAACAGCCCGGCATTATCGTCTAGTAACGCTATAATTCCGCTTAGCCTTTCTCAGGGTTTTACTAAAATAAGCCACTGGGTGGTTGATTTGGTTTTTGTTGTGCTGGGATAAGATGGCCCCAACGGCAACATCACTGGAATTCATATATAACACGAAAGGTTGATTAAATTGCAGATGGACTAAAATGGGCTTAGTTCAAAGAGAAGTCTGCAGTGCATTAAAGGATTGTTCTTGCTTAGGCCGCCACTCAAAAGTCACGTTCTTCTGTAGAAGGTAGAACAGAGCTCAGTTAGGTCAGCAAACTGAGGGACAAACTAACGATAATAACCCATCATGCTAAGGATTACTTGAATATCCCTAAGGCTCTGGGGACGCAACATCTTCTCAATTGCATTGACTTTGTCCTCTATGGGCTGGATACCATCTTTCATCACTTTATGACCGAGGAGCTCCATTTTGGACAGGAAAAAGCACTTTGAAGGTTTGAGCTTTATCAAAGCCTTCCTTAAACAGTTGAAATCTTCCTGAAGGTGCTCCACATGACTTTTGAAAGGATGTGAGAATAAAGTGATGTCATCCAGGTTCATGAGGACACATGATAACTTCAGGTGTCCAAGGATCCCGTCCATGGCACGTTAGAAAGTTTCAGGCACGTTACAAACCCTGAGGCATCCTAGTAGGTTCAAGCAGCCCTTTGTTGGCAATAAGTGCGCACTTGGCTTGGTCTTCAGGGGCAAGCTCTACTTGCAAATACCCGCTTGCCAGGTCCATTGCAGTAAAGTGTTGTGACCTAGTGAGCAACCAGAGAGAGCCATCAATCTGTAGCAAGTGATTAATGTTCTTCTTAGTAATGGAATTGAGCTGGCGATAATCCATCACCACCTGATGACTGCCATCATTCTTCTGGACCAGTAGGAGAGGGGAAGCCCATGAACTATGTGACGGCACCAGTAACCCAGCTTTGACTAGTTGCTTGAGTTCTACCTCCACTTAAGCTTCTTCAACCTTACTCTTTTGGTAAGGTCAAGATTGAAAGGGTTGCATCCCCAGTTTCCACATAATTTAGCACCCCACTCACTTTGCCAAAGTTGTAATTAGAGGCTGATAAGAGGTCAGAAAGCTCCTCTAATAGTTCTTAAACTTTTTGTTGCTTTTACTCAGTGAGTTCCTTTCTTTTGTTGGTGTTGATAAGAGCCACTAAAGGGGATGTCTTTAACCCAAAATCTTTTAGGTTTCAAGAACTACGGACATCAACAGCTTCTACCAATAGAAGGTGGACATATGTTTTGAGACTATTTGGGCCTACAACCCTATGCTTGTCAGTAAGGTTATCCAACAACACTGATATAGATTCAGAATAGATAGGATCGAGAACTCCCTGGATAAACCAGGACCTCTTTGGCTGAAGTATTCAAGGCCTCTAATTTCCAACAAATATTCAGAGGAAATGTTGACATGAACCTGGGTATCAACAATAAATTGGGACTTTGGAGGTGTGAAAATTTTGCATGAATGGACAATAAGCTCTAAATAGTTGTAGCAAATTGCCTAATATCCATCAAAAATAATTTTATAGTGTACAAATAACAGAGCGCCTTGAAATTAGGCGATACAGAACCTAGGATAGACATTTATAGGATAACCTAGTAAATAAGGTGATAAGGCGATGTTGAACTTACAACAAATATTTATTAGATCACCTTAATCTAAGGCAATGGTGAAATTAAGAATAATAGACTCTGCTGGAGCCTCTCAGTGATGAGGATAAACCAATGAGGATACAGCGGTAAAGAATAGCCTAAGACAAAGGGTTTAATCAACCAAAGTCATGGATATATGAAAGTGATGAAAAGTCTAGAAGGAAGAAGGTTTTAGTAGAAAGAGGAGAGAGCAAGCAGAAGGAATATGTGATGTATATTAAAGTAAATAAAGTGGTGTTGGTGAAGCAATTGCTTCATATTTTATTAAATTTACTACGTTTTTTTAAATACTGACAATTTCTTATACTGTCCATCCATTGCCAAAGGGATTAACCCTGTGAAAACCTTACGGCGTATATCAACCATATTGCAATTTTCTAACAGTGGTGCTCACTAAAGGGCCCTATTGAACAATCACAAAAAATCTCCAGTTGCCAGCCATGTTGTATCAGGCCTGCATCAATGGGGAATCCTCACGGCATGCCATGCTAGCTAAATATGTAGAAATAAACTCATCTTGGATGAGGTGCTCAAGAAGCAAGATGAGCTTTTTCAGGAGCGTCACAATGTAATTAACCAGCTTGACAACACGTTCAGCCAACTTCAGATCCTTGTACAACAAAACAGGCAACTTGCTATTCACCTGGATTACACTACCAAATGACTACATTGCGCAGAGAAGAAGTTGTCAAGCACCTCCGACCCTCAGTACCCTCATTGGGTAGTAGAAGAATAACAAGGGACCGCTCAGGAAGAATTGTATTTTGGGGAATATGAGGCTGGGTACCCAGTCAAGGAGCTTTTCGCCAAACAAGCAGGCAGCATGAACTACTCAACCCATGATGGCAGCTCTTAGGATGATTATGCCCCAGTGAACCAATTCCCCTCAGGTGATGGCTGTACTGCCCACTAAAGTCAACGCTACCCCTGAAGCAACGTACAAGACATGCGCCGGTGGGCCTACCAAACCAGATCCTCGACAAGATACTACCTATGGGTATTGACCAATTCCTCAGTAAGCTCCAAAGCTCACAGTTATGAGCAGTAAGAGGAGGTTTGTATTGATAAGCTGCCTCCATTTGAACGTGATGGGAACATCCACAGGTTCTCTAAACAATTTGAATTTGCAGCGGAAGGAGCCTCATATTGGTGCAAGGCTAAATTGCTGATATCCGCCCTGGATGTTGGAAGTGCTGAACAAGTCACTTGCTATCTTCCAATAGTTCCATTACATATCAAGATGTGAAGTATACTGTGCTGTGTCTGTTCAGGGGTGCTGCAAAGATGTTGCAACGGAAGGCTGAGTTCTTGAACATTGGGTTTCATTGTAATGAAACCCTTGCTGAGTTTGCTGAACAATATACGACGGAAGCTTACATATTAATTGGGGCAAGGACTCTATCTTAGGCCAATGTGGGAATTGCAATGACTTCTGCAGTGAAGCCATACTGCAAACTTTACAATGCCATGGCTCCAGTTTTCAGGATGACGTACCCCTGATAAAAATTGTCTAATTTTTGTGTCATCTATCCGCCACCTTTAATTCGCCCAATATGGATTGTAAATCCTCAGCAGCCGTCACTGGGCCTTCTTATTTAGGTGAATCATCCCACCCTACTTTTATTCCAGATAGTAAACCCAAATCTATTTTATACTTCACGTCCTGCCCCAGCTGGGTTTTCCCAGAAGTCTAACTTCTGCTATGGACCTGCTTATGACAATTTCCAGCAGCCCAACTTTTGGCCTAGGTCTAAGTACGATAACTGATAGCAGCCAAATTTTCAGCCTGAGCCTGCTTACACCGACCACCAGCAGTCAAACTATTGGCCTGAGCCATCTTACTATAACCAAGGACGCAGACCCTACAGGGTAAATTATTTTGATTGCAGTTACCCTGGGTACCTTGCATGGAGTTGCTCCAATCATTGGGTCCATTATGTACAGCAGGATCAGTACTATCAGGGAAAGGATGAAGTGGAGTAGAGACGGGACGCTCTACCTCTTTTACTCCCATCACAAATGTTTCACCTACCCCTGATGAGTTATATCCAGCTGAAGCTCCACAGTAAAATGAAGAGTTCCTATATTAGCAGCCATACAGAGAGGTAAATGTACTGACATGAGCGCAAGCAAAGGCCATGACAGAAGAAGGACACCAGGAACAACTGAAGCCTTGCGCCTGTCAAACTTTTAAACAAATTTTTCCAGATGAACCTGAACTATCTTTGGATGCGCTTTCAATGAAAATTGTAAAATGTTGCCTTCCCAGTGGACGCTATTGTTAAAGAATACCATAAAGTCAATGAAGGGATTTATGAGATTCCTTGGAAAAAGAGATTTTTCAAATATCCATATTAAACAGTCAAAATTCTTTTGATTCTGTATGCACATACTGTGACAGATTGTAGCAAAAACCTGAGCCCGTGCTATAATAGATACAGGCGCTCCAGTCAGCATAGTTTTCACTATGTTGGTGGTTAAGTTGATGATGAAACCTGATGTAGAACATTGCATGGTGTATGGGACTGCTGCAGCAGAAATCACGGTCTCAGAGGGAGCGTACAGTGCGTTAAATTTCAGTTTGGATCAATTGCCGTTGTAGATTCAGCAATAATGTTACCAAAAAATAATTACAATCTGTTGTTAAATCTGCTTTAATGTGACAATTCAGTGCTTTCATCAATATGATGAAGGAGATCTTTATAATCTTGGGGCAGCAGATCCTAATTTATTTTACCTCCAGCAAAGTTCCAAAGGACCCTGTTCATATGAACATGTCAACCTCGCCTATAGTGATGGTGTAATTCTGGTTCACTATCATCACTAAAAAAAGATCTGGGTCCTCCCCCAGCAGATATATGAATACCAAAGGGCTGCCTCTCATAGATGCTGGGTCTATATCCATCCCCTCCTGCCACTAAGTAATAGTAAACACTGAATTATATTTGGAATACCAACTGGACTCTATGGGGAGGTTATGGGTCCCAATCAGCAATTGCGTCTGGAACCCCATGTGGCTCTAGGTATTATACTGCTGGGGCACAGAGAGAACAAAGTTTTACTTGAAAACTTTCAAAATGACCATTGCAGATCCTCTGACATTAAATAGTGGCATATCTACACTTGACCCCTGCTGAGGAGGTCCTTCAGGCTTATAATTTAAAGTCATTGGATGAATATGGTCTACCCATTAAACCTCAGCCCAGCATAATGGCAGTGGTGCTGCGCAAAAACTAATTGTCATGTGTAGACGACATCATAGTGGTGACCAACCCCAAAGATAAGGCTGGGCGCCTGGAGGCCCAAAAGGTGAAGTTACAGGGCTTCCCAGACCTGAAGCACACACCTAGACCAGCGCTGGGTACAGGCAAAATATGCCCAGGTTGGTCCTAGTTGGGTGCCAAGTGCCCAGCCCCTGACAACAGGACAAGCGTTAAAACGAACTATCTACCAAATAAAGGCAGATGGTCAATTTGGTTTTCAAGGAACAGGGATTCGAAACCTGTTCCATCTACAAAATAACTCGTTCTGGTCAAATCCAACTCCAATCAATCACTCGATTGTTGTTGGTTTCAGCCTATTTTACTTATTTGGATGGCAGTTTTGCCCTATTGTTGAGTTGCTGCTTGGGCCCACTGCAGCATAACCCCAATTCCCCTCATATGAGCTTAAATACATTTTCCCCAACCAACATTCCTTATTGGTCAACTTCCCAAATAAAAATACCCTATTTTTACCATTTTATTATGTTATTCCAAACAATCCTGTGCGCGGACCCCTTTGAGGAGGTCTTGTGCTCCATCAAAATTACCATGTTGAACACAATATGATTATCACCTTGTGCACCATTAGTTTTTCCAGGTCCCCTACAACCTGGATCATTTGCCACTTCCCGCAACGTGCACCCCATCATTTTATTCTGGTTGTTAATAGCATTTCTTTGCTTATATTATTATTGCTCCAGCACCCTCTGCTGGGCAATAATTAATTTTATTCTAATGGCTAGTTTCCTGGCATTGGGCTTGTGCACTGAGCACCACCACACTGGGAACTGGAGAGTTATAAAAAATATTTGAGGTGGATCAACCTTGGGACAAATATACTACACTGAGAATGTTTTAGCCAGTACGGGTTTTGAACTCAAAACCTGCACTAGGGGTGGAAGCAGTTTTACCCGCTTGGCTAACCAACCCTAAACTGGAGAGTTATAGACACTATCCTAACACTAATGGGGTTATTGGAAAATCAGAAGGACCAGGTGATAGCTTTATTTGAAAATATAAGGAGATCTTTACAGTCAACGATATTTCCACTTGACATCACTTTCAAGCAACTTTGAAAAAACAAGTTAATTTTATACCACCACCTCACTACATTAATTTACATAACAATACCCTCAGATCCACCATCTGCTGTCCCAGTTTGGGGCAGTAATGCTCTACCCACTAGAATTTACCACCTGGCAGGCAAACGCATGCGTAATGGCTCATCCAGTCCACCAAATACATCCAGCAACTACGTCCCTCCAAGAGACTAAGCACTCCACATCGCATGAGTCCACCCAACCTACCCCCATCCCTAGCCCTACCTCAATCCACTATCCTCTTTTGCCTCTGTGTCAAGTACAGATGTCACTTCCCATATGCCAACTAAGCAATAATTGAGCTGTCAATAGCCACCTTTGCACTGGCAGGATTTATAGACTTCTGCCCTTACAAGGGCTATTTTGATATAGGCTTCCCCACCAAAGAGAATGTGGCTGCTGCAGCAGCCACGCCCTTAATATACAAAAACACCCCCATTACCACCACCTGGACACGTCTCCAAGATGATACCACACTAATGGTGACCTTTGCAAACCTCCCCTCACACCTTCCCCCTCAAACACTTTATGAGGAGTTGACGTCAGGGCTCCACTTATGGCAAAGACCCCTTCCTCCAATTCATCATACCAAGTAGTGCTGAGCGCCTTGCGGCACCTTGGGCAATAGCCACCATTACCCCCCACCAGCTGAACATGGCCCAGCACATCCCACCGCATGCCTACATTCCATCCTCACCTGACCATTTCTTTTAGGCTTGCATTGACAATGGCCGCACAGTTTGCCCCCTCTGCCATGAATTGGACCATACCAATAAGGCATGTCAATACAATTCAAACCCTGGGAAAGTGTCATGGAAACGGCAGAAGAATTTTAGACCGGCCTGCCAGTCAGGATGCGTGAGCACCCAAAAAGCAAGCCAGAATGCCAGAGGCATTGCCGACCATATGACTTGATATGGAGCTGGGAAATGTGATACCACGAAGTGGTGGTGCAACAGCAAAGTGAGGAGTATCCCAACGACAAACCACACTGAACCTGTTCCCAACTCAGTGTTTCTAGTTGCAGGGGGTGGGATTACTGGGATAGTTTTGACAAGATTTTTGGCATGTGAGGCCTTTACATCGGGGGTGGCAAGGAGATGGATTCTTTCTTTCCATTGATGGACATAGGGCCATAAGATCCTCATGTATTGCTGCCAGAAATTCGTAAGAGTGGGATTGTAGAGCAAAAATATTGGGCTCTCTGGGCCCAATCGGTGATAGAGGGAGCTATGGTGACCAAAAGAATTGGTAAAGCCCACCCAGAGTGTGGGGCAATGGGCCACCAGGGAAATGCCATCTGGGATGCGGTTGGAAAGGGAAATAAAAATTTGGTTTTTTTGGTAAAATTTTTATTTGGAAAAGAAAGTAAGAAAAATTGACCAACAATTTGCTCAGTGCCATACAACTGGTTAAATAGTGGTCGATTGGGTAGTGACAGGATGGGGTTAGGTCCCACAAATTCGACCTATCTGGCGAATTGTTTGAGAATGGGCGAGTTTATTCTTTGGGAACTGACATTGCAATGTTTGGCGGTGGGCCAAGTCTCTGTCAGTTCAACCTCAAACGTCTGAACCAGGACTCAACTATGTTTCTGACAGTTAGCACAATGGCGTTTGGCCCAACAAGCAACGGGAATCCCCCAAGGCCATCCCATATAGGGATGGGACCATTTGGTTGGGAATGGGTTCAGGACGCCCAACCCGCCCGCTCTCAGTTGTTTAGCCATTCATTTGGTCAACAGCAGTACATCAGGCGCAACGCCCAAATTACTACCAGAAGGCTTTGAACCCTCATCGATGGCACCTGATATTTGTTCTACTGATTTATTGATCAAATTGGAGCCGTCAGGTGATCCAGCTGATATCTCATTATTCATGCTTTTACAGCCATTCAAATCTTGGCCATCAGCCAGATTACCACCCAAATTAGATCTGACCAATTTCAATTTGGTAATATCAGCATAGATTTCACTAATTCTCTACAACAGTTCTGCTGAGGTGAGTGTGGGTATTAGGGGTGGAATCCGAAGTGGAAGTGCTGTCACCCATTGCTCATCTACTATGTGAGCGAGATCGGCTTGAGCGATGAGAGGTACCGCCATCCTCTTCAGTGTTTTTTATTTGGGAACGGGAAGATGACCCAATCGAGAGCCAAGGGACATTCCCCGAGACTTACATTACCTTTTTTTCCAAAGGAATGGCCCCCCACCAGGAAACTGCACCAGAGCCACGTTCTTGTGTGCTTTAGGTAACTTGATAGCCATAATCATTGCAATCTTCTGAAGAGGGCGGGGAGCCTTGGGGTGGTATGTGTGGAAAGCTTTGACCAGGGCCATGCAATTCGCACAATCGCGCGCCTTGACCCAGCTATTTTTGTAAGGTGGGGAATCCTTTCCAGGCCACAAGATATTGGACTGAACGTCGCAACTTCTGAGATGCCAAGATGGCCTCTACCTTGGCTTCTTCCCTGTTATTAACGATGATCAGTTCCATGTCCATGGGAATTATGCCTTTGAAGGGCGACAGCTGGGAAACATGGAAAACTGGTTGCTGCTTCCAATGCGCAGGAAGCTTTAAGTGGAATGCCCTGTTACTCAATACCTCCTCCACTAAGTGAGGACCTGAACGCTTACTGGCAAACTTATGGGAAGGGGTTTTAATTTGCAAATGACGAGTATCAAGCATGATGTAGGAACCCACCGTAAAGTCATGACCTGGAAGGCGCTTACGATCCATGAATTGCTTATAGTCCTCAATAGCTTTAGTGAGGTGTTCCTGCACTAAAGCTTGAATCAATCAAATATGGGTAGCATGATCTGTGGCAGCTTGAACCTCAGGTCGCAAGCATGCTCCAACTAAAAATGAGGGGTTATAACCCAACGTTGCTTCATAAGGTGAGACCCCCATAGATGTGTGGATCCCATTATTGTACACAAATTGAGCGAGAGGCAAGTCACTGGCCCAAGTTTCCTGCGCCGCTGCAGCATAGCAACGCAGGTATTGTTTGAGAACTTGATTAACCCGTCAGTCTGACTGTCATACTGGGGGTGATACACCGTGGATTGACAGGGGGTTATCTTCAGGATCAATAGGAGCTCACTCCAAAACCGCGCAGTAAAATGAGTACCCCAGTTCTTAATTATTTCTTGGGGAAAGCCAAACATCGAAAACACATGTCATATGAGAAGATAGGCAGTTTCTTCTGACATAATCATGGAAGTACAAGGGATAAAAAGGGAAAATTTTGTAAAGCGATCCACCACTACCATTACCACTGCGAACCCATTAGAACAGGGGAAATCAATAATAAGATCTACGGACACTGAGGTCCATGGACCTTCTGCCTGCTGTAAAGGGTGAAGGAGGCCGTTCTTTCAAGAGCGATCCAACTTAGCCCTAGCACAAATAAGACAATTGGCGATCCAAGCTGGGACCTCTTTGGTCAGTCCTGCCCAATTAAAGGTTCGCTTGATAATATTGATGCATTCCTTGTTACTGGGATGTCCAACCGTGGGGGGATCATGGTGTGCGCAGAATACTTCCAGGCGGAAGGAGGGGGAACCAAAACACAAGAATGGAAGTAAATGAGCCCCTCTTCTAAGGAGTATAGGGAGTGTTTGGGACTCAAGTGAGCCAACTGCTCAACCAACTCCACGCCCTCAGGGCAGGCCATTTGACCGGCTCTCACCTGGGCCAATAACAGATTGTTAGGAGACAGCGCGGTGGAGGAAACTATGGAGGGAGCGATTGACAGAATCTGAGTGGCAGGAATCATGGTAACAAGATCCACTTCCTCAGGTTCCGAGGGACAGTGAGCCAGACTACAGCTTAGGAAATTGGGAAGGACATTGAGCGCACCTTTGACAAATTCATATTTGAAGTTAAAGCTGCACAGGTCCCAATAGGTTCAGGCCCGCCGGTGCGCCAATTTTTGGTGTTTGTGGAAATACAAGAGAGCCTGGTGATCCATGCGAACCATTAGCTCATGATGAGCACCTCGCAACAGGTACCGCCAATGAGTTAATGCCTATGCAACAGCAGCCAGTTCCTTGTCATAAATGGCCCAAGACTGCTCCGTATCGTGTATTTTCTGGAGAAATAAGTGACCTAATGTTCAAGACCATTGTGGTCCTGAAGCAGCACCGCGCCCACTGCTACTGATGAAGCATCATATGCAATGATACACAGTTTGGTGGGATTGGCGTGTTTCAAAATGGGAGGAGACACAAACACCTCCTTGATTGATTCAGGTGCCTGCTGTCATTTGGGGGTCCAACAAAATGGTACGTTTTTCCCAGTGAGGGGATGGAGTGGGGCGGCCAACTGGGAAAGTGCGGGGAATTTTTTAAAAAAATGATAGTTCTCAAGAAACTCCGAAGTTGCTTCTGTGTAGTTGGAGTTGGCCATTATTAGTCACATCTGATTTGTTGGGAGGGATAGCGACACCTTCTTTAAGAACCAGGTTTCCATGAAATGTGACCTCTTCCTTATAAAACTCTCATTTAGAAGCTTTGAGGAACAGCCTTACTTTATGAAAAGCGACCACCACTGCTTCTAAGTTGATAGCATGTTGTTCAGGAGTTGGGGAATGAACTAGGATATCATTGATGTATGCAATAGCACAAGAGAACTGGAGATCCCCTAATGCATTGTCAATCATTCGTTGAAATGTAGTGGGAGCATTTTTCAACTCAAAGGGCATTACGCGAAATTGAAAAATGTCTCACCTTGTTCAGATTGTGGTCAACCATTCCTGTTCTTCCATTATCCAAATTTGGTTGAAAGCGTTCACCAGATCCAGTTTTGAGAACACACAGGATTTGGCAATTGCCTGACTGATCGTCTGCTCCAAAGGCAATGGGTAGGGGTCTATAACTGTTATTTTGTTCAAGTGACCATAATCCACGCAAGGATGGAGCGTTCCATCTGATTTTCTTGCAAAAATGATAGGGGAGGTGACGGGTGAGTTCTCTTTGAACAACCAACCTTTTTTTAACATATCGTCCAACCAGGTATTAAGTGTAACCTCTTCCTCTGCTGTATTAGGATACAACGGGCAGTTGATATTCACCAACTCCATGGTTGTCTGAAATCCACAATTGTACCAGTATGTTTTGGCAGACGATCTGCCTTTTACATGTCAAAGATTCTCCGATATTGCATTAAGCTTTTGGGAAAATCAGCCGGAATGCCCATGGAAGTAACTAGGGTAGTGATAGAGCTGGTCCCTTGTATCTTCTTGAGGGTGTTGATCAAAGGGAACTCTCCCTCTGATTCATTATTGGTAAATGACAATGTATTAGACTCTAAATTAATCTTCACATGTTGTTGGCGCCACCATCCCACACCCAAGATCACTAGGAACACCAAGTTTGGCATGGCCAAAAACGATTGCAGAAGTTATATTGATGGATTGAGAAGTGGATCGGCCAGTGAATGACATATGAAGACTGATAAGCAGATGAGGCCACCATTACTGAAGAGCCCATATCCATTTCCAGTTTTAATTGTTGTGCCAACTCAACACTCATGAAGTTCCCTGCTGCTCTGATATCCACCAGAGCTTTGAAGGAGATATGATGCGAACCAATACTAATTTTCATAGGGACAAGGAAATAAGCAGAATTCTATTTATTGGGAGATTCGACTGACTCATGGATGACTGAAGAAATAATGGGTATGTCAGGACCAAGGTCAGGGTTCTTAGCTGAGGCAAAAATTGGAAGTACGAGTGCAGGGGAAATCATTTCCTCTGTCTGGGCTTGAACAGAATCATTAATAGTTAACTCTGGAAATGCCAACTTGGACTCAGGGGTTATGGCAGGGTTGGGACCCTCATCAACTGCTATTTTGGTGACAGGGGCATCGTCTACATCTTTGTTAGGAAATCCTATCATAAAGTTCCCCTTCTGATATGGGGAAACGTGGTGAGGTAACGCTTTGATAGTAGTTGTGGTGGCACATATCTGATCTGCTGATTCTTGGATGGTAGACCAGGCCACGTGATGAGCAGAAACCAAATCTAAGATCGATCTAAAGATTTCCTGAAGCATATCAATAGATAGGCCTGAAGCGGGACCCAGCTCATGAAAGGTAGAAATCAAAGAAACCAAACTAGGGGCTTCAACCATGGCAAAGAGCAGTCTGAATAAGTGGTCAGATTGGGACACTAGGGGTTTTAAGGCGGCCAATACAACAGCCATCAGGAAGTGGGGTCTTCTTCTTGTGAGGAAGAATGCAAAAGACTCCTCACCCAACGGTGGGCATCTCCATCCATGGCATCTAAAAACGCGAGCCCTTGTTGGGCATGAGATATTGCAGAAGCATTATTGAGTGCAATTGTTGTCTACATTTGTACTTCAGTGAGTGCATCGAGAACCTGATTGGCGATCTCTTGGGAGGGGATACTTGATCTTTTTCCTGGGCTGGAGGAAGTAAGAGGAGATCAGTCTGCACATCTTAGGTGGCTTGAAAAAGGTTTCCCAAAATAGATTGGATGCTTCTCCCAAAGTCAGAAAGTGACCAAACAAACAACAAACAACACACAACTGATTGTATGTTCATCGGTAGGGGGTAACTACTGCGGCGCCCAATTCAAAAATCAAGGCGGAAGTGGCTGAAAATAATGGTTGGTTGATTATGTCATGGAAACGGCAGAAGAAGTTTACACTGGCCTGCCAGTCGGGATGTGTGAGCACCCAAAAAGCAAGCCAGAATGCCAGAGGCATTGCCGACCATATGACTTGATATGGAGCTGGGAAATGTGATACCATAAAGTGGTGGTGCAACAGCATAGTGAGGAGTATCCCAACGACAAACCACACTGAACCTGTTCCCAACTCAGTGTTTCTAGTTGCAGGGGTGGGATTACTGGGATAGTTTTGACAAGATTTTTGGCATGTGAGGCCATCTCATCGGGGGTGGCAAGGAGATGGATTCTTTCTTTTCATTGATGGACATAGGGCCATAAGATCCCCATGTATTGCTGCCAGAAATTCGTAAGAGTGGGGTTGTAGAGCCAAAAATATTAGGCTCTCTGGGCCCAATCGGTGATAGAGGGAGCCATGGTGACCAAAAGAATTGGTAAAGCCCACCCAGAGTGTGGGGCAATGGGCCCCAAGGAAATGCCATCTGGGATGCGGTTGGAAAGGGAAATAAAAATTTGGTTTTTTTGGTAAAATTTTTATTTGGAAAAGAAATTAAGAAAAATTGACCAACAATTTTCTCAGTGCCATGCAACTGGCTAAATAGTGATCGATTGGGTAGTGACAGGATGGGGTTAGGTCCCACAAATTCGACCTATCTGGCGAATTGTTTGAGAATGGGCGAGTTTATTCTTTGGGAACTGACATTGCAATGTTTGGCGGTGGGCCAAGTCTCTGTCAGTTCAACCTCAAACGTCTGAACCAGGACTCAACTATGTTTCTGACAGTTAGCACAATGGCGTTTGGCCCAACAAGCAACGGGAATCCCCCAAGGCCATCCCATATAGGGATGGGACCATTTAGTTGGGAATGGGTTCAGGACGCCCAACCCGCCCGCGCTCAGTTGTTTAATCATTCATTTGGTCAACAACAGTACATCAGGCGCAACGCCCAAATTACTACCAGAAGGCTTTGAACCCTCATCGATGGCATCTGATATTTGTTCTACTGATTTATTGATCAAATTGGAGCCGTCAGGTGATCCAGCTGATATCTCATTATTCATGCTTTTACAGCCATTCAAATCTTGGCCATCAGCCAGATTACCACCCAAATTAGATCTGACCAATTTCAATTTGGTAATCTCAGCACAGATTTCACTAATTCTCCACAACAGTTCTGCTGAGGTGAGTGTGGGTATTAGGGGTGGGATCCGAAGTGGAAGGGCTGTCACCCATCGCTCATCTACTATGTGAGCTATATCGCCTTGAGTGATGAGAGGTACCGCCATCCTCTTCGGTGTCTTTATTCAGGAATGGAAGATGACCCAATCAAGAGCCAAGGGACATTCCCTGAGACTTACAGAAAGATGCTAACCCCACCCATGAGGCCACACCAACAGCGTTTAAGTGGGGATTTTGGCTGCCCCCACCCCCCCCCAATTGTGTGCTCAATTAATTAGCAGCAAAATTTAACAACCCAAATCCAAGCTTGCCAATTTACACCCATGCCAACCAATTTGGGAGCAGGTTGGGACCCATATTCAATCCAAAAAATTTTACGCCCCAAAACTTACCCAACCACAGCTACCTATCACCAAATTATTCCAAGTCAACCAAAATCCCTATGATTTATTAGATGAAGTGACCAAATCTGGTAAAATTGTCCCACCACCAGATTATCCAATTGATTTATAACCTTATCTGGATTCAGATTTTTGATGACCCAGGCTCACCCAACTGATATGTCCCCACACCTAATGCTTTCACATACCAAAACAACCACCAGCTTTCTGAGGCTGTTGTGGCCTTGCCCAAAAATCTCCATCTTTGCGAAGCTGTGGCAAAATCAGTCACTGAATTTAAAAAAGGCTGCACCCCCTTGTTCCCCCCCCCAATTTTCCTCCTATTGCAAAAGAAGAAATCACGCCTCTACGAAACTTCCACCACTGCTGTCAAACATGTCACTGAACTGGCAGATTTTTCCCCACACATGTCACTAGAGCTAATAATGTAAAATTAGCCAAATTCCCAATGCCCGCATCCAAGCTGAACACCACATTTCCAAACTCATGGAGGCCTTCATCCAGCCCAAATTTTGAACTCAATGGCTATCTACTTCAACTTACCCTCATCCTGTGGATGCCCCATCCCCCTTACTATCAACATTGATCCGCTTCTTCAATGCTGAACCCAATGATGATTTCAATGATGATCCGCCTGATCCCCCTCCCCCTCCGCCATGGTGGGATAAGTGGCTTGCCGCTGTGCCACCTCGCAGGTTGTTTTCTCGTTTCTTTTGTGTTTCCCGCTGCTTGTTTAGGGCGGTTGATTCATGGTTTTGGTTGGTTTCATTTTGGATTTTCTGTTTTGGTATTGTTCGTCCCCTGGTCAGCTTGCCTTGGTTAAATAAAATAAATAAAATAAAATCTTTACTGTCAACATTAATGATTTGGATGCACTTGGGGGGTGGTTTAATGATTGTATAATGGTGATCATCCCCCCATCAGGTCTCAGCTGATCCGCTAATCAAGAGCAGCTGAAGATGTAGTTACTAAGGAAATCAGGAAGCTACTGGAGCAAGGGATTCTGGAACCATCGAAGAGTATGTGGGCTTTACCGTTCTAATTGTAATAAAGGAAGGTAGTACCAACTAGGTAGTAATAGACTACCAGAAGCTCATTAGTATCACCAAAAAGGACTCATATCCCTTGCAGTGGACTGACAATGCTTTGGATTGGTTAAGAGGAGCTCGTTTTTGGTAATAAATTTGATATTGGGCTACTGGAAAATCAAGTTGCCCATGTCAGAATAGGATTATTGCGACATAGTTAACTCCAAGGGGCTCTACCAACTTACACGTATGCCTCAAGGCTGTGTAACGCCCTAGCTATGTTACATAGATCTATGACACTATCCTTGGAGACATGAAGCTGTTTTGCGTTCTTGTGTACCTCAACAATAGCAAAGTCTTTTCTTGAACGTTTTCTAAGCACCTTACCCATCTGGAAGAGGTATTCCTCCGGCTTGCTGAGGCCAACATCAAGATTAAGCCTCATAAACGCCTTTTCTTTAAAGACCAGCTTAAATACCAAGGTTTTTGTAGTAGAAACAAAGGGGCTTAAACTGCAGCCAGCTAAGGTGGTAGCCATCTAGAAAATGACTCCGCCAAACAGTAAGCGTGACATACAGGTATTTTTGGGAATGGTTAGTTACTACCGGCGCATCATCCCCAACTTCAGTTGTATTAAGGGCCCGCTATTTGAGCTATAAAAAAGGATGCCATATTCAAATGGACGGGATGCCAACAATGCTCTTTTGACACCCTTTAGATGGCATAAATAGTGCACTGGCGCTACGCTACCTAGATTTTGATAAAGAGTTCATTATTCAGATGAATGCTTCTCTTTCTGCTTTTGGGGCGTTTCTACCCAAAAAGGACTATGGAGATGAGGAGAACTCTGTTACATATTGCAGTCAGAGCCTAAACTTCCAGGAATAAGGTTATAATGTAACTGAGCGGTAGTGCTTAGAGGTGATAAATGCATACAAGAAATTCAGGGTGTACTTACATGGAGTGAAGTTTAAAGTAGTAACAGATCATGCTTTGTTACGCTGTTTGCAGAATCTCAGAGCCTGAAGGGTGGCTAGCACGATGGGCTCTCAAATTTCAGGCTTATAATTTAAAAATAATTCGACAACTTAGAGTTAAACACAAGAATGCAGATTTCTTATTAATACAAACAATTTCTGTTATGGCAGATCTAAACAATGTAATGTCTGACAAAATGCTTAGTGGAGGGTATGATGATGAACTGCCTCAAGTTATGTAGGCATTATACAAGATGCATGCTAATACTTTCCAATAGAATAGTGAGTTGTTAAACGTATTAAATTCTATGGTGAACTTTCTGAGACCTTTGGCACAGCCAAGTATTATAATGAGCATGCATGAGGCAGTAGGACACGTTGGATTGCGCAAGACACTAAAATTGTTGTGCCCTTGGTATTTTGGGATAGCATGCACTTTGACGTGCTTGAGACAATTTCCTGCTGCCATCAGTGTCAAGTGGAAAAGCTGTTCTTCCAGAAGACCTCATATTGGTCAGTGAAACCATATTTTTCTCTGGTGTACAGTTTCCATTGATGTTGTGGGCCCCCTTCCAGCAGAGCCAGTCATTCCAAATACATTCTGGTGGCAATTATTCACTTGACCAGGTGGGTCAAAGCACAGGCGATATAGAATTTGGGGCAGTTACAGTGGCATGTTCATAATGGAATGTATATTTCAGCAACATGGCTGCCCTTAGTTATTCTTACGATATTGTAACCAAATTTACCTCTCACATCATCCAAAAGCTAAACAAGCTTATGGCTTCCATGGGGTTCTGATGACCCCATATCACCCCAAATCCAACAAAATGGATGAATGGGCTGATAGGACCTTGGTGAACATACTCCAGAAATTGTTAATGGATTGGCTTCATATTGGAGTTCTCTCCTTTATACTACCATCTTTGCCTACAAATTAGCTATCACTCTGCAATGGGGAAGAGTCCCTTCCAATTACTATATGGGTGGCACCCAGATCTACCTGCACTGCTTTATGCCTGCGTAGAAGATACTGGAAGAATGGATCCACAACGCTACTTGATTAACCTGGCGAACACTTCAATCAAGCTGCAAAATAAAGCATACTCTTTCATCTTGGGCAAAAAGATAAAGAATTAGTACACCAATCAGTACGGCATAGTGGGCTAGCCTGATCAAAGAAGGAAATTTGGTTATATTATGACCATCATGGGTTTGGACAAAAGTATAAGATGTCCAATCTCTGGATTGGTCCATTCATAATAATCAATAAAGTGAGTGTCAATGCTTAAACTATCAAGGACCCTGTGAGTGGTCAAATTGTTAATCAAATACTCCCAAAGTTCCTCCAGGCGTATAAGCAATAGGAGACTTATTTTCAATTCAGGGGGGGTAATGTTAAGATTTTGATATGACTGGATGATAAGCTCTAAATAGTTGTAGCGGATTGGATAATATCCAAAAAAAACAATTTAATAGTGTATGAATAACTGAGCGCCTTGAAATAAGGTGATACAGAACACAGGAAGGATATTTATTTGGTCGCCTCACAATAAGGCAATAAGGTGATATCAAGCTTATGATAAATATATATTAGATCTCCTTGAACTAAGGCGATGGTGAAATTAATATTAATAGACTCTGCCAGAGCCTCTCAGTGATGAGGATAAACCAATGAGAATATGGTGGAAAAAATAGCCTAAACAAAGGGTCAGAATTAACCAAAGTTATGGATATATAAGCATGATGAGAAGGCTAGAAGGAGAAAGGATTTTTAGTAGAAAAAGGAGAGAGCAAGAAGAAGCATATTGTGACATATATTTTATATAAAGTGGTGTCACTAAAGAAATTGCTTCATATTTTATTAAATTTACTGAAGTTTGTCTTGAGGACCAGCGATCTCTACAGTCCATCCGTTGCTCAAAGTAATTAATCCTGTGCAAACCTTACAGCTTATATTTAACTATGTTTCCAAGCTTATAACAGGAGGTATACAGGTCATCCTGGGTAGGTAGATTGGTATGCCTTCACAACTATCAGCAGCAGGTGGGAACAACCGGACTCAAGAGCCTCTGATGTGATTCTTGAGCTAATCAATCTTGCTCTCACTCTCTAAAAGGCAAGCTTAGCCTTGATCTCTATTTAGAGTTACGAGAGGTTTTGAAAACTAAAGGATCCTGGTATATCAGTAGGGATAGGAGCCCCTCATCATAGTGTATTACTGTTGAGTAGTCTCAGAGGAATTGAGTCCCAATACGAAGTTCATAATTTGAGTTGTCCAGTGATACAGCAGGGGTGGTTACTAAAAGCTTCTTGAATCAAAAGGTAGATAAGAATAGGCCCATATGAATTATGTACATCATGGTCCCGCAGTGCCATACTCAATATAGTGTGGCAAGTCTGGGGCAATCTATATACGTTTCATCAATTTAGATGAAATAACATTCACTGGGGAGATGCTATCAACTATGGCAAGAACTAGAATCTTATGGACTAAAACAACAACGCGGGTGACCAAGTTTCCAAACTATGGAGGTAGTATGAGAAATATGGGTGAGTCATCATAAGAAGAGTAAGCAGTATCAGGTTCATTTTCATTTTCAATGGGTACTTAATCATCTTCTTCTGGTACAACAGCAATAGGTTCATTAGAGATCAATAAGGATTCTTGAGGCTTAATATGGATGTCAGCATGGAGCGCCTCGTTCCTTATACTGCTGACCCTTTTCCCACCTCCTCTGCAAGTTGCTTCCAGCATGTCATGGCGCTAGGCCAGAAACCATTGCAATAGGTGCATTGGGGTCGAGGACTCTTCTGGTTTTGACGAAATGGACCTGAGGCAATTAGAGGGAGCTGGTGAGGTGGCCTTGGGATGCAAAGTTGTCACATGGATTTCATCAAGCGCTTCCATAATTTTCTGGATGCATGTAAATCCGTTCATTTGACCAATCCTATGCATTTAGACTTCAGTATAAGGGCCTAAAGCGGAGATCACATCAGTAATGGCATCATCCAAGGTGATACAATTTTTAGTTATTAAGGGTTGCACTTAGGCATAAAAGCAGCTGGCAAATTCCACAGGACTCACCCCTTTTTTCAGATGGATATCCATGAAGTCCTGTTTCTGGCTGGTAAGGTCTAGTTACTTCTGAATTCCTGGATTAAATACTATAAATCCGCTCCCAGGTGCTTCATTCTTTCAGGTAAAGAGTCAGTGATTTCCTAAACCATACGTTAAAGCATGAATGAATGTATTTCACCTTCTTCCAGTCAGTGGATTCCTCCATGGAACTCTCCTAGGCATACAATAAGGAGACAATCCTTTCCTTCTGGGGGTGAATCTTTCCTTGAAACTAAGTTTAAATTAGTTACAAGAGGAGTGTAGAGGATATTAACATCTGGGATTAATGCAGGCTCAGAAACCTCTGTTTCTGCATAGTTGCGAGGGGCCTGTTGATCCAATTATCATCTCAAACTCTCAAGGTCCTCTTAAATGTCATCCCAGTTCCGGTTGAGAGAAAAGATTTAGGCCTTATGGGCGATCTGCTCTAAAAAGGTTTGAATATTGGCTTGTTTTAGAAGAAGCTGACTGTCAAAGATATTCAAGTTAAACTCAAACCCACGACATGTTTGTTCAAGCTGGGTGAGGCAACTATCGGCAAGTTGGGTGAAGGCAAAGAGATTATCCATATCATCTGAAAGTGCTTTAAGTAAAATGCGTGGGTCAAGTGGACTCCATCAACTCAGAGTTTACATCCTTGGGCTACACTTTGTATCTGATCTTATAGGGAAGCCAGCGCTAAAAAGACATCCTTTTTCCAAGGTTCGTCAGGGTCACCTGATGTAGGTATTGAGGGGCCAGAGGGCCCTTGAGACCCACGTGGAATTTCAGGCCCTGTGGGCCTTTGCGCCCTTCAGGACCCTCTGGCCTTCTGGGCCCTTCATGCCTTTATTTCCAGAAGTAAGGACATGAGATATCAGTTCATGATAGTGTTGTTGGAGAGTCCATACTAGATCTTCAACCTGGTGTAAGAGTTGGCCCCAGATAGCCTCAAGAAGTTAATAATTTGGCAAAACTGATCCTCAATGTAGCCAAAAATTTCATTATCCAACACCGCAATCTGAGTTTGGCCCCATTAATTAATTATCAGTTATTGATAATTGCCTCTTGGTTATCATGGACAAAGGAGGAGGCCGCATTGTAGAAGTCAACAACATGTGCATGTATAGTATGGGTAAGCCCTAGTTGTTGGGAAAACTCATGATGTTCAACCCAACTAGCTGCAGGAGGTGATAAATGGCAGGATGAACAAAGTTTTGAAGATAACGTTCAGACCCTAAAGTCAGTTCTCCTGATAATAGTCAGTCTGAGGAGTAGAGGTCCCTTATAGTAGATGATACTGATGATGCACAGGACCAGCTTGAGCATCCTCCCTCTAAATAGATCCATTGATTAGCAGTTGAATAATTTTGCCAAGATTTTTGTACTGGATTTGATATTGATTGCCATTGACTGAAGGCAGGGTGAACTTAAATGCAGCTCAAAATTTCAGGCTCTCAGATTGCATAGTTGGTATTTCATGCTGTGAAGCACTGATACATCAAGCAATGCTTCTTAACTGTTAAGCAGTTTGGTTTCCTTGACCGCTAGTATTCTCCATGGTTTGTGATAAACTTTTCACTTTAAACATCTCTGGGCTCGTAGTGAGCACCATTCTTATTGGCGTAACAGTTCTCTAGACTGTCACTAATGCTGAAGGTGAACTCAATGCTGTAAATCTGCGGAGAGGTCAAAAAACATAAAGATGGAATTAATACAGATTACTCTTTTAGATTAGAAATGTGTCATTATATTTTAGGGTGCGTAGGGACACGGTGCCTCAGGAGATCTTCATGGCCCATCCACTCAGGATCTTTCATGGCCTTCTGGATTGACCGCCTGGGCGGCACCTCATTGTACTTTGTCACCCCCATGACCAGAGTGGTGGACGCCGCGCCTCTTGTGATTCAGGAAGCGTAAATAAGATTCCTGAAGTATCCTCCATTAAATCTCAAATATGTGCAGATTTCTAATTGAATTTGGGTTCAGTTCCATCAAAAATAAGGTTTCGTCAAGTGGGATCAGGATTCAATTTACCATGGCTCAATTCAGAAGTAGGAATATCGATTTGTTCTCATCCTGAATCCTGACAGTGATCTTTGCCAATTTTTGTGGGCACTGACATTCTCACTTCATCTTAGGATATTGTATTGTTTGCGTAGTTTTGTTTTGCTTCTTGAGGATTTTCTTTGGATCAAGTGCAAATTTTTAATCCCTTTTGGGGCTTTAATTTTGCTCCATCAGTCTTCACTCTCAAAATTCTCTGCATATGTTTAAATTTTGGCCAAAAAGTCTTGGCAGAATCAATAAAATTAATAATCAGATCAGAATATTTGTCAGGTCATAGTGAAGGTGAGTTCAGTTTGGGGGGTGGCGGACAACCAGCACTCATCCAGGGTATGTCTAAAATCCACTATTTTTATTAGAGGAAATGCTTAGGGCCCTTTCCTTTTTTGAACAAAAGGGGTGCATTGCCCTGTATGATCTAGTAGCCATGGCAGGGACCCTTACACTCACAAACCCACCAGGTGACCAGAAAATGGTCTGATACAATCACCCAATGCACCTCAACCCATATAGGCTTTATTGCACTGTTTTATCAAAGATAAATTTTAGTTTTGAATCACTTAGTTCAAGTGCCATTTTAAATAATAGATTTATAAGGGGTTAACCTCACCAGTTTTATAAATACTATGGATTAAAATGACGCTCTTTTACTTTTCTTTCTCGTTGCAATCACTTTTGCAACCTATTCAATTCAAGACTGAATCTAGTTTGATAATCTCACAGAGGAGATTAGTCTGCACCCATGTCAGGGAGCAGTTGGGCAAGCAAGGCAAGAGGAGCAGGTGGAAGGCCTGTGGCCTTCAACGTTCGAAAATGCCCCAGAGAATCTGGCGGAATAGACAATAATCTTAAAAAACTGGCATCATGATTTCCCTGGAGATACTCGCATGGCAAGCACGATGCAACCAGTACATCAACCCGCCACACTCCCAACCACTTTCTTCGGTGGAATTTGGAGTCCGCGTGTATCTGGACATCCAAAAAATGGCCTTATGCGAAAAATTTTGTGAAGATATACACAAAATTTTCCCAACCGCGGTGTACGTTGCACCTCACTCCATGTCACGCGGTTGGCTGGACCTAGGTTTCGAAAGCAAAATAGCAGCAGACAAGGCTGCAGTGGTGCGCATAGTGGTTGACCTCCCTGAAGGGCAATGGGTCATCAAAACTAAACGCACCAGATGGACAAAATCAAACCAAAAAGATTCCTCACGTTTGACTTTTTGCCTACTACGGTAAAACGTGACATTTTGGAACAACACCTGAAAGATAGTCTCACCATATATGGCGAAATACAGTCTTTCAAAATGCAACGCTTCACGATGATGCCACACCTGTGCACCGGCAAAGCCATTGCAGTTCTGACCCCAACTGAGGAGATTGCGAAGGACCTAACCCAGATCCTGCACTCCATTTATATTGATATTGCAGGGCATACCACCCACCCATTCCAGGTGACCGTGGACAGCGCACCCCCCATTTTCACCCACTGTGATGCATTTGGCCATAAGGTGCATGCATGCCCCATCAAGGAGGGCGTCACATTCCAAGAGCACCCCTCAGCGGCCATGGCCAATGGAGAGGCGCACTACAAACCAACTGCAAGCACCAAGGAGGCTTTCCTGTGGGGAGCACAAGGCTGCTACCTATTGGTAAAGCCTATCTCCCTGCAAGAACGGAAGAAGGCTAAGCAGGCCTGTAGGGCTGCAGCCAAGGAAATGGCCAAGGCCACCACCACTATCCCACACTCACAACGCCAGGAGGACATGGAAACCTTCACAGCAGAAGCAACTCGGTAATCCATCAACCAATCAGATTGGGAAGCCCATACTGAGTGGGCCACTCAATCTGAGGACCTGATGGGAGACTCGATCTCACCCAATTGTTGCACCTAAGCTCTGTTCAAAACTGACTTGGGACCTATCCCAACTGAAAAAAAAAATTTTGACCTGCTCAATGGTGCACTGAACTCATCTGCACCACAAAAAAATTCGTCTAATGTCGGGAAAACAAAAAGTGAAGGCTAAAGCCAATGAGACTCTTTCCACAAAAATCAACAAAAACTCCAATAGTGTTGCTGCTAAACCCATGCTGCTGTGAAAGCCCATGGGGACCTAGAAGAGACTGGTGGGCCCAGGGGCCCACCCCCTCGCACCTAAGGTGCGATGGGGGAAACCTTCACTTTAGGGACGTTGAATATCGCTGGACTCAAGGCCTCCCCATCCTGGGCTAGGAAACTGAGTTTATACAACACAATTTACCCGTGGATATCCTGGCCATCCAGGAGTCCCACTGTCCACGAGGTTCTGAGGAATCTTGGAAAACAATACTCCTCCCATCCCTATCCTTTTGGTTGAAGCACTGTGGGGTGCTAATTTGGAAAAATAATTTTTCAAATTCATATCCTCAGAAACATTCCTAAATGGCTGAGTGCTCATCATCACCTTCTCGTGGGCTGATGTAGCACACACAATCATCAACATCTATGCCCCAAACGGTGCACATGAGCGTCAGGAATTTTTCTCATCAGTCAAATCCCTCCCACTACCCCTGATTCTTTCCTAGTCAGCGACATGAACTGTTGGCTAACCTCACCAACAGACCGGTGGCCTCCCTCACCCCACGTCCCACAGGGTCATGTAGAACTACGCATTATAAAGGCCACCCTTGGGTTAATGGATGCGCTGCTGTGACATGCCCCGCTGCTCAAAAACATGATGCATCCCCATCCACAACGGCCAATTAAGGTCCATGACCCGCATTGACCTTATTCTAACGCCGGCGAAATTACAACCCCACATCTCCCACTTCAAAACAATGAAAATGGAATTCTCTGACCACTAACTGGTCTCGATAACCTACCACCTACCTGTCACAGTTGCTAAGGCCCCATATTGGTGCAAAATCTGCCCCCCTGAGCTCGCGTCGCCAGGATTTTCCATGTGGGTGGAAGAGGCAACTTTGGCAAAAAAGTTTGTTGCATTATTTTACGCGGACCCCATTTCCACATGGGCAACTTTCAAAGAGGACACCATCCGCCACTCTCGCCATCTCTCCTCCAGATGCTCACGAGCCACATTGGCAGTTATCTTGTGCACTCTGGCAGAATTGGCACACTTGGAGTCCAACATTCCAGCTACAGGATACAGCCCTGTATGGGGCTGGAAGTGGGTGGAGGCAGCCGCCCAACTCAACGCACTCAAAAGGCAACACAAACATCAGGTTTGTGTTCAATACAGGGCCACACGCATCACAAAAGGTGACAAGTGCACCACATATTTCTTTAAAAAATTTTCCGCACCATGCCAGAGCGTGGCCTGCACACAGGTGCAAAGATCGATAATTCAATTGTGGATACACTGGCAGAAGTGGCAATCAAAACGCAAAAATATTACTCTGAGTTGTACTGAGCTGAACCAATTCAGCTGGCTATAGTGGCAGAATTTCTCAACTGAGCTCATATCCGCACCATTTTCTGATACCCATAAATAATGAATTTAATTACTCTGAACAAATTACGGACAGCCATTCATGGTGCGCCAAACCGAAAATGCCCAGGCCCAGATAGCATTCCATATGAGTTCAACAAAAAATATTTCAAATATATATCCCCACTTCTGCTTGCCTCACTTAATTAAAGCCTGTTGTAAATGCACCTCCTACCAGGAGGACATGAGGCCTTTACTGTCACACTCTTCAAGAAAGGGGATAAGATTGACTTAGCCAACTGGCGCCCCATTTCTCTAACAAACACAGACACCAAATTTTTAACAAAAATTATGGCTAACCGATTAAGGACTGTAGCATCTGCCACCATCTACTCAGAACAATTTGGTTTCATCCCCAGAAGGTCGATTTGGGATAACGTGCACTCTGTGGCTAATGTATGTCAATCCACAGCCTCTGGGGCACTTGTATTCTTGAACCAACAAAAGGCCTATGATAGAGTAAACTGGGAATGCCTAAGGGCCTGCCTCCATCAATTCCGCCTACCCCCTCGCTTCATCAACTGGGTGATGCTGCTCACGGAATCTGCAACAATGGCAGTGCGTGGCCCTGGCTTCCTAACGGAAGTAGTCCACCCTCAAAGGGGTTTGCGACAAGGGGACCCCCTCAGCCCACTCTTATACAACTTCAGCCTTGACCCACTACTGCGAAATGTGAATGCCCAACTCACTGGGGTCCAAGTGCCAGGCCAAGCCCCAGTCAAGATATCGGCATTCGCAGATGATTGTGTTGTTGGGGTGTCTAATAATCAAGATGCACGCGCACTTGAAGCTCTCATCCAGGAATATTCCCGGGTAAGCAACGTGGCACTGAATGCCTCCAAAACTGAAATCATCCTCCTTAGTCAGTTTCAGAACTGCTGGGCCCCAGCAATTAGTTCCCAACCTGGCCCATCTGCTCGCTCATGTCCACGCCTTACTAACTCAACACACACCGCTCCACTAGTGCTCCCCTTCGTGCCACATCCTACCATAGGACTGGTGCGCCATCTGGGCGTGTGGATGGAGGCAGGCGGATACACGTCAGCAGTAATGGAGTGCCGTATTCTGGACAACGTGATGAAGCGAATCGCCTCTCTCAGAGCCCACCCTACTTCCCTTACTGGCAGGGTTGTTTTAGCCAACTCTATGCTCCTATCCAAAGTCTGGTTCGGAGCCCACGCCATCCCCTTCTTCCCAAGCTTCTTCAAATCCTTGTATGCCTTGCTGCAAGGATGGCTTTAGTCAGCCGCCCTCCACCAGTGCAGCTAGAGGTCATGTTTGGCCCTCATCATCATGGTGGCATGGGCCTGCTTGACTTCAAAGCCCATGCTGCCAAGAACCTGGGCACCTGGATCGTGGCTGTCACCGCTCCTACACTCCCATCCCAACACTGGTCCCGCGCAGCCTGCTCCAACTTCTCCCAAGCCTTGGGCCTCAACAATCCATCGAACCCCCACTCCCTGATGAAATACCTCGCATCACACACATCGGCCACAGGTCCTCATGGGACAAAAACCCACTACAAACGAATCCTCCTCTCCATGTGGAGCGCTGAGTGGAGAATTCATATTAGTGGACATACAACCTGAAGAGGCTGCCCCTCACCCCAGTTCACACAAGAGGTACAGGGGCTACCCATCCATGATGGCGTGATCCCCACACGGCCCCATGTCCTATCCAGGGTGGACTACCTGGACATGATGGACATCCCTTAATCTATCGAGACCCAAAAAACTATCTGGAAATATGCACACCATCCTCTGTTGCAGCCTCAAATCCGTTCCCATGTGTGGCGCTTCCTGAGGCGGGTGTACCGTACAGCTGAGCGCTCTAACGCTTTACACTCATCCTGCGTCATGTGTGGCCAGTATGGAACGCTGTTCCACCGCCTGGAGAAGTGTCCTACCTCTAAAGTGATATGGCGCGAAGTCCAACGTCTGCGGGCCAGGATCAAACGCATCCCTTCAGTCTGTCAAGAGATATGTTTGCTCTATCAATGGCCTCCTCCCTTCCACCCTCCCTCCGTGCTCTGGTGGTTGCAATCGCCATGTGGACCATCCACACGATTGTCTTAGATGCCATCGCAGGCTCCACCCCCACCCTCCCAGAAACTGTCCACAGATTCCGGTCTCATTTGGTGGACCACTTTCAAGCGTGGATGTTTGGATACCTCCCACAGCGTCGCCAACAGCTGGTCTCCTCATGGTTCCCAGTCTGGCTCATCAAATCAGACCCCTTCCTCCACACGTGCTCAATAGTGGCTATGGCCCCTTCACACGTTCCCTCCCCTCCCCATAAGTGGCGTTCCCGCTGGCAACAAGAGATAGCATCGCTTCTCTGGGGTGCCTCCCCTGGTACTAAGTTTATCTGTCCTGAGTCATATTCGGAAGTGTCCGTCCCATGGTCAGCCTTCCCCACAATAAATTTAAAATTCAAAATTTAAAATGACGCTCTTTTAGGTCAGTTAATTCATTGCATTGACATATGGGTCCTTGAAAGACCCATTCATTAAATAATCTGGGAAACTGGAGACTCTGAAACTCAGGATGATATATGTCACCTTGCCAACAGTAACAAAACTTGAGAATGGAAACTTGAGGATGAGCTATGTCACTTTATTAAGAACACATTAAGATCTGAGAAGGTTTGTTATATAAGATGATCCATATAATTTGGCTACCTTAGATATGCCCACCTCATATACTTAACCCATCCTTTAAGGGCGTATAAGCGTTGACCATGGTGTCAGACAATTACAAGTCCAACTTATAAAAAAGAGTGGTTTGGAGGTAAATGATGAAAAGATCAAACACAAGACCCTGGTCAATTCCCTGTGGAACCCCTCAAATCAGGGTACAATTCTATTATTACTTGGGCAGATAACACAAGTTTGGGCAGTCAGATTGCACTGAATTGTTGGCTGAATCCAGGGAGCCATTCTGAGGACCCTACCCCTCATACAGCATGTTTAATACAATCAACACCGCAGAGACTAGCCCCTTTTATAGCGTTGGAGGGGGCCGCGCCAGGTGCAAAAATTTTCCTGTCAAATGATTGGGTAAAATATATCAAATCCTTACCTCATGGATTGATACCACCTACCAATGATTGGCTGTTCCATAAATGTGAGGTGAGTCTAAATAGCTCTGATAGGTAAAATCTCGATATTCCCAAATTTGGAATTTACTAAGAAATCTGAACTTTGAGCCTCAACAGTTTAAAACTACATATTAACTTATTAAGAGGTTTCATTTCTTACCCCTTGCATAAACTAATTAAGCTCCATAAAAACCTAAACTTTAAGTTGTTTCATTAATATTAAATTAAAATCTAAGTGGTCAAACAACTCCCCTGAATATACTCAATCCAGCAGTAAAGTGTGAACCTTCACCTGCGAAATAATTGTGGAAATCCATGGCATAATAGCACCTGAAAGCATCGAAAACCCCTGGTTCCCACAAGTGGTGCTCACTACAGGGTATCCTGTACATCACAAACCTTTGTTAAAAATGAAGGCGGTTGGGGTAAGCCACCCTTACAGCCTCCCCACATCTTCTGAACCCAGGTTAGCCGTTGTATAATAATAGCTAGCAAATGCTCTATCTCGCCTCAAAAGCTTGAAGAGCACCCTTCTTTGGGGTCCCTCCAGTGATTAAAAAAACTTCTTTTGCGAGACAAATTTACCCCAGGTGAGGGTAGCATAGCCTCGTTTCTCTATTTATATGAATCCTTTATGGAAGGAACCTCTTATTATCAAAAAATTAAATGCCTCCTCCCTTACTTGAGTCGCCTGGCCAAAGAGATAACGGTTCCAAATCTGGCCACGCTCAGCACCTGGGTGGAGGTGAAGGAAGCACTTGTTAAAGAATTTGGTTCATCACAAAGCTTATGTCAGAGGAAACATGCCTTCATGTGTCTTAGCATGCAGGAGGGAGAATCAATCTCCTCTTTTGTTGAACAGTTCAATAAGGAAGCTCAGCCACTCTTACTGGCAAAGATGCTACCCCTTTATGATGCTCTTGCGGCCATTCTAACTGGCTTAGCTTATCACCCTCCTATAGCTCAGCATCTTATCTCCATCAAACGTCCCCTCTGGACTATCCATGATATCAAGGAGTCTCTGCTGGAGGTTGCCAATATTTATAACATTGAAGCTACTTAAGATTACTTAAACGTAGCCCAACAAAAGGTGGCTATGATGATCTCTATGGGCCTCCTATATGGGTTATTACTCTGAGCCCAGCACATGCGGTGCCTCTCAAACCTAATCTTCCTCCTCCTAGCCAACCTGAGGTTCTCCAATTAGTAAGTCAGAGTGCATCGTCTTCATTAGGGCAGCGTTCCTTGCCCCCACCTTGCCACCATGATCATCGCTTGTCAGTCAATGAGCTTCTCCAATTGGTTCCAAATCCTGCTCCTGATTCTAAATTCCCCTCTCATGTGCCATTCGTCCCCACTAACATTGGGTTAAATTACCAAGCTACCAGAGCTGAACCACCTGTTTCCCAAAAGCGCACAGCCGCTGAGTGACCCAAAAATAGCATAGTTAAAGCCTCCACCTCCACGACGTTATTCCCTCAATCTCTCTTCAGGACATCGCTTGTACAAAACAGTAGCCATGGGGCAGCACAAACTCCCTAATTCAAAGGTTATAAATTGAGCCGTGATAACTCCAACATCTTCCTCAAAAGCCAAAAGGGTATATGAGTGCCAAAAAGCCCTCCCCTGCGAGGTGAACAAGATGGCTTCTCAGTCCTCATTTAGCAACTCGTTGAGGTGCATTATCAATCCTCTGATGACGAGTCTGAAGGGGGTGGTGAATATGCGGGCTATTAAGTCTTGGGAGCCCCAATGAAAGTGCAGATCTGTATAGTTTGAGGCCTCAAAGAATTGATATAGCCATGATACCACAACAAAGCTATCTCCAACAGTTGTTAAGGTGTTCAGATGTGATTGATACTGCCAGTGATGCTGACCATCTTATTGGCACAGTGATCTGATCTACCAAGCAGGTTCATACCCTTCAATATATTAAAAATAAATACCCTGCAATGGCACATTGCTTTGCCTCCTCTCTTCATTTGAAGGAGGTTTTTTCCTCTCTCCTACTTTTGATAGCATAATAACTAAGGTAGAGGTTGTCATAAATAAGGTGTGGGTTCTAACCATCCTCGATATGGGTGCTCCAGAGAATGTAGTCTCTTCAAAGCTCATTTAAATCAAGTTGCCACCTGACCTGGACTATTTCAATGAGTAAAAACTTCAGGGTCCAGAAACATGCGAGCTGTTGGAGCCTACTCTTCTCTACCAATACATATTAGGAAGCCCCTCATGTCTTCTCCAGCTTTGGCATTGAAAAATAATACATACGACTTGCTCATTGGCACGCTATTTATAATTGAGTAGACGGAATATCAACATGAAAAAGTGATTTTTCTCCCTTCTAAATTATGAAGTTCCCCTAGTCTTTACCAACGATGAATCCAAGAAGAAAGAATAAACATGTATAGTTGAGTACCCTTATTTTGCCCTTACCCTTATTTATACCACATCGGGCAGAAACACAAATAAGCGGCCTGACTCTGTGGATGCTTCAGAGGGCCTTCCATTGTATGCTTCAGAGGATAGTAGTTAAACCAGGTGAACATAAGGTGATAGACACCAGGATTACCGTGCAAATCCCCCGCAACTTCCTACTGCACTTAACAAGCCTTGATGGGATAAGTCTCTTAGAACCTTATGTGTTTCCAGGTATTCTAGATCCTGCCTACCAGTGACCCATCAATCTCCTGATGGGGAATCTTACTAACAAGGAAATGGTCATAAAGATACATCAGGAGGTTGGAAAAGCCCTGCTGATTCCAATTGAGGACATCAAATAAGTCCATTATTTTGGGTCTATGCAAGATATGGGACTACCTATGGATCAATTGATATGCACTCTGACCCACGTTCAATATTTGTGAGGATCTAACCCCTGCCAAGATTAATAAAGTTCATTCTTTACTGGAGTCTTATAGCGACATCTTCTCCAAATATGATACTGATTATGGAATAATGAAAGGTTAGACTCATACCATTGACGTTGGTGATGCTTGGCCTATTTGATCCAAGCCTTATTGGAAATCTAAGGTTGAGGAGCTACAAATGAGAATGGAGCTAAAAAAGTTACTGGATTCGGGGCTGCTGGTGCTTTCTCAAAGCCCTTGGTCATCCCCTCATCTACTGATAAAGAAGAAAAATGGAGGTCCTCTGGTAGTTATGGACTGCCATAAATTGAACAACCTCACAAAAAAGAATAGCTATCCTATCCCCCGTATTGATGATTCCCTAGTCCAACTCTCCAGCTCTAACTACTTTTCCACTATGGACTTGGCTATCGGTTAGCTGCAAATGGACCTTTCTCCCCAAGATTAGGAGAAATGAGCTCTTATCTGCAGTGATGGTATCTTCCTACCTACCCGACTACCACACCAGGTTGTGCAATGCGCCCACCACTTTCCAGCAAGCAATAGATCATATCTTGCAGGATTTAAAATTTTGCTGCGCCATTGTCTTTTTTGATGATATCACGGTGTTTTTGAAGACCTTTAATGATCATCTTACTCACTTAAAAGAAGTGTTTCAACACTTGAGGGCATCTAACATCAAACTGAAGCCATCCAAATGTACGTTCTTCCAGAAAAAGCTGGATTTCCTTGGACACGCCATCTCGCAAGATGGGGCTCAATCTTTACAAGATAAAGTCACAGCTATATCTAAGATTCCAGCGCCAAAAACCCTCTGCAACATCCAGGTATTTTTGGGCATGATGGGGTATAACCATCAATTCGTCCCAAAATTCTCTCAGATCAGTGAGCCCCTCGCCCGTCACTTGGCTAATAAAACTCCACTTCATTGGGGTACAGAACAAAAAGCCACGTTTGAGACCCTGAAGGAGTTATTGCAATAACTGCTGATCCTCTGGCACCCTGACTATGGAAAGCCTTTACGTTGTTCACAGATGCCTCTGATTATTCCGTTGGAGCTATCCTGGCTCAATTTGGATGAGAATTAGGTCGATACCATGTCTCCTACTTAAGCAAAATGCTCTCATAAGCTGAACGCAACTACAGCATCACTGAGAAGGAGTGCCTTGCTGTCCTGCTTGCTGTAAAACACTACCGCCCCTTCTTATATGGGACTTCCTTTAAAGTGATTACTAACCATACATCCTTAAAGTGGTTGCATAATATGAAGGACCCCACGGGATGGTTGGCTTGTTGAGCGTCGAAGCTCCTGCATTATGACATGGAAATTGAGCATTGGGCGGGAACTAGCCAAATGAATGTTGATGGGTTGACGCGCTGCCTGCCCTTCATTTTGATAATAGTGAAGACAAGAGGTTACATGACCTCCTGATAACTCCCAATTGCTGGGGGATGAGGATGAACCTGTGCAAAAAATGCTAGCTCAGCACTCCCACAATACCAAAGTGGAAAGTGGAAAGTTGTACAAGAAAATAGGGATGAACTGGTTGCCCTATCTCCAGCCATCAGAATGAGTACCTGTCATTTTGGAGTCCCATTCTTTTTTAGGGCATAGCGGGGTACAGAAGACTTAATAGCGGGTTAAAGAGCGCTATTACTGGGAAGGCATCATGGAGTTCATAATCAAGGTCCTGGATGCCTGTCTGACATGAAAAAACAATCCAGCATCAAGACCCATTATCAATAACAACCTAGTACGCCTCAAAAACCCTTCCACACAATAATCCTAGATGTGGTTGGTCCTCTATCCCAGAAGACTGGAATAAATTGATATATCTTGGTCAGAATTAATCATTTCACCAAGTGGGTTGAAGCTGCAGCACTCCCTTCTCAAATGGCCAAGGCCAAGGCCACTTTCCTACATTATAATATCTTTACTCAACATGGTTGCCCCAGGTTCTTCTCTGTTATAATGAAAAAACTTCACCTCTATAGTGGTAAAAATCCATGCTACCACCATGAGAACGCAATAACCCTTTTTGGCCCCCATAACTCCTCAATCAATGGTACCGTGGAGAGAGCAAATGGGACCCTGGTTTCTATATTATATAAATGGCCACTTCAGACCCCCTTCACTGGGATCAGTACTTACCAAGTTCCCTCATGGCCTACCGTATCATTTATCATAGAATCCTTAAAATGTCTCCTTTCTGTATGTTGTAAGGATGGGAACCTGGGGTGCCAGCATTATTAGCCAAAAGACATTTTCATTGATGGGACTGACTGTCATGGTTGACCGACTTTTTAGTGGGAACCAACTTTAAGGATAAGGCTGGGTGACAGGAGGCCCAGAAGGTGAAACTTCAGGCTCTTCCTGACCTTAAGCACATGTTAAACCAACGCTGGGTACAAGCCAAATATGCTCAGGTTGGTACTAATGAGGTGAAAAATGCCCAACCCTTGTGTCAGCCAAGGCGTTAAAATGGACTATCTATGTAACAAACAAAGACAGTTCAATTTGGTTTATTGGCGAACGGGGTTTTGAAACCCATTCAAGTCATGAAATTATGAGTTCAGGTAGAATACAGCTTCAATTAATCGCACAAGTGAAGGCAATTTTGGTGTATTTTCCAAATTGGATGGGAGCGTTTGCCTATTTTGAGCATCAAGTCTTGGGCCCACTTCTGCAGACCCATAATTACCCCAACATGTTTTAAATATGTTTTTGTTACCAACATTCCTTATTGGTCGACTTTTCCCAATAAATTTTCCCCATTTTACCATTTTATTAAAATGTTACCTTGGATGATCCTGTGTGCGGATTCCTTTGGGAGGTCTTGCACCACATTAATCATGCCATTTTGAATACAATGAGATTATCACCTAGTGCACTGTTGATTCACTCAGGTACCCTCCAGCCTGGTGCGTTTACACCTTCTCTCCTTGTGCACCACGTCCTTTCTGGCTGCTTATTTATCACACTTCTTTGCTTTAGTTACTATTGCTCCAGCACCCGCTGCTGGGCTCTAGTAGTTTTGGTACTCACGGCTATTTTCCTTAAGTTGGCTTTGTGCACCGTGCACCACCACGCTGGAAACAGGAGAGTTACAGACACTCTCCTTACATTAGGTGACCAACCTCTCAATTCTATTTGCATGAACTTTTTCCATGTGGAACTTTTCTGAAGTAGAAACGGTGGCTGCCAGCTAAGGCTTCAGCTGTGATCAGCCACACTGTTGTTTCCTCTTTTCTAAAAGTTGGAGCAACTCAGCGTTATTATGGTTGCCTCCAACTGGAAAGTATCCACCATTCATGCTCATGCCAGGTGGATACGGATGCTTCAAGGTCCAAAAGTTGTGATTCCCTGACTTTCCACCAAAATTATTGATTTCAACTTAAATAAATGAGTTTTCCTTCAACAGTGCATTCAGCCAATGCCGGCGGAATTGGTGAAGATGGGCCTGGGGGTTTGGCCTTGGATAACATCAGGCATTCCATTGCAGTTAGGGGAATAGGGTCATTTGCATCTAAAAACGCGATTTATGATGATAATCTTATCCAAACCTCTGAGCCATTTCTTAGCTTTTTATGGCCTGGATGAGGACCCTATTCCAATATCAAATAACCCCTGAGAACCATCGTTTGACCCCTACCATGATCTGGGTCACTCAGGAAGTGGAGAAAGAACTTCGTTTTAAATATGATAAAGTATATGCACCTGCAGAAGGCATGGTGGGGTATGTGGCCTCAGTAGTAAGAGAGACTAACTATTTCTCCCTCTTCTATGATTCCAAAACATATCCTGTTGGCATGCTTGAGCCAGGGGAAGGATTTTCTGGTGAAGTAGTGGCGTTTTCTGCTTTAAATAAAGACCATTTGGGGTCTTTTCTAAAGACTGCTATTCTGTCCTCCACTTTAGGGAAAGTCAGCACCACTATGCTGGTGGATACTGGCACCACTGAAAACTTTATGGACCAGAGCCTAGCTGACTACCTTAGGCTGAGTTACTTGCCGGGTGGTATGGTTAGGGGAGGGGTGTCCCAAGGTATTCCCACTCTGAAGGTTGTTGGGACAGTGTAAGTCCTGAGGAACGTCCGCTGGGCAATAATCGGGCCATCCTTCTGTTCCTGAGCAAGAAAATACCAAAGAGGATGGCTATACCCCTCGCTACTCAGGGCAATCTCGCTCACGTAGTAGACAAGTGCTGGAAAAATAGCCCATCAGCTTTGGATCCCACTTTTGGTACTAGCACTCTCCTCAGCAGAACTGTTACAATGAATTAAGTAAAATCTGCGCTGAGATCACCAAAATAGAATTAATCAACTAATTTGAGTGGCAATCAGCTGTATACTCAGATTTCAAATGGTTGAAAAGGTATGAAGGTTGAGCTATCAGCCGGAATGCCCAACAGTTGCAAATTCAGTTTACACAATGATTGAAATCTTCACCCTCCCAAATACATCAGGCATCACCCCTGATGGGCAGCATCCTGCCAGAAAATTGGGCGTTGCGCCTGATGCAATACCACTGACTGCAACTTGGCTCATCACCAAATCTTGTGATGTTGACCCCCAGGAAGCTACCCCCTATTCCCAAATAGTTCACCTCTTAGGTTGACCTGACCGCAACTTGACTCGTCACCAAATATTGCGATGTTGACCCCCAGGGAACTACCCCCCTATTCCCAAATAGTTCACCTCTTAGGTCAAACCAACCAAAACTCAGCTCGTCGCTGAATTTTGCAATGTTGGTCCCTAGGGAACTAACCCGCATATTCCCAAATAGTTCACCACTTAGGTCAAATTTGTGGAACCTAATTACAACTCTTTTTCCCTCCCCAAAATTGATGACTATTTAATTGGGCGCATCGCCTTGAGAAAATTGTTGGTTGATTCTCTTCCCTTAATGTTCCCAATAAAAACACCCTCCCCCAAATTTCCATTTTTATTGGTTGAGACTTAAGTTCCCTTCAAGTTCCATATTCTTCATACCAGCAGCAGTGCCCCTGGCATTCTGGTCCACCACTTGGATGCTTCAGCATTCATGCTGGTAGGCCAGTCTATTTTTTACTTGCCGTCTGCCTGACAGACAGTGGACTATCAGGTTGGCAAACACCACTTGTCCAATCACTTTTAAGCTATCAAAAATCTCTTGTACCCTATCATTTTGGGTGTGGAGTGGTGGCGTAAGTTTGACGTTAGAACCAACTTGTAAGAGAATACCCTATTCCTGACAGTAAAGAATGGTCGCACCATAGTTTTTCCTTTGTCTGAGGCTGACGCTCAGGGTGACTTGCCCCACTGGCCCCACCTTCACACCCTTAGCCTTGCCTCTATGCTGAAGTCCACTGTGGTGGTTCCCCTACCTTCTTTTTTGGAGAGTTTGGAATCTTCCTTTGATGCAGCTTCAGCTGATGCACTACCTGATCATTCTGAGTACGACTGTGACTTCAAACTCACTGTGGATCTGGTGAGTAATTCTCCCATTTACCCCTTGACCATCCGGGAGGAAGAGGCGTTAGATGTGTGGGTGAAGGAGCAGTTAGCCAAAGGCGCGATTTTTCAGCGGACCTCTCCTGTTTGCTCCCCACTTCTCTTTGTTGAGAAGGCTGGTGGTACTCTACGCCTGTGAGTAGACTATGGGAACCTCAACAACGTTACTGTACCAGACCTCCATCCCATCCCCTTGGATTCACAGATTGCGCGCTATGTGGAGAAGGCGAAGGTCTTCTCCAAGCTGGATTGCCTCAATTCATTCAATCAGATTTGAATTAAAAGTGGACAAGGGTGGTTAACCGCATTCTGTACCAGAAAAGGGATATTCCAGTTTTGGGTCATGCCCTTTGGGCTTAAGAATGCTCCTGCTATCTTTCAACGCCGCATTGATGCAATGTTGAAGGACTTGTTATGGGTATGCGCGGTTGCCTACATGGACGATATCCTGGTCTTTTCCCCTGATCATGAGTCACATGCAGTACACCTTCGGCAAGTGGTAGAGAGGTTAAGGGCAGCCCATCTTATGCTGAAGACAGCAAGTGTGAATTCTTCAAGTCCCAGGTCACTTTTTTGGGCAACGTCGCATTTGACCAAGGACACATGATAACTCCAGACAAGGAGAAGGCTCTTTGTGAGTGCCCCACCCCCACTTTGGTCAAGGAATTAAGAAGCTTTTTTGGGGACGTGTACGTTTCTCAAGAAGTTCACACCCAATCTTTCCGAGGTGGCAGTACCCTTATATAAGGCTAGTGGTGCAAAGGTGCTTCAGCGGTCCCCCGTTTTGGAGGATGCTTTCCAAGCGGTGAAGTGCACCCTGTTGTCTACAGCTGTCCTTCGCCATCTTGACCACAATAAAGAGTTCATTGTGTCTAATGATGCCTCCAACTTCGCCACAGCAGCTGCCTTGTTACAAGTAGGCGAAGATGGGAAGAGCATCCAGTGGGATATTTTACTAGGAAAATGTCTCTGCCTGAGTTGAATTACGCTGTTTATGACAAGGAGTTACTAGCAATGGTGGAGGCGCTGACCTATTGGCTTCACCACTTGCATGGATCTACCCAACCATTCCATATATGTACAGATCACCGTGCCTTGCTGTACTTTGCACCCCTCATGTCCTAACCCCATGGCAGACCCGTTGGCATGAGACCATTGCCCAATTTGCCTTTTAAGAACTCACCAAGGGCAAGGATAATATTTTTTGCGGATGCTTTAAGCCACAACCCTGCTTTAGCTCCTGATCCAAAGAAGGTAGAAGTCCATAACACATAGGTGATGATTTCTCCAAATTGAATGGTGTCTTCACTTCCCTCTCCCCCAGCCAACGGTCCAGCGCTTACACCTCTGGAAAATGTGGAGAAATATAGTATGTTCAGAAAGGTAGTCCTTTCTCAGCCGTTATCAGCCAGATATACTATGGCACTTGTGAAGAGCACTTTAATTCAAGAGGATTTATCCAGGGGATATCACGTAAAGGATAAGATGGTGTGGTTTCAGGGGCGCCTTTGGGTTCCTGCTGGCCCACTGCACCTGGAAATCATCCAGGCCATTATAATGGAATCATCATTGGCCATCCTGGGAAAGCAAAGACCTTGGAGTTAATACGATGCACCTACAATTGGAAGGGCTTGCCTGCTCATGTAGGAAGGTATTGTAAAGAGTGCCTGATCTGAAATCAAATGAAACCCAATCATCAACTGTTAGCGGGCTTGTTGGTACCAGTACAAAAGGCAAAAGGGCCTTGGACCTCCCTATCGGTGGATTTTATTGTGGAATTACCCATTTCAGATGGTTATGATGCCATCATGGTAGTGGTGGAGTGCTTTACAAAGTTTGCCCATTTTATGTCTTGCAGAACTACGATAACCGCTGCTGAGATGGCCAGGCTTTTCATCACACATGTGTTTGCGCTTCATGGGGTTTCTCAAGAAATCATTAGTGACCAGGGACCCCAGTTCACCTCTGTCTTTTGGAAAGAGTTGTGTAAGACTCTTCAGATTCACCCCTGCTATTCAACTGCCTATCACCACAATCAGATGTGCAGACTGAACGAGTGAACCAGTGCTTGGAACAGTTTCTGCGGTGTTACACTGCCATGGATCATTCAGATTGGGTCTCTCACCTTCCCATGGCCCAGTTTAGCTACAACAATACTTTGCACTCTTTGATTGGTTATACCCCTTTTTTGCCAACCATGGCTTTAATCTCACCTTCTACATGGAGCCCAGCTGTGGTTCCAAAGTTGAAGCAGTAGTGGACTTTGCTAAGACCATCAAGAAGGTCAACCAAGTGGTTTCCACAAGCTTGGAGGCGGCTATGCTAGTTTATAAGGAGAATGCTGATGGTAAGCGCCAAGTGGGTCCAGCGTACATGGAAGGGGATCTCATGATTCTTGATGATTGTAACATCCCTTAAAAAAGCCATGCAAAAAGCTGGGTCCAAAGAGGATTGGTCCTTACCATGTTGTGAGAAAGCTGGGTCATGCCTCTTATCAGTTGGATCTTCCCTCCACGTTCCAGATCTTCTCCATCTTTCATGAGAGCAAATTGACATTGTTTGAGGGCCCACCACCTGCAACTTCCAAGGATTATCTCATGGATGGGGCGCCAGAATGGGAAGTGGAGGAAATAGTAGCCTTTCGCCATGTTAAAAGATGTCTCAAGTACCTGGTATCCTGGAAGAGATTTGACGCAGCTGAGAACAGTTGGGTACCAGCACATAACTGTGCACATGCCCAAGACCTGATTGAATCATTCCATAATCGTTTTCCTGAGGCTGCGGTATCAAAGTCCAAGCCAGCCATTGCTGCTATGAAGTTGTCACTCGCGCATAAGAACTTCTCCTTAGCAAATGCCCATGGAGGGAGGTGGAGCCCAAGAAGGAGGAGAGGGTAATGTCATGGTTGAACGACTTAATAGTGGGAACCAACGTTAAGGATAAGGCTGGGTGACAGGAGGCCCAGAAGGTGAAACTTCAGGTTCTTCCTGACCTTAAGCACAAGTTAGACCAACGCTGGGTACAAGCCAAATATGCCCAGGTTGGTACTAATGAGGTGCAAAATGCCCAGCCCCTTGTGTCAGCCAAGGCGTTAAAATGGATGATCTATGTAACAAACAAAGACAGTTCAATATGGTTGATTGGCGAATGGGGTTTTGAAACACTTTAAAGTTACAAAATTATAAGTTTGGGTAGAATACAGCTTTAATTGATCACTTGAGTGAAGGCAGTTTTGGTGTATTCAACCAAATTGGATGGGAGTGTTTGCCTATTTGAGTGTCTAGGCTTGGGCCCACTTCCACAGACCCATAATTACCTGACTCATTTTAAATATGTTTTTGCAACCAACACTCCTTGTTGGTCGACTTTTCCCAATAAATTTTCCCCATTTTACCATTTTACTAAAATGTTACTTTGGATGATCCTGTGCGCGGACCCCTTTGAGGAGGTCTTGCACCACATTAATCATGCCATTTTGAATACAATGAGATTATCACCTAGTACACCGTTGGTTTGCCCAGGTACCCTCCAATCTGGTGCGTTTACACCTTCTCTCCTTGTGCACTGCATCCTTTCTGGCTGGTTATTTATTGCACTTCTTTGCTATAGATACTATTGCTCCAGCACCCTCTGGTGGGCTCTAGTAACTTTGGTACTCATGGCTAATTCCTTGCGTTGGCTTTGTGCACCATGCACCACCACACTGGAAACAGAAGAGTTACAGACACTCTCCTTACACTGACCCTGAGCAAGCCATGAAGAAGTTGGCCCAGCACATCATTCAGTTATTATCAGAGGCTATGACTAATTTGGCCTAAAATGTCACAAAAGAGGGTCAAGCCGCAAATGAGCTCCAGCCCCCTCTTCCTTCCTTCCAAGTATCTGACTTGGTGCTTCACTACCGCAATTGTATCACCCCTAGATGAGAGAAACTCGGGTCTATTTGGAAGAACCTTTTGTAGTCACTTACAAGCAAGGGGTGGTGTACTCCATCAAATTCCTTGCTATGGGAGGTACTATCAACTGAGTTCATGTACAATTCTTGCAGCCTTATTCTCCCCCAAAAACTCTTGAAGGGGGTGATGTCAGACAATTACAATACTGATGTATATAAAAAGAGTGGTTTGGAGGTAAACAATGAAAAGATTGGCCAAAAGACCCGGGTTAATTTCTGGTGGAAACTCTCAAATTGGGTAACATTTCTATTATTACTCGTGCAAATAACATGAGTTTGAGCAGTCAGATTGCACTGAATCATCAGCTAAATCTAGGGAGCCATTCTGAGGACCCTCCCCCTCATACAGCACATTTAATACAACAATATTGCGGAGACTGGCCTCTTTTATAGGGTTGGAGGTGGCCTCACCCGGTGCAAATATTCTCTTGTCAAATGATTTGATAAATTATATCAAAACCTTACCTCATGGTTTGATACTACCTAACAATCGGACGTTTGATAGATGTGAGGCGAGTCTAAATAGCTCCAATAGATCAAATTATAATACTCCCTTAATTGGACTTTACTAAGCAATCTGAACTTTGAGCCTTGATAATTTAAATACTAAGTATTGACTTATTAATAGGGTTCATTTATTACCCCTTACAATATCTAACAAAGCTCTTATGAAAACCAAAGCTCTAAGATATTTCATTATTAATAAAGTTAATTATAAGTAGTCAACCAACTCCCCATAATATAATCCAGCAGTTGAGAGTGAACCATCTGCGAAATAATTGTGTAAATTCATGTCAGAATAGCCCCTGCAAGCATCAAAGCCCCCTGGATCCCACACATGGGACCACTAAAAATTTATATATGGCCAAGTGATATTGTTGTTGGGATTAACTGTTATAAACCATCTACAAGTTTTAGATGCCTATATGACATGTCAAAGTTATGACCAGATTAATTTAAGATACCATTATCCTTTATTACTACCTTTAAGAACCTTTAGTATGGTAAGTATAGATGTGCCAAGTTTGGCTACTGGGTTTCATGAGCATCAGCTCATCATCCTCACAGAGGTCCATCTAACTAGATGGGTAGAGGCTATCCCCACCAGCGGCTATAGCAAAGGTGATGACACTACTCCTATTTTGAAATGTACACCCCCGCATGGCATCCCATATAAGCTTACTATCATACAATGGTTTGAACTTCACCTCTTGAGTGGTTCAGGAGCAAAAATCTTTAATTGACAGCTTTCAATCCTTTGTTACCATGTGTAATCCTTCCACTGATGGGGACATAGAATGTGCCAATGGTATGCTAGTTTTCATATTTAGTGAACTAAAGTCAGCAATCACTCATGAGGAAAACTACTTACCAACGCTTTATCAGCTTGCTAGATGAGTTAAAATCATACAAAAAAGTGTTATTTTAAGCTCTATATATGGGAATACTTGTCAGCCAGTTAGTGTACAGCCCTTGCTGTAAGAGTTGGTACAAAAGAATACCAACAAGCTATACATACCCCAAAGGAATGATCTGATTACAATCACTTGTTTTAAATGCAACTGCTTCTACCACCACACATTAGACTAGCAGGGCTAACCTACATCCACCCCACCAACCTTTAAAATTGGCCCTGTGATACTTTTCAATCACTTTTGACCAAATGGCCAACCAAACAAACTGAATACCATTTAATCTATCGCTTATTATTTTAAGATCCATAGGGTTGGGTCCAGATAAGCTATCGCTGCCATGACCCAAGGGGCTATCAAAAGCTGCATGCATGGAAGGTTCCATTGAGCCTATATCCCTTCTAACAGGACCTTAAGGGGAACATTGTCAGGTTTTGAGACTCCATACCTATCAACCTGAGCCAACGAACCTATACTCTACCAAATTAAGTTCCCCACCCATAAAGAAGGTCAGATTTATTGTACAAGGGCATTTGATTGTTGAAGACCAACTGGCTTTGATATCCGCTCTGTAAAACGCTTGACCCCAGATTTAGCTAAGGTTACTAATTATATATACCTAGTTAAACCAATCTATGTGGAACATTGATATTGTGCCCTTTATCCTGAGGGTATCTGACCTCCCTAAGTTCCTCTTAAAAGGTATAGTCACCCTAAGAGGACTAAACTCCTGCACCAATCTCTGATAAGGGTAAAGAACCTGAAGTCTGAGCACCATAGTATCTCATTATCACTGAGCTTTACTATACCCTGTAGATATAAAACAACCTTAACAGCTAAAGTGAACCTCCGATCCCAAGCTTCATTATATCCCTTTAATTTCTAAAAGGTAGCGGCACTTTGCCAACTTTGGCCCAGGGTACCAACAGTCTCAGAACCCCCTTTTCCAACCAATCAAAGTTAGGTGAACTGTATCCGAGGGAATCTAGAGCCCGTGAGCTTTAGTAGCTTAAGGAGCTTCCCAGTAATTTTGGCACTCCCCAACCGGAAAGGCCAAACCTAGCTTCTATGATGCTATTAGATTAGGCCAATAGTAATCCACTTGAGGCTAATATATAACTTGGTACCAAACTAGTTACTGGACGTGAACAAGCGATGGGTTGAGATTGTATCAAGTCATGGTAACTTTTGGTGCTGAGAGGTATTGGATACTCTACCGATTAAAAACTAGCCCAAGGTGGGGGGATGGAATATAAACGTCTGTCTTAGACATAAGAAAGGTACAACAATGGCTATTCATAGTGAGGAGCTTAGCGGTAGTGTATATGCCTATAAGTTGAAGCGATAACCTTAGCAGTCGCTTAGATGCTGGTAGGTGGATAGTTTTATACCCCCATTATCTATATATAGATGGATGTTGGTATATCTGACCCCTATGCATTCCTATACCTTTCATCCAATTGGGATGAAACTTTGGTGAGTTGTGTGCATGCCCGATAAGGTTTATGAATTTTGAAACTTATTTTCATAGTAAAATAAAAAGTTTTATATACAAGAAGTGAAAACTCTATATTTTTGATGGTATTTGCTATATTGTTACGGCTGAGCAGTTTGGTATTCATTTGATTTGATATTTTAAATGGTTTTGTGAAGTGGTCTGAGGTTATTTGGCTAATTAACAAGTTAATCTAAATCAAACCTCTAAATCAAAACCCAATTGATGTTACAACTACATCCTCTAGCATAATTAGCTCAGCTTTTAGCTCTAAATTTAACATTTTATAAAGGTTGGTTCTTTGAATTCTGGAACAGATACTTTTTATTTAATTACTTTTTATCATTTAAAGTATTTATATAGTTAAAACGGATATTGCAAGTGTATGTAAAACTAAAAACTGATGAGCCAACGTAGCTATCAAATTTATTTAAATTTGTTGTATATCTACATTTACTTTGGGTTTTCTTTAGACAATATTATGTTAAGTTCTGCATTTTTGAGTAATTTTCAATTAAGTTCAATTAATTACTCATACCTTAGGATATGTTAGCTTATATATATTATCTATTTAATAAAGCGCATTCACTGACTGACTGACATCTGAAACGTTTTAGCCTGATAGGTACAATCTATTTGGGTGAGTGGGTGAGAATTGGCAAACATTATCAAATTAATCACCAAATTGCTCACCCGAAACTAAAAGATTCAGTATCTGGGTTTTAAGTAGGTTAGGTAAAGTTAGGATAATCAGCTCACCAGCTATGAGGGCAACAGCGAAGCTTTAGTCCAAGTGGTTCGGGAGCAGCGCTGGCACAGCCTATAGCTAAGCCAGTGTGAGCTTATCTGATAAACTTTAAATACTGTAGCGAAGCACGGGTATCTGGATGTTAGGTTGATATAATTTAAAAACCCTGCTAAATTTGGTTCCCCTAATTAAATACTTTTGGCAAGCCAAGTGGAAATTGATTTAATCGTTTGGAAGACATGTCACGTACTCAATGATTTAAATAAAAAGAGATGTTTCGGGTAGGGGTTTGGTGTTATTTGATTCGATAGGTTTATTTTGTTTGGCCGAGTGGTTGATGGCTTTTGGTTGAATCGATAGGTCACAGTTTAGTCTGAGGGGTGATTAGGTTTGGTCGATTTGATAAGTTCAGTTAGGTTTACCTGAGTGGTTTTTGGTTGATTCGATTGAGCAATTAGATTTGGCTGAGTGGTTATGGTTTATTTGTAATAATATATAATCTAAATTAATAAATTTGAATATCTGAAATCTATAGTCACCGTAGCGAAGCATGGGCAATGAATGCTAGTAGGTTATACCAAAGGCAATTACAGATCCGTCCCCTGGTCGGCGTACCTCGAATAAAAGACAATTACAGATCAAGATACTTAGGGGCTTTAAAGGCTCACCAATCGCTGGTCATCCCATAAGACACATGATAAATGCTATCCAATGTAACTACTTGTAGTATCTAAACATTTTGAACAAACTAAAGATATTCGTTTCGGTAGATCGGTCGGTTCGCTCAGTTAATCGTTCACCCTTTTAAGTTGAAAATTGACTAGTCCTCAGGTTGCGTGACCAGAAACAGCCAAAGGTTGATTTTTGGTGGGAGGCTCGAAACCAGCCATGTTAGATTTTAACTCCATACGAAACCCTTTCCACCGTGCAGCCCCCGGTGAGGCAATGATGGCTCAGCCAGCTAACTTTGGGAGCGGGTAGGGCTTAGGAGGGGTACAACCTTCTACAGTGGAAGATGATATAAGAAGTAAAGTACCTCCAGGGTAAAAAGGGTAGCTGGCACAAAAGCCAAAGCATACCGGAATGGCTAACAAAGGATGGAAAATCAGACGCCAAGCCAAGCGGTATAATTGCATTTGTGGGTGGATGGGGGAAGTTAAAACGAGCGGCCGTAGATTTTATAACCGGGGCTGCGGGATAAAAGGTTTAAGACGGCAAAGGTCATCTCAAAGCCGAGTTGGCGATTGACAGCAGCGCCGCCGCGAGATCCTCATCCGCGTAAGCCCAAGTCAGGGTGATGTGCTGGTTCTCACCCAACCCCCCCGCCTCACGCGCGATTTTAAATTCGAGCGAGCGGAACTTGATCCGATCGGGGCCCACCTCAACCCTGGAGGGGTCGGGCAGGTAGGCCTGGATCGCCAGGTGGATGAGGTGCAGGGCCAGGGCCGAGGGCTCCTCAAACTTGCTGACGAGGAACTTGTACTTAGCATGGAAGAGGAGCGGGTTGAATTTGATGGCGTAACGGTAGGTCAGCTCCCTAGCCTCGATGGGGGGCTCGCATTGCAGGGCCGCCTCGGCGGGGGTAAGGAAGCGGATGGGCAGGTTGGGTTTCATGACGAGGGTACCCCTGATGGGGATGGCCTGGGATGGGACCATCTGATCCAAGATGCCTGGGGCCGACCCAAAGGCCGGGAGCTGGTTGGAGGCGTTGGCGAGGGTGGCTTCCAGCAGGGCGTTGGAAATCTCAACCGGGATGGCCTGGCTGCACTGGATGCAGACGGTGGTGCCGTTGGCGGGGTCATAGCACGGGATGCCGAGCTCAGTCATGACGCGGGCGCGTAGGATGTTCATCCGTGACTTCTCGCCGTGCACCAAAATCACGTGGCGCGGCTCAACGTGGCAGATCAGCTGCAGGATGCCCTTCGCGTCGGCATGGGCCGAGAAGGAGAGCAGCTTCACCTGGAGGTTGACGTGCAGCTTGGCCCCCTGGTCCAGATCGATGACCGGGTGGCCCGCCAGCACCTTGCTCCCGATGGTGTTGGCCTCGCAGTACCCGGGCATCAGCACCATGTTCTTCTTGTCCCCGGCGATCCGCTTGAAGATCTCGAGGGAGGCCCCGGCGTTGAGCATGGCGGGGGTGGCGAAGATGACCATGGGGCCGGGGCGCTCCAGGTACGCCCGGTCCCACGGTTTGATGTACTTGTAGTCGAACATGTTGCGCTGGACGAAGGTGTCCTTGATCTTCTGGTTGGTCCAGTTGATGAACAGCTTGTAGTAGTCGTTCGCCTTCATGGTCAGGCCGGCCTGGAAGTAGATGGGGACGTCGCTGAGCCCCATGCGGTCCCAGTACGTCTCGATGAGGATGAACAGCTCCTGCGCCCGCCCTAGGGCGAACACGGGGATGAGGACCTTGCCCCCGTGTGAGACGCAGTAGTGGATGTTCTTCAGCAGCGCGCGCTCGCGGGTCCGCTTGCTCTCGCGGATCATGGTGGCGTACGTCGACTCGGTGATCAGCACGTCCGGCTTCAGCTTGTCGATCCACGCCGACCCGAGGTGGCGGTCCGGGGTCATGTTGTAGTCGCCCGTGTACACCGCGCTCAGATCCCCCACGCGGATGTGGAACATGACCGCCCCCAGCACGTGGCCCGCGTAGTAGGACGTGATCTCGAAGCCCGGCTCCACCACCAAGGTCTGCTTGAGGTTGACGGTGGTCACCTTCTTGACGCAGTTCTTGATGTCGTCGGCGGAGTAGAAATCCTTGATCCCCCGCTTCTCGACGCAGATCCGCCGGTAGTCCTCGAGCAGGATGGGGCAGATGGCCTTCGTGGGGTGGGTCATGAAGATGGGGCCGGCGTAGCCCTCCACCTCGGTGAAGTAGGGCAGGGCCCCGCAGTGGTCCAGGTGGAAGTGCGAGATTAAAACGCAGTCGAGCTTCCCGGTGTAATCCTTGGTCTTGGAGATGTACGAGAAGTCGGGGAACCTCCGCTCATCGTAGAACCCCGCGTGCATCCCACAGTCGAGCATGATGTTCTTGCCCCCCATCGTCAGTAAAATGCAGCTCCGCCCGACATCTTGACCGGCGCCTAGGGGGGTCACTTGTATCCTCATATGCCCTACACCCTCGGTTAGCCAAGTTTAATCGAATGGCTTCTGACTTCGCCTCAATTCAAAACCAGAATGAACCCCAGCCTTAACTGAGCTTAACCCCGCTTACTAGCATCCATCACTCCAAAGTTCAAATTATTTAACTCCAATACCCACTCAACATCAAAAGGCTTAAACCAACCCCAAACTCCCCTCTGACCCTCCAACCATCAAAAGTAAACCCATCCCCAATAGTTTGAGCTTCGAGATCGACCCCGGTTACCCATATGGCGCGCGCCCCATACTTAACCCACATAATATACTTAGTAAGACCAGGCTAACCTCACAAAATTAAACCCCGCCGCTCAATGTTACCGTGCAATCAACCGAGTAGGCGGTTAGTCCCACTTTAGGTACAACCCGAGCTTATCTGCTCGCAATTTGGTTCCGCATCGAAGCAAGGTCCGTTCCCCGCACCATCGGGTACCGATGTACCTTCAGCTGCGATGAGCCGTAAGGTTGGTACCAAAGCCCACCAGTTGAACCATCCCGACTTACAGATCCAACTTCGGCTTTGTAACCCCATTTGGGAGTTACAAACTTGCCGAAACCCGGGGTTAGTTCATGCCAATAAAAGCGTCACGCGGGATCAACCCTCACCCCCACCAAACTTAACAAATTAAGGTGACCTTTGAAGCCAACCCTTACGCATCCGAATCAAATACCGCTTCATTAACTTGAAATTAAGCCTACGCCGAGCATTGATTAAAAGGCCAAACCCAACGGGTGGCAAGTGGCCGGTACGGATTAAACAAACCGGAATGAAGTTATGGCGTTAGCGTAACCTATCGATGGTGGAACTATTAAGGAGGTAATGGTCGACACCAGATCGTGATGGAACGGTTAAACCCTCGTTGCAATCAGCGATAATCCAAAGCAAGCAACCCAAGGGTAAAGAGTATTCGTTGCTCGGGTTCAGTAAATTTAAATGATGCCGAGTTTAGGCGGGTGAAACTGGCTAACCCTAAACAAACTAAAGGGCCACGCCCCAAATCGAACTTAACCTGCACTACAAAGACCATAAGGTAAATCTCGGCGTATCGAACCAAACCTCCAATATAAAAAACCATTTTAAAATATTACCGGCCAACGCAGCAAAAAAAAATTACCAACCCCTACCAAAGTATCTAGGTTATCAGGATTAAACGTTTTGGGGGTGAACAGATTTATCAAACTAACCTACACGTCGCTTATTTCACCAAACTTAACTTGAAGTGCAATCGCTTCAAGGCCCCAGTAAGCGAACTTTACCGGGTTTATTAAAGCTGCTTAAGGACAGTGAGAAATTTATAATCTACTTCGGTTTAATTGTTAGAAAAGCCTCAAATTTTTCCGAGGTGGGGGTTCATCACCAACCTTTAATCATGGCGGGTTTTAATTGGTTGGTGGTCTCCTGATTTTCCTTCCACAAATAAACGTTTTTAATTGGCTGGAGATCAAGGATCTAAAATGGCTGAAACTTGAGTTTATTCGAGATGTAAAGGAAATGGACCAACCCAACTTTAACTTTATTACATCTTCCACCCCAAACCCCATGCCGCAAGCTTATAACCTCCCCCACCTACAAAGATCCCGTACCACCTTACCCGTCTACAAATTTAGGGCCGACCTGGTTAAGGCCATCTTGGACCATCCCGCTCTGGTGGTCGTGGGTGAGACGGGTAATCTTTTTTAAGCTTTAACCCGCATCGTTTAATTTACTCATTTACCATCCATTAAACCGCGGTCATTTAACTTTTAGTTTACCAATCCATCCTTAACCCGCGGTCATCTACCCTTTCGTTCACCCTGCTGATGTTTCATTTGGGGTGGGGTTTTTTTTCGTGGCCGGCTTTTTATTTTTCCCTCATATCTCCTTACAACGCCTCAGATCCTTGCACCACCTTGAATCGGGCGTTCTTCAGGTATCCTAGCCTGTAGCTTCACGTCTTTAGCCACATCGGTGATACGCTAAACGGGTTTTGTGGCCCATGGTTTGATTTTAAGCCGCGCAGCTTGCAGCTTCGGTAAGGAGGAGCGAAGCGTTGGGTTAGGTTGAACGAAACGGTAACCTGGTGGGAGTTCGGTGGTTGGGATCTAAGCGTATTTTGGTCATGGGTCGGGCTTCCGGTACGCTGGTAAAGCTTTTAAGTTAACTTGGGGGTTCGGTTCTTGGGCTGTGCGGGGGTTCGATATTTAGTGGGGGGTTGCGTTTGGTGCGAAATAAAACTGCGACTGAGTAGCTTTTTAGCCGGTCTGGTTGGGGTTGCTTGGAGTGGTGGGGGGTTGTGTTTGAGAGTTTTCTCGGTTCGTTGGTTTTTAAGCGGCATGGGCTGATTAATGGTGCTTCAATCTGGATGGAGGACGTAGGCTTATTCACTCGGCTCCTTACTCTACTCCCGTTTGGTCAACCTTTGGGTTCATCGGCTAGCGTAGCTAACCTTTGAAGCGTTTAGGTTCGGGGAAAACAACTCAGATCCCCCAGTATCTCTTTGAGGAGCTTACCAATACCGCCGCCGGGGTGGCCAGGCCCTCTTCGCCGGTAGGGTTTGACGGTTCGGGCCCGGCGCCTGCCAGCGAAGGCTTTTTAATCAAAACCATCTGCGTCACCCAGCCGAGGTAGTTCGAGTTGATTGGCTAATTTAATGGCGGAGGCGTATCGCGGCCATCACCGTGTGTAAGCGGGTCTGCGAGGAGGCGAACGTGACGCTGGGCGGAGAGATTGGCTACAGCATCCGGTTTGAAGAGGTCTGTTCCCCAAGGACTCGGCTCCGGTATGTCACCGACGGCCTCCTGCTGCGGGAGCTGTGCGCCGACCCCACCCTGGCCGCCTACGACTGCGTGGTGATCGATGAGGCCCACGAGCGCACGCTGGACACCGACATCCTCATCGGGCTGGTTAAGGTGGCCCAGCAGCTTCGTTCCGGCCGACCACTCCGCGTCGTGATCATGTCGGCAACCTTGAACGTCGAAAAGTTCTCGGACTTCTTCGGCGGGTGCCCGATCTTCACCATCCCCGGGAGGCTATTCGAGGTGTCCGTCCTGCACCACCCTACCCGCAGCTTGGACCAGCTCAAGTCCTGCTACGTTGACCGAGCGCTGGATGTTGCGCTCGAGATCCACGCCTCCTCCCCTCCGGGCGACATCCTCGTATTCTTAACCGGCCAGCCGGAGATCTCCCGCGCCATGCATCAGTTTAGGGCCCGGGATCAAGGCGGGGGCCCGCTGAAGGCGAGCGTCGTCCCCATCTACGCCGCTCTGGAGCAACTCGACCAGCGGCAAGCGTTTGAGGCGGCGCCTGAAGGCTATCGCAAGGTCGTCTTTGCCACCAACATCGCTCAGACCAGCATCACCATCCCCGGGATCGTCTACGTGATTGATTCGGGCTTCGTCAAGCAGAAGACCTTTGACGCGGCAACCGGGATGGACGGGCTGGTGGTGGTCCCCGTTAGCCAGGCGGCGGCGATCCAGCGGGCGGGGCGCGCCGGCCGGACGCAAAACGGGTTTGTGTTCCGGCTCTACTCCAGGGACGCGTTTGAGAATTTGGAGGGGGAGACGGTCCCCGAGATCCAGCGCTCCTCGCTCCTCAGCACCGTGTTGGCGATGAAGGCGATCGGCATTCGCGACGTGGTGGGTTTCGGCTATCTCGACCCACCCCCACCTCATCATCTGCGAACCGCCCTGGCCAAGCTCCGCCAACTGGGGGCGGTTGACGACTCCATCACGCCGTTGGGTCGGCGGATGGCGCGCTTCCCCCTGTCGCCGTATCTGAGCTGTGCCCTCATCCACTCCGCCCAGCCCGACCTAAGTTGTAGCCGGCCGCTTTTGGCCATCGCGGCCATGCTCTCGGTTGAAGAGGTCGTCCAGCACCCTCGCGCCCAAGATTTTGAGGCGCGCCACCGTGCCGAGTTCTCCCGCTTGTTCGCGGATAGCGCTGGCGACCACCTGACGCTGTACAATCTATTCGTCCTCGGGCGCGAGTCGGGGCCGTCCCGTACCTGGTGCCAGGACCATTGCATCAGCCACGTGCGCCTCAAGCACGCCGTGGCCGTCCATTCCCAGCTCGAGTCGCTTATGTGTAATATGAAGCTACCTCTGCTGACGCCACCCCCCACCGACGCTCGTAACCGCAAGCCTAGCTGCCGGTTTGACAGAACCCCGGTGCTGCGGGCTTTATGCCGAGGCTATTTTCTGAATCTGGCCCGCCGCCACCCTCAGGGCAAAGCCTTCTACCACTACGGCGCTACCTCGCGCGGTGGGGAGCGGGCCTTCTTCGCCCTCCACCTGCATCCCACGAGCGTCCTCAACCCCCGCTACCCCCTCGGCGGGCTGGACGCCGATGCCGAGTGGGTCATCTATTCTCACATCCTGTACACCACCCAGTGCCAGCTGCGGCACGTCTCGGCCGTCGATCCCGGATGGGCGATCCCCCTGTTTAAATGCCCTATCCCGTCCGCCCCTGCATCGTCGCCCGTCGGGCGTGCCTCCGCCACCCCTTCCGAGGCTCGGCTGGCGGAGATCGAAGCTGCTCGCCAGAGGTTCCTGCTAAGGAAGGGGAGACTTGGCCTCAACGGCTAGCGCGCCTGCATCCGGTACCCCCGTGGCCTAACCTTGCCCCTCTTAATCGGTTTCAACCCGCGACCAAACTTTGTAGCGTTCACTTTCGGTCTGATGAGTTCGTCCTTTTCTCCTGGGCCTTTGCCTCCAAGCTCAGTATGTTTAACGGGTTCAACTTGGACTTGGCATGCTTGTCAATAGATTCGATTGTCAAGGGAACCGCCCTAAAGCCCATTACCCTGTTGGCAGTTTGGATCCCACGGTTATCTGGTGGCCTAGTGTATAACATCATCTGGTAAAGTCCTGGTTCACCTGTATGATGGTAGGGGATGGAACTGCATTTCTGTAACCACTTCTATTCTTGTTTCCCAGGTGTTGGATTTTTAACCAGGTGATATGCCTCGCATGTTAATGTAACTGGTGTAATAATTGATTGAAGGTGATTGCCGATTAGTTTGCTAGTTGTGGTCCATTATTTATTGATACTAACCCCAACTCGTGCTCCCCGTTTGGTTGGGTTGAGCTGTCTTGATCCGCATGATCAAGAAAGTATTGGGGATTGGCCCCGATAGGGAATTGGTGGGCTTCAACACCTGAGGCTGAGGATGGCAAGAGAATTAATATTATCAATTAAGGTGGCAGATTGCTTAAATTTGACGTCAAGAGTATCAGGAGGCAATCCCGATCAATTCTAGTCCATTTTGACACCAACAACTTATGCTGAGAGTGCCAAACCATTTGATATTGATTAATAAAGTTGAACTGCATTTCAACCTTATGGGAGTATTGGGAATAAACCCCAACAGCATTTTGGTTAAATTTGAAATGGCAACTTATGCTGGAGATATTGATATATTTAATTAATTTGGGACCATCTAGTACCAAAAAAAGCTATATTTAATTAATTTGGATTGCAACAAATTGAGGAATGCGTAATCTGGACATTCAAGGATGATGCATATCTCCAGTAAGGGTGCTGACAAAAGCTAAGCAGGGAGAATTGCCAGTGAGCGCTGACAATGCTGGCAATAAACGCCAATGCTGCACAGGCAAGGAATGCCTATAAATAGTTTGATCTCCTTAACAAAAATTGAACATTTCGTTTGCCTACCTTTATTAAGGTTTTATTTGACAGAGGTTAGCTTAGCTTGTAGAGGTGGGACTCAAGATCCCCAGAGGTTGTGCTGGGATAAAACACCTGGAGTGGTCAGCGCAACCAACTCCCAACCTTGAACTAGATGGAAACCCCAGGGGAACTTGGGCAACTAGCGACAACTATGATGAACTGGAAAGAAAGGTGGGGAGAAACCTTGAGGAGTCAATGGAGGCTGCTGAACCACAATCCTTGGTCAAGTTCCAAAGAGGACCTTTAAGCTATAATGAGCGATCAAGCCTCCAATGGAGAAGTTGGTCTGCTGGGTTGATGGAAACCCTGCAAATTTATAGGGAAAGGTCACCAATGTTTGTGAAAGTGCAAAGGCCAGCAGCCTTACTACTGTTTGGCCTGGCACACTGATGGAGTCACCTATTATTGAAAATCAAAATTCTCAACACCAGGTCAGAAGGCTTAGTTTCACCCATCAAACTTTTATCAATACCACCTAGATCAAACAGTTTTGAAACTAGACTTGACTGTTGAGGTAGGGTGGTCAAAGTGGGTTGCTTATAGCTTGAATAGCTTCAGATCTTTCTATCTTAGGGTCATTACCCTTCCACTTATCCTTTAATGTGGGTGCAGGTTTCAGCGTGGTCTAGTAGATCTCACCCTAAACAGTATGGCCCCACTTTGCTATCATTGCACCACTGGGCATCATTTGATCCAAAGTTTGTAGCCCCCTCCTTTATATCAGGTTGGGTTCAGATTTTACTGGGCTGTCTAGTCATTAGGTCCCCCTAAAAAAACTGTGAAGCTTGAGGAATCTGGTGACTATGTTTAGATCTAGCCATCTTGGTTACCTAGGGCTGCTGGGTGTCATGACCTTATGAACCTCTGGGATTTCTAAACTTTTCGATCCAAAATATTGAGAATTGGGATTTAAAAAGCCCAGCATGCATTCGGGGGTTTAAACTAGGTGGGTATCTGTTACAATCTCATCGCTTTAGCTAAGGTGTAGCCTTGGCTATGGCGCTCATAGCATCAAACTCCAAGCTGGGTTGGAAGCTAGGTTTCTCTCGCCCTGTGGGGATTGATTGTGGTGAGGAGTCCATTTGTTAACTAACTTTGAGCAATAAAATTGGCATATGCATGGCCAAATTGTGTCAGGGGCTATACTGGGATATTTATTTATAAACAGGCTTTAGGTAAAAAGTTGTCAACCGCCAAAACTTTCCAACTATCATCCACCCCTAGTTCCCAATGCGTTGCAATCCCTATACCCCTAAACCATTCCCAACCGCTTGATCCCAATATCCTACCCCCACTCACCACTTCCTGAATCTCTGGCTGCCCTATTTATAGGCCAGAAATTTATTTTAACAAGTATCTCTCTCTACTGGCTTTGATCTTGCCTATTAGTTCTGCTTCTGGTGTCAAGCTCAGTAGGGCACGATCCTCAGGGTTAGCACCTTCGAGTATTTAGGGGCTGTGGTTTGCCCAACCACCTGCAACTGCTGCCACCAACTGGAAACCTGGCTAGAGCTACTGGTGCAGCATTGGCGCCCAGTTTGCTGTCTATTGAGGAGTTGAAGGTAAAGATCAGCTATAATTAAAATAGAGAGTGGCCAAACCACCTTGGTTGAGGATGGTTGCAGAGTTAGCAGGTTACCCAGGCGAGAGGCTAGTGGGTTGGAGGTGCCAACTAGGCTATCCAGTCCAATAGCTCTGGAGGGTTAAGGCGTTGTACCTGGTGCTGGCACTGGTTGATCCTGATGCAAATCTCTCAGTTGCCACTACAAACTGGGGGTTTTCTGCTCGAATAAGGAAACTCTGAGTTAAGCTTTAATATTAATTCAATGATCAAGACTTTAATTTGTCAGGGATGATACCTGCATTTACCAGCTCAAGGGAAGGATCACCTAGCCTAAATTTAGTCAAAAGGAGTTCTGACCAATGGCATGCCAAAGCTGTAGGTCAATGAATTCAAAGCTATTCCCCAGCAGCACGTGCTGACAATTAGAATAGGAGGGCACTGGGGTGCCAGAATACTATATATTATGGGATTATCCCTGATAAAGTATCCTGTTCTTGGTCTACTAGTTTTTACTAGTAATCGGATTTAGTTGGTTTAGGACAAAGGTGCCTAGATATTATAGTGAACAATGGTCGAGTGGTAACTGAACCTTAATCAGCTCAGATCTGTGCCCTGTCATCATAAAAAGGGGTTGTGTTAAGCTAAGGAATAAACCCTCATGAACCTGTGCAGTGACCAATTTTCAACAGCAGGCTAACTTGCATGGCCCTACTTTGCTATTAGTGACCGCTGGATATCGCTAACTTGATCTTATATTTGTAGCCACCCTCCTTCATACCAGGCTGGGTTTAGATTTTACTGTGTTGTCTAGAATTAATGGGGTCCACCTGTACAAACACTGTTAAGCTCATGGAATCTGATGGCTAAGTTTGGATATAGCCATCTTGGTATCCTATGGCTAATAGGCATCATGACCTTGTAGCCATTTGGGATTTCTAACCATTCAGATCCAAAATTTCAATAATTGAGAGATTAAAAACCTGGCATGCACTTAGGGTTTATGCTGGGTGGTCATCTGTTGCAATCCCATTACTTAAGCTAAGGTGTAGCCTTGGCTATGGCACTCATCGCATCAAACCCCAGGGTGGGTTGGTAGCTAGGCTTCACTCACCCTTTGGGGATTAATTGTGGTGAGGAGTCCATTTGTTAAATAAGTTTGAGCAATAAAATTGCATATACATGGCCAAATTGTGTCAGAGGCTATACTGGGATATTTACCTATAAACAGGCTTTAGGTTAAAAGTTGTCAACCGCCAAAACTTTCAACTATTGTCACCCTGGTTCCCAACTTGTTGCAATCCCTATACCCCTAAACCATTCCCAATCGCTTCAACCTAATATCCTACCCCCACTTACCACTTCCTGAATCTCCAGCTGGCCTTATTTATAGGCAGCAATTTTTTTCACAAGTATCTCTATACTGGCTTTGACCTTGCCTATTATTTCTGCTTCTGGTGTCAAGCTGGTTAGCGTGATCTTCAGGGTTAGCCCTTCAAGTATTTATAGGCTGTGGTTTGCCCAACCACCTGCAACTGCTGCCACCAACCAGAAACCTGGTTAGAGCTACCAGTGTGACACTGGCGCTCCAGTTTGCTGCCAATTGAGGAGCTGAAGGTGAAGATCAGTTTGGAGTGATTAGGTAGAGTGGCCAAACCATCTCAGGTGAGGTTGGGTGTAGAGCTAGCAGGTTACCCAGGTGAGAGTCTAGCGAGTTGAAGGTGCAAACTGGGCTACCCAGTCCAATAGCTCTGGAGGGTGTAAGGTGTTGTACTTGGTGCTGGCACTGGTTGCTCCTGATGCAAATCTCTCAGTTGGCACTAAAAAATGGGGTTTTGCTGCTTGCAAACTGTTGGGAGCATAGTTAAGCTCTTTCATCACATCATGGGTTAACAATCATTTTATCATCAGCCCTGCCCATCAGCAGGGCTACCCTGTCACTGTTGCAAAAGTGACAGTTTGCAACAGCATCTAAAGTATCATGGATTCACATCTTAGATAACCTTGGATAAATTACCTATACTTAATATACCTACGCTGTTATAGGTGACAAATATCTGAAAGTGATATCTCTATTTTGTATAGTACTAGCAGAGTTACCCGGTATCGCTAAGGTTTGTTTATTGCCAGATGATTTGAACTGATTAGATTAGGTTTTATATTATAGATAAATAAAGCTGCTTATCCCTTACCCTTAATATATCAAACTGCTTAATTACCAACCACTTACTAATACAGTTTTCAGGTTTCAAGATGATGAGCGAGTAGGGGGTGGAAGGCAAGTCAGTAAGGGTGTATGGCTACCAACCTGAAGGTTGCAGGTTTAATTCCCGCCCTTTGCACATTGATCGGGGTGCCAGCAAAAGGAAGCTATTGGCGGTTAGTAGGTCTAATAACACGAAAACCTTACCCATGACGTAAACAGAAATTTGAGTCCCAATCCGGAGGTGGAAAAACTTTCTTTGACAGAGTTGACCCTGTTCAGGTTTCATGGCATTTCTTTCTTTTGGTAATGCCTGTCCCCTGGTCAGCTTGCCTCAGTTAAATAAAATAAAAAGATGATGAGCGAGTCAAAAACCTACTCCCAAATCAAGCCCTGATAAGTTGATCCTTGAGCCATCATTGATGAAACCTGTCTCTGAAACCACCAATGAGAGTTTCAATCAGTAAATATCACATACACCAGAATTGTTGGAGATGCCTTCAAGAATTTCATCCCCATTTCCTGAACCTTGAGAGGCATAACCCCAACCATTGCATTTATAAAGATGATGCAGAACAATAAAGGTGTAGGCTAGGTGGTTGATCTAGAAGACGGTGAAATATTCTGATCATACAGGGCCATGGAGGTCCCCTAAGCACCACATCCCCACACATTCCTATAAATATTGATACTTTTTTAACTCAATAAAGAAGTTTATTTTGCCCCATCTTTTTGTTTTCATTAACTTCTCCACTAGTTTACAGCTTCAAGCCCATTTTGAACTTTAGCTACAGTCAAGAGAACTTTTACGCTGAGATAAGTGGTGCTCACTATAGGGGGCTCCAAGATGTTCAAGTTAAAATGTCTATCACAAAAATTGAGAGCAATAATAATCAAGAAAACAGTCTGCTAATTGGTTGAGAAGTGTAACTCAATGGATTAATACCTCTCAGTATAAAGTACCTCCTTTCTAACCTGGAAGCCTAGAGTTTTGGGCCATCTTCCAGTTTACCCTACCATCCAATGACAATGATATGTACCAACTCCAATATGAGAACCTCAACAAGATTATTCAACAACTATAAATGTCATCTACTCTGGGGGAGGATGCTCCAGTTGTTCCCATGCCTCTTCAGTGCACATCACAATATGAGATTTATATCTCAGCTCTGCTATCATTGGAAGAGAAGGTCTTGAGTATTGAACGCTCTCTAAAGCTTTTTCCATCCAGCCCTATACCACTTTTACAAATAATTAATTACATCACCATGATCTCTCCTGACAACTAGCAAATACTCAAACCCCACACAGAAATTTTATTGATTTTTATAATGCAGCCTCCTCCTTTGTTCATGACAATTGGGAAGCTATTGTCAATAACCATCAGTTAACTAATGAGGCTTATAATCATCCAATACTCAAAGGCTTATAATCAGCTCACTATGTTGGATAGCGGAGTTTTAGATTACCTTAAAACCAGCTTCAGCAAAACATGCAGCTTCTTGAGGCCACCTGGAACCAGTGCCTCAACCATATTGAAGACCTTGTGCAGACCCTCCAGCAGCACTACCAGGAGTTAGCCTATGCAATAATGCCTCTGGAAATGGAAGGCCCAAAGGGCCTCAGGGACCAGAAGGTCCCATGATGCCTAAATTTGGTGATCCCAAAGTCTCTTGGAAACAAGGTGTCGCAATTCTGATATGACTGGATGATAAGCACTAAGTCAATATGGGGGAATGGATAAAATCTGCTGAGTTGTTACAAATATGATTAATTGAGCGCCTCAAAATGAGGCGATGTTGGGATTGTTGGGAAATCAGCCAAATTGGGCGTTTGTAAATTGACAAATGAATAATTGGTGGAATCAATGAGATAAAGCGAAGTGAATTACTAAGCCATGAAAGCAATAACATCCAAAGTCATTACCATACAAGCAGGAAGAGATGATTGAGAAAGCTAAGTTGTTAGTAGTTTAGAGTGAGTATAACAGCAAGAATCCGCTGTATTAATATATAAAATAAAAGAGAGTTGAGGGAGCAAGTGCTCCATAAATATTCATTTATTGATAAGTTTATTTTGTCATGTTGAGGACAATGATCATCATATTGCTGGTCCTAATTGCTCAGTGGGTTGAAATTTGTGCAAAATACATCGGAGTATCTCTCAAGTACCGCCAATTTTATAACAGTGGTGCTCACTACAGGAGGCCCATTGGTCAATCACATAGTCTGATAAGCGTTCCTTTGTTGTTAGTCATGTTATATCCAGCTTGTTTCACTAAGGAATCATCTTGACACACTGCAACTGTGGAATATGCAGAACTCAAGCTTACACTAGACTCTGTGCTCAATTGGAAAAATAATTTCTGCAAGATGTTGTGTTAACAAGCTGCCTCAATTTGACTGAGATGGAAACATCTTGGGTTTTTTAAACAATTTAAGTTTGCAGTAGAAGGGGCATCAGATTGTTGTAAATCCAAGTTTACTAATATTCACATTGGATGTTGGTAGCGCCGACCAAGTTACTTGCCATCTTCCAAACAGTTCCATTACCTATCAAAAAGTGAAGGAAACTGTGCTGTGGTTGTTTGGAGGAACTTCAAAGGTGGCGCTAAGAAAGGCTGAGTTTATTACCATTGGGTTTCAGCCTGACGAGACCCTCACTGCTTTTGCTGATTGATATTCAGCAGAAGCCCATGTGTTAATAAGGGCAGGGCTTTTGACTGAACTTGACACAAGCATAGCTTTGACCTCTTCTGTGAAACCATACTGAGAGCTTTTTAATACCTTGGCTCTATATTTAAAGGTTGACTTATCCTTGCTCAAATTTGTTCAAATTTTACGCCATCTATCTGCTAATTTCCCCACCCAATATGGAGTGGAAACTTAGACCTCCGCTGCTAGCCTTTTTTTATTCAGAGGAATCATCCCTCTTTGTTCAGCAATCAGTTGGCATCCCCTGGCCTTATCATCAATACAAGCCTCGCTTCCAGACCAACCCTTGGGGTGGCTCCTTTTACAAAAATCAAGGTCGCAGGTCTTCTGGGGTCAATTGCTTTTCATGTGGTCACTCAGGGCACCTGGCTAGAAGCTGTTGCAAATGGTGGGTTCAGTACCTGCCGCAGGAGCAGTACCACCAGGGGGAAAAGTCAGAGTGGAGTAGAGATGGGACTCTCTACCTCCGCTATTCTGACCCAAAACGTCCCACCGGAACCTATTCCTGTATCTTCAGTGGAAGTCCCTCAGTATGATGAAGCCTCCTTATATCAGCGACCTGTTGGAGGGGTGGATGTGCTGACACAAACGCAATTCATGAACATGGCGGAAGCAAGCTCTCAGGAACAACCAAAGCCTTATGCTTGTCAAATGTTCAATCACCTTTTTACTGATGAACCAGATCCATTAGATGATGCGCTTCTTTTGGAAGAAGTAAGCGTGGCCTTCCCCATGGACGCTATTGTTAAAGAATACTCTAAAGTAGGGAAGGGTATTATGAGCTTCCTTGGAAAAAGAGATCAGTTAAATGTCCATGTTCTAAACAATCAGAATGCCTCTTATGGTGAATGTACTTACTGTGACACTGTTGTAGCAAAAAAACTGAGTTTGTGCAATAATCGATATGGGCGCTCCAATCAACATAGTGTCCACAAAGTTGGTGTCAAGGCTGGCGTTAAAGCCTGACGTGGAACATCATATGGTGTATGGGACTGCAGGCACGGAAAACACGGTCTCTGAAGGAGCGTACAGTGCACTACCTTTGCAATTCGGGTCAATTGTCATTGTAGCCCCAGCCATAGTGCTATCAAATAATAACTATGACCTTTTAATCTGAACTGCTTTTATGCACCACTATAGGGTTGTTGTTGATATGACAGCAGAGACATTTGAAAATTCTGGGGCAGCGGATCCCAATCTACTTTACCTCCAGCGGAATGTCAAAAGATCTGGTACACATGAGTCATATTAACCTTGCATATGGTGATGGGGTGGTTTTGGTTCTCTATCATCAACTTAAGCATAAGACCTGAGCCCTTCCCAATTAAATTTATGAATATAAAGGGCTACCACTTAGAGCTGCAGGCCCTATATCTATTCCCTCTGGACACCAAGTAATCATAATCACTGAGTTAGAGGTGGAAGTGCCTGCTGGGCTTTATGGGGAGGTCATTGGACCTTATCAGCAATCACGTTTCAAGCCCCATGTGGCCTCAGGCATTATACTTCTGGGACATGGGGATATCAAGGTCTTAGTAGCAAATATTCAGATTAACCAATGCAAATTTGCTGACACCAAATAGTAGCGTATTTACATATTATTCCAGTTGAAGAGGCCCTCCAGGTTCATGAGTTCAGTTCGTTGGATGAATTTGGCCTTCCCATTGAAACACAGCCTGGTATAATGGCAGTTGTACCATGCGAAAATTTAATGGGGCTAATGGAAGACCAAAAAGATCAAGTAGAATCCTTATTTTGAAAATATGAAGAGATCTTTGCTGTTGACGATCATGATTTAGGGTGCGCCTGGGGGGTTGTCCATCAGCGGACACTGGGGATCATCCCCATTAGGTCTCAGCGCAATACGCCAATCAAGGGCAGCAAAAGAAGTTGTCAATGAGGAGATTGATCAGCTGTTTTTTCAGGGAATGCTCAAACCATCTAAGAGTCCGTGGGCTTCACCTATCTTAATTGTTAAAAAGAAGGATGGTACTAACCGTGTAGTAATCAACTACTGGAAGCTTAATAGTATCACCAAGAAGGACTCATAACCTCTTCCACGGATTGATGACGCGCTGGATCAGTTAGGTGGAGCTCGCTATTTCTTGGTAATGGATTTGATATCTGGTTATTAACAAATTGAGTTGCCCCTGGAAGAACAAGAAAAATGCACCATAATCACATCTAAAGGGATTTCCAACCAACTTGTATGCCACAAGGGCTATGTAATACCCCAGCTACATTCCAACGAGCAATGGACACCATTCTGGGGGATCTGAAGCTGTCATGTGTTCTTGTGTACCTTGACAAAATTAACATCTTCTCGCAAACATTCACTGAGCACCTTACCCATCTAGAAGAGGTATTTTGCCAACTGGCTGAGGCCAATATCAAGATCAAGCCCAGGAAATGTCACTTCTTCAAGGATCAGTTAGAATACCTCAGTTTTGTGGTGGATGCAACTGGGATGAGACCCCAACCAGCCAAGGTGGAGGCTATTCAGCAGATGACTAAGCCAGCTAGTAAACGGGACATTCAGGTGTTTTGGGGATGGTGGGTTATTACTGACGCTTCATACCCAATTTCAGTTTCATCAGAGGGCTGTTTGAGCTGCTAAAGAAGGATGCTATGTACAAATGGATGGAATGGCGCCAATGTACCTTTGATACACTTCAAACGGCACTAATTAGTTCGCCCGTGTTACACTACTCAAATTCAAAAAGGAATTTATTGTACAAATGGATGCATCTCTTTCTGCTGTGGGGGCAATTTTGTCCCAAAAAGATGACGAAAGAGAGGAGCACCCAGTGGCGTACTGCAGCTGAAGTCTGAATAGCCATGAACATAATTATACTGTGACTGAGTGAAAGTGCTTAGCAGTGATCTACACATATAAGAAATTCAGAGTCTACCTGCATGGGGTAAAGTTCAAAGTTGTAACAGACCATGCATCATTACGCTGGCCGCAGAACCTCAAAGAACCTAAAGGCCATTTGGCTTGATGGGCTTTTAAGCTGCAGGCTTATGATTTTGAGATCCTTTATCAGCCAGGAGCAAAGCATCAGAATGCCGACTGTTTATCTCAATTGCCAACTGTTGCGGTGATGGCAGACCTCAGCAATGTGATGTACAACAAGACGCTTAGTGGAAAGTATGATGAAAACCACCCCAAGTGATCAAAGCATTAAATGAGATGTGAAGGATTACTTTTCAACAGAATGGGGAACTGTACAAGCGAATTGGTGATTCTACAGTGAATTTTCCGTGACCTTCAGCCCAGCCAGGAATTATTATGAGCGCCCACAAGGCAGTTGGACATGGCTGAGTGTGCAAGACAATGGAGTTGTTGCGCCCTTGGTACTATTGGGAAAGTATGAACTTCAATGTGCTTGTAACCACTTCTTGTTTCCATCAGTGCCAAGTGGAGAAGCCATTCTGCCGTAAGACTTCTTATCAGGTAGTGAAACTACATTTTGCTTGGCATACAGTCTCCATCGATATCATAGGGCCCTTGCCAACAGGAGCCAACTGTTGTAAGTACATTCTGGTGGCTATCAACCATCTGCCCCGGTGGGTCAAAGCAAGGGCAATATGAGATTTGGGGACAGTTACAATGGCCAAGTTTGTGATGGAGTGCATTATTCAGCGACATGGATGCCCTCAGTTTATTCTCACTGATAATGGAACCAATTTCACCTCACACATCCTCCCCAAATTGAATGAGCTTATGGGTATCCGTGGGGTTCTAATGACCCCATACCACCCTGAATCTAATGGAATGGTCAAAAAGTGAATGGGACTCTGGTGAATATCCTGCGAAAATTAGTAACAGATTGACCATCTGATTGGACCTCCCTTCTTTCCACTGCCATGTTTGGCTATAACATTAATTACCATTCTGCCATGGGGAAAAGTCCCTTCCAACTACTATACATTCAACACCCAGCTCTTCTGGCGTTACTTTATTTATGTGTCAAAGACACTGGCAGAGTGGAACCCCACCGCTATTTGACTAACCTTGCAAACATTCTGATTAAATTGCAAATTGAAGCCTATTCCTTCAGCTTAGCCAAGAAGATCAGGAATCAGGCCGCATATCAGGTACATCAAAGTGGGTTAGCCAGTTCAAGTAAGGCGACATGGTTCTATTAAACGATCAGCATGGGTTTGGGCGGAAACACAAGCTGGACAGTATATGAATTGGTCCGTTTGAAGTCATTGAGAAAACTGGGGTCAATGCATATACTATCAAGGACCCCATTAGTGGTCAAATCATCAACTAAGTACATGTGAAGTTCCTCTGGGCATATAAGCAATAGGAGCCTTATTGTCCAGTCAAGGAGGGGGTAATGTCACGATTCCGATATGACTGGACAATGAGCACTAAGTCAATATGGGGAACAGATGGAATCCATCCAGTTGTTACAAATATGATTAATTGAGCACCTCAAAATGAGGTGATATTGGGATTGTTGGGAAATCAGCCAAATTGGGTGATTGTGAATTGACAAATGAATAATTGGTGGAACCAATGAGATATGGTGAAGTGAATTACTAAGCCATGAAAGTGGTACCATCTGAAGTCATTACCATACAAGCAGGATGAGATGATTGAGAAAGTCAAGTTGTTAGTAGTTTAGAGTGAGTATAACAGCAAGAATCCGCTGTATCAATATATAAAATAAAAGAGAGTTGAGGGAGCAAGTGCTCCATATTTATTCATTTATATATAAGTTTATTTTGTCATGTCAAGGATAACAATCATCATATTGTTGGTCCTAATTGCTCAGTGGGTTGAAATTTGTGCAAAATACATCAGCGTATCTCTCAAGTACCGCCAATTTCATAACACAAGGCTTGCTTACAGCACTTGCTGCATTATGAGATCAAATATTCAACATGGCTCAAGAGTGCAAGCTTTGAGTAGACTAAATGCCTCTTACCCCAGCATTTTTTTAGTTGAGGCTTGTTGGATGAAATATTAGTTTCAGTTCATCTATCAAGCTCAAAAATGGTTACATCATCCAACTTTGACAACCTGTCATGGGTTTAAAACTCATTTGAGAAACTTCAAGAGTTAGCTGCTCCTACACCATGCTGAGATTCAAGCGCTAAAGGAGCAGGTTGTCCATAAAGTCTTCATCGCCTCTATAAACTAAAGTTGGGATGACATTCAGGAGGACCTGGAAGGATTAAGATGACAATTGGATCAACAAGCCCTGTTAAATTTCGAGGATAACTCACTTGACAAATTGATTCCTGCATGTCTAATTGGGAAGAAGTTTGGCCAAAAAATCCTCAATTTAGCCAGTGTCTTATGATACTTTAACTGTTTGGAAGCTCACTAGGCTTATTTGAATTGATCTGACTCTTCTGGTCAATTTTGTTTAATTTTCCTACAAATTTGGAAACTTCTACTGAGACAGGCAAAGGTACAAGCTTTGGATTCTGAAATTCCAGCTTGTCAGCGCACTTTAAAAGAGATTTCTGATGAAAAACAAGTAAAGAAATTAAAAAATATATCTTTATTTAATATATATTATTAAATGATTATTCATTAGGTCAGGTGCCAGTATTATACCTCTAAGGTATCTCCTGGCCACATATCAAGCATGCAATTTCCACAGATTATTTTTCAACTCAGTTTGGCCCTTGAACTGATACAACTATTACCTATTGCTAGGACTATTGGTGGCAAAATTTCTCATATTTGGGAGGATTTCAGGGACAAAAATCTCAATATAAACATGCAAAACGTCCTATGATCATCTTAGTTTAAGTTTTGTCATACTGTTGATGAAATATGAATTCTGAGAAAATTTTGGCATATATTTAAGTAAATGACGCACCTCAAATTGAGATGTCAGCAGGCCTCTCTTGATAGCACTGGGCACTCCCATTTGGGCAGTTCATGTGCAAGTGTCATTGTGCCAACTACATGAATCAACATATAAATTTTGCCATAAAGCAAAAAATTGATTATAACTTACTGATGTATATTTGTCCATAGATTTTTAGACATTATCTTTGGGTCAATCCCCAGAGGATTCAAATGCTGAATAATTGATATTGTTTCCAATTAGTTAGGACCAAATGCCAAGTTTTGTTGCATGTATAATTGGCTTGAATGTGCGAGGATATTCATCCCAAGCTTTTGATAGATTAATTGAATTTGATTGACATTGAGTTAATCAGCCTGAGCCATATAATAGCAATTGGCTTTTAGTTGAAAATTAGAGTACTAGCTTGAGCTTTGAGAGGATAATTGGCCTGATCTGTTGGTTGTTATGAGGTTTATTTTCAGGTCAACCAACAGATTATGACAAGCCTCTTGCAACTATGCAGAAACTGAGGTCTCTGAGCCTGCGCCAGTTCCTGGTACCAATAATCTTTCCACCCCTCTTGTGACTAGCTAAGCCTAGTATCAAGAAGAAGTTTACCCCAGGGCATAAAGTATTGCCACCTCCCTGTACGCTTATGAAAGCTTGATGTAGGAGGCCACAGACCAGCAGAAAGTGAAGCACATCCATTCCTGCATAAATAGTACCACCTGGGAATTATGACTCCTCATCTAAAGGAATGCCATATTTGAAAAAAGGTCTATAACACTATCATTCAAGAATTTAGAAGTAACCAAACCATGGCCAAATCAGAAGCAGGTGTTTATGGGCATTTGTATGAACAAAGGAGAAAGTCCAGTGGAGTTCATTAGTCAAACTTAATGACCAAGCGCAACCTTTGGTAACCACTAATAACATTATTTTGGATGACACCTAACTGCAGTCATCTCTGCGTTGGGCTCATATCCTCAAGTCCAAATTCATATGATTTTCCAGAATAACAGCTTCACCTATATCTGGGAAATTAAGGAGGCACTTAATGAAATCCTTGCATCTATATTGCATCACAAGTCTATTCATCTGCCTCCTCCAATTGACCTCAAGTCCATGTTATCAAGAGCCAGAAACCCCTTAACCTAGATGCTCCTACTGAAGTGGATTCCATCATAGCGTCAAGTCTTGTTGGAAGATACTTGCTGAGAGGTGGGAGAAGAGCTATCAGCATGAAAGATGAGGCACTTCATGATGACATCCCTGTTCCACTGCAAGAATGTTTAACGACCTTCAATGAGCCTATTGATGTTGTACCAGAAGAAGATAATTCAGTACCAGTTGATAATAAATAACCTGATACTGCTTAAACTTTTTCTGATGAATCTCCTATGTTCCTCAAATTACCTCCACAGTTTGGAAGCCTAGTTATACATGTCACCAATTGAGTCCAAAAATTACTCCATGCCATTATTGACAATGGTTCCCCATGAATACCATCTTTCCAAATTAATGAAGTGCATCAAAATTGCTCTAGACTTGCCCATTACTGGAATATTGCTTGGTTGGGACACAATGCACTCAATCTATTGGGCTATTTCTCTTTACCCATTCACTGTGGAAAGCCTTCCTTGGATGCCCCCACCATTGTGTTTGACAACCCAAGCTATGACCTTTTCTTAAGGACTTAGTTTCTCCAAGATTATTTAGCCATCATGCACTATGATGAGGTATTCTTGTCCCTGCTGGGACACCAGGTCCCACTGGTTTTTGATCTCCATGATGACAAGATGGAGGTTTTAGGCTCAAGCTTGCCTGATGGACAGCAAAGGCTGGATTGACTGGCTCAAGTATCATGTAAGAGGTTTGTTGTAATATTGACAGTATCAAATAGATATGCCAGCAAATTTAGCACAGGGTTTGACCCACTGAGCAATTGGAACCAATGATATGATGATTGTTGTCCGCAAACCAACAGTATAAACTTATAAGTAAATATGGAGCACTTGCTCCCACAACCTCTTCTATTAAATATCCTTAATAGCGCGGATTCTTCTATATTCCGCTTCTCCTTAACTCACTAAAAAACAACAACCCTCCTCTTAATCGCCCATCTCACTTATATTACAGCGGCTTGGACAATACCACGCTCATAGCTTTGAGCTATTTGGTTCCACTGTTCCCCTCGTTCTGACTAGTTATTTTCTAATTCACTATCACCCTAATTGTAGGCAATTTCATTTGTATTTGTCAAATGTTGACATCACCTTATTCCAAGTGCTTAAATTACCATTACTGGTTCAATTCCAACAGATTCCATTTGATTTGCCATATTGACTTAGTGCTTATCATCCAGTCATATTAGAATTGTGACAAGGTTCATGCATACGTGCTGAGAATTTTACATTTTCTATACTAGGTGACTCCATTAGTGTGCCAGGCCAAACAGTATGAAGACTGCTGGCCCTTGCTTTTTCACCATCATTGGTGACCTTTCCTTACAGGGCTACAGGCAACTCCCCAAAACCAGCTGGACACCAACTTCACCTTAGCAGATTAGCCCCTCTTGGTGGGCACTGGTGGTTCACCCCCATCCTGGGCAGTCTGACCCCTTGCTCCTAGACCTCATGGCTAATCCCAACTTGTCCATCGCTGGCTCCACTGATTGAGCTAGTTCCCACAGTTGATCTGTAATTCCAGGTTTAAAGTTGGTTGTGTTGACCACTCCAGGTGTGTTCACCCAGCACCTAACCTCTGAGGATCTTCCATTCCTCCTCAACCAACCAACTTTAAATGTCAAGTGTCACTACAACACTTAAAACACAGATAAAGTAGGTAAAGGAAGGTATCCACAATTAATTAAATAAAATGAAGATTTAAAGATATTTTTATTAAGAGAGAGATAAAGCTATTTATATGCATTTCTTTCCTATCCAAGTCATTGGAATTCATTGCCAGCATCATCAGCACTCTCACTGGTGATTTCCCTTGATTAGCATTCATCAGCACTCTCACTGATGATTATCCCTGCTTAGCATTTGTCAGCACTCTCACTGGCAATTATCTCTTTGCATTCATCAGCACTCTCACCGGCAATTTTCTCCTGATTCATCATAATTGAATTAATTAAATATATTGACATCCTCAGCATAAGTTGCTGGTGTCAAATTAAACCTAAAATACTGTTGGGGATTCTGCCAAAATTCTCACAAAGTCGAAATGTGATTCGACTTTATTTAATTAATTTAAATGGTTTGGCATCTTTAGCATAAGTTGACGGTCCTCCAAGATTTGACTTTCTGCCAGAAATCCCACAAACATTTTCACATGGAGTTGATGCGGGGATAAAAGCTGAGCTTAAACAATTAATATTATTAGTTTGATATCCTCGGCGTAAGTTGCCAGTGTTGAAATTAACTGAAAACTATTGGGATCAACTCCCAATACTTTTTGATGTCAAATTTAGGTAGTTTGTCATTTTAATTGATAATTTTAAATATCTCAACATCCTCAGCCTCAGTCGCTGGTGTTGAGACCCACCAATTTTCTATTGGGCATGATGCCTGATACTTTCTTGATCCTGCAGATCAAGACAGCTCAACCCAACTAAACGGGGAGCACAAATTGGGGTATTATCATAAAATAATTAATTGAAATTAGTAAGCTAATTAGAAATCATCCTCAACTAATTATTATACTAATTCCATTAATATATGAGGAATATCACCTGGCTAAAATTCTAACAATATGGATACCCTCTCCAGCAGTAGATGGCCAGGAAAGCATGCCTATTTATTTGCTTAAGGCGCCACTATATTGTCAAAGTCTCAGGTTATTGTTGGCACCTGTGTCCATAATATTATCCCCTCCAAACAACTGCTTGAAATACGGGGCCTGGATAAATCATCCATCAAGGAGGTCTTTACCTGTATAGGAATTTTAGATCCTTCCTATGCTGGAGCTATATTAGTTTTATAGGCTTTCTGAATTTCAGATGACCACATAATCTAACCTTAAAACAATTAATAGATTTGATGATTAAGTTATAATTGTATAGGATCAGCAACAGCGGCCAGTTGATGGGATTATTGTCAGGCATCATCACCAATGATATTAAAGGTTGCCAACTAATTAAATTCTTGTTGAGCATCATCTCTGATGATATTTGAGGCCACTGACTGATGAGATTATTGTTGGAGAATCATCCCCAATGGAATCAAGCAATAATTCAATATGGGAATAACACCCATAGTTGAATTGCAGGGAATCGTTCAGAGCAGAACAGATTGGAGTCATTAGAAACTACCAAAACGTTGAATACTGGAGGAAGAATAGAATCATCATCATCTGAAACAATTGGTTTTGAGTCCCTAATGCCAATTGTTTGGTCGCCAAACACCCAAGGATTATGCTGCCTAAGAAACTCAAGGCAATGGCACCTGACGAGATTTGGTGCCTAACACTTGAGGATCAAAGCATTATAGGAGCACAAATAATTCCCAGCGGACAGCTGAAAAGTTGCATGCAATTTTAACTATAAAAACCCCAATTATTCCCTGTAAAAGCAGATTAAAATGTGATAATAACTTTATTGCTTAACGTTGGTTGTTTAAAAATTACTCTTAAGAGAAGAGTGCAAGAATTAGATATCCTTAAGTTGGTTTTATCAAAATCTCCACTTGGCTCTGTGAAAAGGTAATCTGGAAAGTGTTCCCTACCAGTATCAAAATATCTTCAAGAGGAAGAAGCACCTGTCTAGCAGTGGACAATACACTCAATGTGGCTTTTGGGGATTCAACTCTAATAATAGTCTTCATAATATTATGGCCACAGTTACTCAATTTTATTCAAATTAATGCAAGGATCCACAAATCTGTGCAGTTGAAATCTAGGGCCAAAAGCAAGCAACCATCCAAGTCCAAGATTTTAACATTGGTGCTCACTACAGGGAATAGTTGAGTTGTCAAAAGCCAATTTGATGATGTCTTATAAGGAAGAGCTTTGGAAGCTCTGGGCGGAACTACAGGCCATCAATCAAAATGTGCTCAGCTTGGCATCTCAAGCTGATGTTAGTACCTTATAGGAGCATATGATCAAGGTGGAAGAGATGCTCAAACAATTAGGAATGGTGAATAATGGCCTGTGTGGAAAGTTGCATCTTTGAAGTGGAAAGAGGGCGAAATTGTCAAAGAAATTATATTTAAAAACAAAAGGGAAGTGGATTGAGAATGCATCTGTCGGTTTCATGAGGAGATGGCAAAAATGACAAAGCATATTAAGGAACTGTATTACACAAATGTGAGTGTGAACAATTTGAGGCGAATGAGGCTGAATAAAAGGCATGCAAAATGCCAATTGGGAAGACCTCTCCACCCCAAAATATTCCTAAACCATTTGCTGGCGTGTTGGAAATAACTCCTGGAGCCACTCCCATGGCTTCTCAAGTAGCTGGACAAAGATCTTCTATAAGCGGAGCAACCAAGGAATTTTAAAATATGCCAAAAATGCCCACCTTTCAACAGGATAACGCCCTAGCATTTTTTTGTTTATTTGAGATGACCATGTTCAGCTATGTGGACTGTCAAAAAGCAGTGACTGTAATGAACTGCCTTAGAACTGACTTCCAAAATCTGGTGCCACCTCACCTCAATGGGGACAATTGGTTGTATGTGGAAGCAAAAGCAGCCATTATGTTGGAGTTTGGAAGCCCTACTCAGATGGCGAATTATAAACAAAAGTTCATGGGTATCCAATTCCACAAAGATGAGACCCTGGCTAATTTCGCTGACCAGTTGTCAAAATCTGAGGATTGCTTGCTTGGAAATTGTTATCCTGCACATCTATTCAGGCCAAATTTCCAATGGTTGATCCTCTATACCACCTGTAGTTTACGGAATTTAGACCATTTAACAACTCAAAAGGCCTATTGAATTTGCCTCAACTCTTCTGGCTGATATCAGGCGTAATTTTTACTTCAGGTTCAGGAACTTCTTTTGAGGCAGGCTTCAGTACAAACTGAGAATTTGATCCATCCAGTTTGTCGACACTTCTCCAAGGTTGGGATTCAAATAAAAACCAGGAAAAGGATAAAATAAATATAACTTTATTATAAGCTATTTATTAAAACATGATCATTAGGCCAGGCGCCAGTATTTATACTTCTAGAGCATCTCCTGGCCACATTCCAGCACAAAATTTCAACAGCTATTTTGCCACTCAGCTCAGCCTACAACTGAAACCTTTTCTTAGGTTCATTGGTGGCAAATACTCTCAAAATTGGGAGCATTTCAGGTACAAAAATTGTGATAAAAGCATGCAAAGTTGTCCTAAAATCTTCTGGATTTCAGTTTCATCATACTGCTGATGAAACACAACTTCTGTGAAATTTTTCCTCATTTGAAGTAAATGACGCACCCCTAATTGGGACGTCAGCAGGCCTCTTCCTTGATAGCACTAAGTAACACCTTTTGGGTAGTCTGTGTAAGTGCTATCATGCCAATTACATATATTGACATACAAATTTCACCCTCATTTGGGAAATTGATTACATTTTTCGTTCATCTGAAGTCCACAGGATTTTCAGATGTTAACTTTGGATGATCACCAAAAATTTTTGTATATGATTAAATTGATTGTGTTTTTGATAATTGGGACCAATTGCCAAGATTTGATGCATTGGAATTTGGCCATAATATGTGAGCATATTTGGGCTAAGCGCCTGATAAAATACTCAATCAAATTGTCGTTGAGATAATCAGCCTTAATTTGTATGATTGCAATAGGTGTTAGCTCAAGCGTTGAGAGGATAATCGGCCTGATCTGATGGTTGTCAAAGGTTTATTTTTGAGTCAACCACCAGAATATGACATTTCCCCTTGACTTAAACATAAGCCCTAAGATTCTGATTAGCCTATGTTGGTCTTTTCTTTTCAGTCTGAACGCCTGATGAGTAGAAATGGTTTTTTTATTTGGTAACTTCGGCTGGAGTGGCTGATGGGTCTGAAGTATGATGGGCCAAATGCCCATTGAGTCTGAAGGTGGATTCCCTCCCCAACCTCAAGTGTGAACTAAAATATTAATTAGTATAAAACTATAAGTATTTTTTTGTTTTACTGAGTTTTGGTTTTGTTTTTTGTATTTTTGTGTTTTTGTGTTTTTTTCAACTTTTTCTTTTCTTAATCAGCCCGCTTATTAAACCTTCTTAGGAATTTTGCATAGACTCAGTTGTATATATGGCCAGTCCTAATATCCTTGATGGTGTACAAGAACTTAGACTTTTTCTCAATCACTTTGAATGGCCTGACCCAGATGCGATTAACTTTTGCATTCAGCCTGATCTGTGGGTGTTGCAGAATAGAACTTCATCATTAACTTTAAATTCAGCCAGAGGGTAGCGATTCTCTAAGTCCTTTTGATTTCAGGCCTTTTTATCAGCAAAACTGTTGTCAAAGGCTTGTGCTTGTAGTTTGATTAAGGCATCTGCAAGCTTCTCAATGTACTGAGGGTAAGTGTTTTCACTGGGATCTTCTAGGGCCAAATATAGCAGAGTTGGTAGGGCCGGGTGTCTACCATATAATACTTGAAATGGGGACATCCTGGTTGATGAATGGTAGGAGATATTGTAGGCAAAGACTGCCAAACTTAGATATGTACTCCATTTGGATGGTTTGGACGAGGTTAATTTTTGGATAATGTTCACCTACGTCCTGTTTGCACGCTCAACAGTCCCATTAGTTTTGGGATGATAGGGAGCAGAAAGCACATCACATACTCCCATTAGTTGGTAGAGCTTAGCGAGGACATTGGCGTTAAAGTTGGTTCCATTATCAGTCAGAATAACCTGGGGACATCCATGTTTGTAGATGATGTTTTCAAGTATGAACTTCCATTTGGTGGTAGTTGCCACTCCAGCTTCCTGAATGGCCTTGGTCTTGACCCGTTTAATCAAGTGGTTGATGGCTACAATTATGTATTTGGCCTTCATATTGCATGTTGGAAGTGGGCCAACGACGTCAATAGATACAGTGTGCCAAGCAAATTTGGGCCAAACAAGCTGGTAAGATGTGCTTTTTTGGAATGTTTTTTCACCTTTGCACTCTGCACAGCATTCTAGCATTTCTTATATGTCAAAATGCATTGACTCCCTGTAGTAGAATTGCTTCAGATGCTCTTTCATCTTCTTGAATCCGCCATGCCCTATGGCCTTAAGCGCTGCCATTATTAGGTCTATTCAGGCCAATGGTCTTGGAAAAATAAATTTTTTGTCCTTGACGATCTTGTAAAGCATCCCATTTTTGATAATTGTATTTTTTTGTAGATCTGATAGTATTTTTTGGACAGCTTTGGGCTCATCCTGATACTCTCCGCTGATCATTTTCATAAACAACTCATCAGAAGCTGTCATGGTTGGATGACATGATAGTAGGCACTGATGCTAGGAACAAGGCTGGGTGACAGGAGGCCCAGATGAAGCTTCAGGCTCTTCCTGACTTGAAGCACACCTTAGATCGACGCTGGGTGCAAGCCAAGCAAGCCCAGGTTGATACTAAGGGTGTGAAAAACGCCCAGCCTCCTATTTCAGCTCAGGTCTAAAATGAATGATTTACATTTTTAAATAAGATGGTTCCATTAGCTTGGTTGGAGAACAAGGGTTTGAGTCCCACTCCAGCTATGAGATTTTTATTTCTAGTATATAAGGCTTCAATCAATTACTCAAGTGAAGGCCCTTTCGGTGTATTTTACCAAAATGGATGGAAGCATCTGTTTATTGGAATGTCAAGGCTTGGGCGCATTGCCGCAGAACCCAAAATTTCCCTGATTCATTTTAAATATGTTTTTGTGATCAACACTCCTTGTTGATCGACTTGCTTTGTAAAAAACATCCCGTTATTTTACGTTTTCTAATGGTTCCTTGGGCAACCCTGGTGGTGGACCTCTTTGGGGAGGTCTCCACCCATGTATGCCACTACCTTAACTCGCAATTTACCAAGATCCCAGGGGCACCTGTGGGCCGCCCAGGTCCCTCCAGATCGAGGCACCCAAAGCCCCTGACATCAAGCTGCACTTGATTATGGATGCCCCTCTGGGGTCCACTCAAGCGGTGTTGTTTCTTACTTACCTGATATTTTATGTTGCTGTTTATATACTTGCCTGGGGTACCTTTTGTACTGGCACTGCTTGAGGTGCTTGTATTCCCATTCTTTTAACGGCTAGTTCCCTAGCAATGTGGGTTTGCATCCCACATCACCTTGCTGGGAACGAGAGAGTTACAGATACTCTCTTGACAGAAGCCTGATGAAGTGTTGCGATGGTGGGTAGTCAGAATAGACAGTCAGTGTTTTGGTGTTTTGCATCCGCTCAATGCTCAATGGTGTAGTCATAGGCTTGAGGCTTTAATGCCCAGCAGGCTAATCGGCCCTCAGGTTCTTTTAAGTTATTCAACCATCTTAGGGAGCATGATCAGTAACAACTTTGAAATGAGTACCATGAAGGTAGACCCAGAATTGCTTGCGAGCATATATGACATCTAAGCATTCTTGTTCTGTCACCATGTAGTTCCTTTCATGAACGTTTAAGGTTTAACTAGCAAAAGCAACTGGATGTTCTTCACCATCTTCTCCAACTTGGGATAACACGGCACCCACAGCTGTTCAGGATGCATCATTTTTGATGATATATTCGCGATCAAAGTTCAGATACCAAAGAACAGGCGCGCTTAATAGGGCCAATCAGAGTCGGTCAAATGCATCCTGGCAAGCTGTAGTCCAGTCAAATAAGACCTTATCTTTAAGCAGATAGAAAAGCAGTTCTCCAAGTTGTGCAAAGTTGGCGATAAATCAGCAATAGTACCTAATCATATCTAGGAATACTTGAATATTAGCGCTTGGATTCAGGCCATTTCATTTTGGAGATGGCATCCAGTTTAGAGAGTTGGGGATGAAGACCCACTCTATTAATCACAAATCCGAGGTATTCCAGTTGGTTTTTGAAAAACTGACATCTTCTGGGCTTGATTTTTAAGTTTGCAGCAGCTAGCCTTTTGAAAACCTCCTCTAAGTGTTCCAGATGGTCATCAAAAGTGCGGCTGAAAACGTTGATATCATCAAGGTACATTAGTACACATGACAATTTTAAATTTCCCAGGATTGTGTCCTTTGCCCGTTGGAATGTAGCCAGGGCGTTGCAGAGCCTTTGCGGCATTCTCATCAGCTGTAATAGGCCCTCTTGGGTTATTATTGCACATTTCTTGCGCTCCTCTTTGGGAAGATCTATTTGCCAATATCCGCTGATAAGATCCATTGCAAGAAGCACTTTGCGCCCCCTAGCCTATCCAAGGCGTCGTCAATTCGTGGCAGTGGTTACAAGGTTTTTTTGGTGATGTTGTTTAAATTCTGATAGTCAATGACTACTTGGTTGCTTCCATCCTTCTTTTTCACTATTAAAATTGGTGCTGCCCATGGACTTTTTGAAGGACTAGCATGACGCGATTGAGGAGTTCCTTAATCTTATATACTGCTTCTTCTGATGATTTTGAGCGTCTAATTGGGCGTAATCAAATAGATTTATGATCTCATGTATCAATTTTGTGGGTGACACCATTAGCACATACCAAGTCAATTATGTCTTGCTTAAATATTTCCCAATATCTAGAGAATAACTCCTGAGCTTGGACTTTTCTTGGAGTTGGTCAGGTTGCTTAAATCAGCCATAGAGACAACATTATGTATGCTGAGTTGGTCCTTATTGGGGAACCATAATTTGACAAAGTTTCGAACTCATGGAATGAGTGAATTTACGTGGTAGGGAACAGGTACATAAAGGCGATTGTTTGATGTTGCTTAATATAAATGGGCTAATTTTGCATGTTCAAATATAAGATATGTATTTCTCCAAGGCCTAGAATGATAATACCAGGGGCAATGTTTGGTTCAAATCAAGATTTAGACCATGGTTGATATATATTTAACCGTAAAGGCCTTCTAGGATATTAATTGTTAGTCCCATCTGGACAATTACTTGCTCTCCAGATGGTATAGTGATGGTCTGATTTGATCAAAGCAGAATGCTATTTGACTCATCAATCTGAGTGGGAAGTGGTTTTATCTTTGATTGAGCTTTGGAATACTCAATTGGGATGACCCCATCTTTGTAGGCCAGATTTATGAATAGGCTGGGTTTCTTTTTTCAATTGCCTTATCACGGTTGTAGTAAAGTGGAATAGCCTGGCCCAGAATGGTGGGAGATATCGTCCTTATAATTGGTAGCATCTCCATATCTTCTTATGAAATCAGTCCCGATTAGGATATCATAGTTTGTATTTGGCAACACTATGGCAGGTTCCGTTACTACAATGGTCCAAATCAGAGTGGTAGGGTACTGTAGGCGCCCAGCAATTTGGTTGTATGCGCTCCAAAGGTTCCATATTCCTGACAGTGGGCAACATCGGTGCAATTTTCATTTTTTTAACCAACTTTTTACTGACTATATTGATAGGAGCGCCACTATCAACAACGGCCCAAACTTGCATCTTGTTTACTGCTATGTCCACATAAGTACATTCAGAGTAGTTTTCAGAGGTATTTATTGTGTGAATGCTGTGATTGCTGCCTGATTCCAGGTGCAATTTCAGACTTGAGCAAATATCTGGGAAGTTATCTGCTAAGGTCTTCATGGTAATAGCCACTTGAACGTTGTTAAGCTTAGGTAAATCAGTTGAACATCTGGGTTGTAGATCCAAACCCTGATCAATAATCTGCTTTGCGTAGGGTTTTGATACTTCAGTTCGGGCTTCCTTGGTAATTTTAAGGGTTTAGTCGCTTTTGATGTGGCTCAGGTAGTGACCATAATGGCATCATTAGCCACGATATGGTGGAGGTTATCTTTAGCAACATCTCCGGCCCTAAAGAGCTCATCAGGGTCAAGTGAAATGGTTTAAAAATTGGTGGAGTTAGAGCATTCCGCCTCTACTCCAACTGCTCTTTTCCCGCCTCACTGTCACTGTTGATTTCTAGAGCAAAGTTGACCTCAGGCTTTTTGTTGGACCATCTGAATCATTGTCTAGCAAAATTCCCTTTTTGACCGCAAATGTGGCAAGTATTTGGCCCTGTTTGCTGTTTTTGCTCGAATCTTTGGTTCATATTTTGGGAATTTTTACCCTAGTCAGATATCTGTTGCTTTTTGGGCCCAAAAATTGAGATTTTTGCTGATCTTTGGCCCAATTAGAGTGTTGCAATTATGGGAACAGCTTCTCAAGTAGTTGGTAAGCTCTTGGATTTCTAAGATTCCATTGAAGGCAGGCAGCATAACATTGTGCAGTTCACGGAAGGGCATAATTGTGTGCTCCATTGCAATCTTGGCATCAAATTTGTCTATTGCATTGCACCCTCGCAGAACTTGTGCCTCGTGGAAGTTTCTATCTGCAAAGTCCTTAATAGTCTCATTCTATTTTAATTTGTTATTAAGAAGCTCTCTTTTTAGGTTTCTAGTTTCTCAGGCCCTCCAAACTGTTTTTTATAGAAATTTTGGCATCCATGTATGACCATTGATCGCAAAATAGCGCATAATGAGGTCACAGCTATGAGCATCAAGTGAGTTAATGAGTGTTAATCCTTTAGCATGGTCTGAGGCACCTCTCATTGCTTTTTTAAATAGCTTGAGGAAAGAGTGAACATTTCCATCCTTATTAAACTTTGGTAAATTTAATGGTTTAAAGTCATCTCACCCTGTTTTGGCCACAGGGGTTGTACTTCTTCTTGAGCATATTGGCGTATTATTGCTCATAATCGGCCCTCTTTCCCATTTGGGAGGTTTCTGGAGTCAGGATTGCTTCCAGTACTCTAGGAATAGAACAGATGTTAAAAATATCAGTTTCTGCATCGGTATCAATTTCCAATGATTTGGTTTCATAATATTGCTCTGAACTACTAAATTCTGATACCTGAATTTGGCCCTTAGTTTTTCCAAACTGTTTTTGGCCAAATGGACAGAGCTTCTTCCTAATTTTCTTTTGACAAAGCTGGGTGAGCATCAGCTGCTTTGTTTTTTGAGATTATCAGTCTTTTCTTCAAATAAAGCTTGATTAGATGCTATGCTCTTAATGTCTTTGCCCATACTATTTACTTGGGAATTTGCAGTTGATAATTTCATTCTGAGTTCCCAGATTTCCTGAGTAGTTTCAGTGTTTCTGTCCTGCAATCTTGACACAACTGTCCAAATTTTTGAAAATTCCTTGTTGTTCAAGGCATCATCCTCATCCCATATTTGGGATGACTGGTTTTGCGCATGAGCTCCCCCGCGTTGACAAGATTATGGGAGTAAGAGGTACCAGTTGTGGAGTCTTGTTGATAGGGAAAATAATCTGAGATGGCCTTGACTTTAGTTTCCATCTTGATGTCGCTGTTTCGTCTGGCCAAATCTGCCAGAATTTGGTTACTGTAATCCATTTTGGAGAGTGTCACCAGTTTTGAGTGAGCACCAGTTGCCAAATTCTGAGGATCGCTCGCTTGAAATTAATACCCTACACATCTATTTGGGCCAAAGTTCCAATGATAGATCCTCTATAGTGCCTGTAGCTTATGGGATTCAGACCGTTTAACATTTCACTAGGCCTATTGAATTTGCCTCAACTCTTCTGGCTGATAACAGGCGTAATTTTCACTCCAGGTTCAGGAACTTCTTTTGAGGCAGGCTTCATTACAAATTTGGGAATTTAACCCTTCCAGTTTATTGACACTTTCTCCAAAGAAAGTATTAAATGAGAAAATTAGGAAAGTGATGAAATAAATATATCTTTATTATAAGCTATTTATTTGATAATGGTCATTAGGCCAGGTGCCAGTATTTATAACTCTAGGGCATCTTCTGGCCACATTCCAGCACAAAATTTCAACAGCTATTTTGCCACTCAGCTCAGCCTATGACTGAAACCTTTTCTTAGGTTCATTGGTGGCAAAATACTCTCAAAATTGGAGCATTTCAGGTACAAAAATTGTGATAAAAGCATGCAAAGTTGTCCTAAGATCTTCAGGATTTCAGTTTCATCATACTGCTGACGAAACACAACTTCTGTGAAATTTTGGCCTCAATTAAAGAAAATGACGCACCCCTAATTGGGATGTCAGCAGGCCTTTTCCTTGATAGCACTAAGTAACCCCTTTCAGGCAGTCCATGTAAGTGCTATTGTGCTGATTATGTGTATTGACATACAAATTTCGCCCTCAGGTGGGAAATTGTTTACATTTTTTGTTCATCTGAAGTCCACAGGATTTTCAGACGTTAACTTCAGGTCATCCCTGAATTATTTTGTATAAAATTGAATTAAATGTGTTTCAATAATTAGGACCAATTGCTGAGATTTGATGCATTGAAATCAGCCATAATATGCAAGCATATTTGGGCTGAGCGCCTGATAAATACTTGATTGAATTGTCATTGAGGTAATTGGCCCAAATTGTATGATTTCAATAGGTATTAGCTCAAGTGTTGAGAGGATAATCGGCCTGATCTGATGGTTGTTGAAGGTTTATTTTTGAGTCAACCACCAGAATCTGACTGTTATTATCAGGTTTTAATATGCTTTTATTAGGGAATAATTTGGGGTTTTTATAGTATGAATCACACAAAACTTTTCAGATGTCCACTGGGAATTATTTGTACTCCTATACTGGTTTGACCCCAAGTATTAAGCACTGAATCTCGTCAGGTACCATTGCCTTGAGCATCTTAGGCAGCATAATACTCGGGTGTTTGGCAACCAAACAATTGGTATTAGGGACTCAAAACCAATTGTTTCAGCCAATGACAATTCTATTCTTCCTCTGGTGTTTGAACTTTTTGGTAGTTTCCAATAACTCCAATCCATTCCACTCTGAATGATTCTTTACAATTCGACTATTGGGTGTTATTCCCATATCAAATTAATGCTTGATTTCATTGGGGATGATGCTCAACAATAATATCATCAGTCAGTGGCCTCAAATATCATCAGGGATGATGCTTAACAATAATTTCGTTAGTTGACAACCTCTAATTTTATTGGGGATGATGCCTGACAACACTCCCATCAATTGGCCACAGTTGCTGATCCTATACAATTATAACTAAATTGTCAAATCTATTAATCAGTTAAAAGGGTGTATTATGTGGCCATCTGAAATTCTGACATATCTCCTCTCTTGACCAGATTATCCAACGGAAGATAGAACCCTCATGGATGGAAGCCACCTTAGCTTGAGTTTATATTTGGTTTATCATATTTCTATGTCCTCAGCGGAGTGTAGCTCTGTCTGCACTCAACGTCCATATGCTCTGCTCAGTTTTTGATGACTTTATATCCTTGGTTGCTACCCGTTGCCACCTCTTCTCAATTGTGGTTCCCATGACATCATGCTGCTCCAGTCCCATCTTCACATCTTTTGCTGAAAGATCAACTGGTCTACCTGTATAAACCCCAGGACAGGTCTTGTTGACACTTTGCCACCTGTATAAACCCCAGGATGGGTTTCAACATTTCATTGATAGAGACTATTCTGGAAGATCTGGTTTCAGCCCATCCTGATCCTGCCAACCGCTTGGGACTCATGCCAACTACTATACCTTCCTCCACGCTCATTAGGTGGGAATATCACCAGATGCATCACTGCTCAAATTAAAATCAGTTTTTTAATATACTTTTTAGAGTTTTATGCATCTTTTTTATCTTTTTCATTATGTTTTTCCCCTCTTTTTTATTTTTTATATTATTATTATTATTTCTTTATTATATATTTTTTTCTTTTTAAGTCCAATAATTTAAGTATTTCATGTGGACTCTATTAACTATGCAACCATCCTCAGTATTCTTGATCATATATAGGCATCATTTGCTGACTTGGCAATAATTTCAAACGGTTCCATACATAGGGCGTCCAACTTCTTTTTCCTCCAAAATCCATGGGTATTGCAATAGGATACCCTTTCGGCCACATGGTATTCTTTCAACGTGGTCAATTCTGGTCATCCATTTTCTTTGCATTGATTTTTATCATTGTCAATTTGAATGTCCTTGATTGTAATTCAATCAGAAAATTGGCCAGTTGGGATAGACAATGTTTGGTACTCACTCCCAAAGATGGCTCTGCTGCTGAATACAATATTTAAAGTAATGCAGCTTTCCACCCATATATCAGTTCAAACGGCATTTTCTCAGTTGCCAAATGGTAACTGATATTATAAGTGAATGTGATTGAACTCAGATATGCTCCCCAAGCGGAAGTTTTCCCCATGACCAATTTCCATAATGCTGAGGCTATGGTTGTGTTCACTCTTTCCACCATTACATTTATTTCTGGATTATATGGAACAGATAAAACACCGCAGATTCCCATTAATTTGTTTAGCCTGGGAATCACATGTGAAGTAAAATTGATCCTGTTGTCACTAAGAATAACTTGAGGGCAACTGTGCTGATAGATCAATTGGTCAAGTATAAACTTTGTCATACTCATTGCATCTACTTTTCTGAGGGCTTTTGTTTCGATCCATCATGTTAAATGGTCATTTGGACAATTATGTACTTCACTCCTCTGGTGCTGATACTCAACGGTCCCATAACGTCTAAGGACACCATGTGCCACATGAAACTATGGTGTACTAGTCAGTACCCTATGATGTTCTTGAGCGGTTTGTGAACTTAACACTCCACACAACTGGCTAGGTAATCCATGACATCATAGTTGGTTGATTCTTAATAATAATACTGGCAGATATGATCCACTGTTTTCTTTATGTTACCATGGCTGACAACCTTATGAGCAGCTCAAATTATTTCCGCTCATTCTGATGGTTTAGGAAATAAAACCCATTTTTCATTTAATCATTTTGTATAATTGATTGTTCTTATATATGGTATTTTCCATGGCCTTTTTTAATGCATTCCAAAATTCTTGGGGTTCATCCCTGATATCTCTTTTGATCATCCACTGAAACAGTGCATCAGCCTGATGATAGATCACATGAGCAACCAGAAATTGAGACAATCCGTCGGCATTCTGATGTACCACTCCAGCCCTATGGATAATTTTGAAATCGTAGGCTTGAAGCTTTAAAGCCCATCAGGCCAACTGACCCTCTGGTTTCTTCAGGTTATGAAGCCAGTGCAGGGACGAGTGGTCAGTTCTGACTTTATAGTGCGTTACATGTATGTAGACTCAAGATTGTTTACAGGCATGGATGACCACCAGACACTCTCATTCTGTCACAGTATATTTTCTTTCCGCTGGTGACAGTGTTCTGCTCACATAGGCTACTGAATGTTCATCCCCATTGTCATCTAATTGATCTAGAATGGCTCCGATTGCCATTAATGAGGCATCTGCTTGAATTATGAATCCCTGACTAAAATTCAGATATTTCAACACTGGGCTACTCATGAGATATTTTCAGAACTTATAAAATGACTTCTGGGTCTCTTTGTTCCACAAAAATCCCTTTTTGGATCTTTGAGTAGGTGAAATAAAGGCTCAGCAATTCCAGCGAAGCCTTTGATGAATTGGCGATAGTTCCTGACCATTTGTAAAAAGATTTGAATACCCCAAAAACTTTTTGGGATTGACATCCACTTAATAGATTCTATTTTCATGGGTTGCTGTTGTAATCCGTTAGAGTTTAAAACAAACCCTAAGTATTTGAGCTCTTTTTTGAAAAAATGACATTATCATGGCTTAATTTTTAGATTTGCCGTTGCCAACCGCTTAAAAAATTCCTCCAGATGCTCCAAATGATCTGTGAAGGTCCTGCTGAAGATGTTGATATTGTCTAAGTATACTAGCACGCAGGATAGCTTCAGGTCACTAAGTATTGAATCCATAGCACGCTGAAAAGTTGCTGGCTTGTTGCATAAACCTTGAGGTATTCTGGTCAGCTGATATAGTACTTGTGCAGTAGTTATTAAACATCTTTACTGATCTTCTTTTGGCAAATCAATTTGCCAATAGCCTGAAATCAGGTCCATAGCTGAAAAGTATTTTGCCTCCCCCAGGCAATCAAGCATGTCGTCAATTCAAGGCAGCATATAGGAGTCTTTTTAATGATATTGTTTAGTCAGTAATATTCAATCACTACTCTATTTTGATTTGTCCTTCTTTTTTACCAAAAGGATTGGACTCACCTATGGGCTCGATGATGTAACAAGTAACCCATGTTCCACTAACTTGCTTATTTTATTGCTGACCTCTGCTTTCACTGCTCTTGAACTACGAACAGGTCTCATTCTTATCAGTGAATATTCCCTAGTATCAACTTTGTGAAGTACACCTTTTGAACATCCTAAGTCATGATTGTTCTGAGCAAATATTTCCCAATAATTTTTAAATAATCAGATCACATCATCCTGCTGATTCTCAGTCATATTGGCTAGCTGCTCACAATCCACTAATATGTTGACACTTTTGGTAACTTCTGCCAGCAATCCCATTTCAGAAAATGATCCAAATTCATGAAAGGCATATAGTTCCGCCATTGGGAGCAAGTGCAGAAATTCAATGGTCTGATTTTTTCAATTTTTCATCAGCTTTTCTCCCAGATAGGCTACTAGTACTCATACCTCTTCATGACCCGGCATTAAGATCCCTGGCGCCACCCACGGTTCAATCCTCAATTTTTTCCAGGGATTGAAGATTTCCACATATACCTGTTCTGGAAGTTCCATTGTTAACCTGGTGTTAACTATGATTTGAGCCCCCAGCAGAATAGTGTTTGCTGCATTCATCATTAGAGGTATCCCACAATTCTCCATAATTTCCTTCTGCATTAATTTCCATTTTCGTCTGACTAGTTTATAGCAAACGGGTATAATACCTTCACTATAAATTAAATTGACAAAATTATTCCTCTTTGTTGGAATTTCTCCCTTCTGCTGGTACACCAAAGGCAACGTCTGCCCCAATATCATTAGGGTGTTTTCTTTGAAATCACATTTCACCCCATACTTCCTCAAGAACTCCATCTCAATAAGTATATCATAGTTTGGATTGGCCAGTACTATGGCGGGAGCTGAAACCATCAGTGATTCAAACCAAAGTGGTAGTGCACTGTAGGCTCCACATAAGATGGTAACGTTTGGTCCAGCCATTCCATACTCTTTTTGATGCTCCAAATCTGGCGAGATCTTCATACGTTTTACTAATTTGATGGAAATGATGTTGATTGGCGCTCCACTATCAATTATGGCTCGTACGCTTATCATATTGACTAGAATATTGACATAGGTACACTCTAAGTATTGCAATAAAGTATTTACTGAATGAATAGCGGCCTTATTTGCCAAATCAAGTGTGTGGATTATTTGAGCAGATAAATCAGGGAATGACTTCTTGATTACACTGATACATAAAGAAAAGATCACCTAATCCAACTTCATTTTGATTAACTCTTCAGGGCTCTTGGCGGATCTAACTTTCTCCACTAACTGTCATACATAGGGTCAAGCGACCTCATTAACAATTTTGGGATCAATCCCCTTCACTTTGGCTCAAGTTATCACATTAACATCCATATTAACTCCCTGATGGAGCGATATGGTGAGTCATCATCCAATAATAGGTCAGAGATTTTTTTCCTAATTCATTATATCAGGCGGGACAAGTTTATCAGCAGTACTAGAAGTCCCTAATCTATACTGCTAGTCCTTTTCCCAAATCTGAACCAGTCTCCTGGGTTTGAATGAGATCAATCTTATCCTTCAGCTTTCTTTCCCAACACTGGGAAATTACATGTCCTGACTTCCCACATTGAAAACAGCAGATTGGCAATTTGTCCGCTCATTTTTAGGCTTCAGGTTTACTTCCTGTCACAACTCAACTTTCAGATTCTTTAGATGGTTTGGCAAATTTGACAATATTTTGAGCCTTTGCTTAAATAGCTTTAAAAGTGCGGTTGGGAGCATCAAATGTGGATCCAAGCATTTTCAGATGGTCCAACATCTGAGAGGTCATTGTTTGAGTCACCAGCGCTGCCACCATAGTCCAATGCAATTCTCAGTAGGGACAAAGTGCCGACTGCTTGGCTATGCATTCATCAAAGTCAGTCAACACATTTGCTCCTACCAAGATCTGGGCTTCTTGGTAAAACTGGTGTCAGATTCTTGTATTAACTCAAAAGTAAACCTTCAACAACCATCAGATTGGGCTAATTACCCTTTTAACGCTTGAGCTACCACCTATATTCTCACCTCAAAGCCTATTGCAATCATACAATTTGGGATGATTATCTCATTGACAATTTGATCAAGTATTTTATCAGGCGCTCAGCCCAATACGCTCGCATAAAATGGCCTATTTTTAATGCATTAAATCTCAGCAATTGGTCCTGATTATCAAAACACAATCAATTTAATCACATACAAAATAATTTGGTGATGACCCAAAGTTAACATCTGAAAATCCCGTGGACTTCAGACGAACAAAAAATGTAATCAATTTCCTGACTGAGGGTGAAATTTGTATGTCAATACGCATAATCAGCATGATAGCACTTGCACAGACCACCCAAAAGGGGTTACTTAGTGCTATCGAGGAAAAGGCCTGCTGACATCCCAATTAGGGGTGCGTCATTTACTTTAAATGAGGCCAAAATTTTACAGAAGGTGTGTTTCATCAGCAGTATGATGAAACTGAAATCTGGAGATCTTAGGACAACTTTTAATGCTTTTATTACAATTTTTGTACCTGAAATCCTCCCAATTTTGAGAATATTTTGCCACCAATGAACCTAAGAAAAGGTTTCAGCCATAGGCCGAGCTGAGTGGAAAAATAGCTGTTAAAATTTTGTGCTGGAATGTGGCCAGAAGATGCCCTAGAGGTATAAATACCAGCGCCCGGCCTAATGACCATGATCTAATAAATAGCTTATGATAAAGTTATATTTATTTTATCCTTTTCCTGGTTTTATTTTTTTTAGTACTAGATGGTCCCAACCCAAGGCTTTTCCTGGTTTTATTTAAATCCCAACCTTGTAGAAGTGTTAATGACTGGACAGATCAAATTCTCAGATTGTACTGAAGCCTGCCTCAGAAAAAGTTCCCCAAACCCAAAGTGAAAATTATGCCCAAAAATTGGCCAGAAGAGTCAAGGCGAATTTTATAGGGCTATTGAGTTGTTAAATGGTCCAAATTCCATAAACTACAGGCGCTATAGAGGATCAACCATCAGAACTTTGGCCTGAATAAATGTGCAGGATAACAATTTCCAAATGAGCGATCATCAGATTTTGACAACTGGTGCTCACTCAAAACTGGTGATACTCTCCAAAATGGATTCCAGTAACCAATTCCTGGCAGAATCGTCCAGCCAAATAAGCAACAACGAGATGGAAACCAGCGATAAGGAAATCTCAGATTATTTAATACTAGCCACCATGGCTCTGAAGCGGGTAACTCCTACTCCATGGATCTTATCACAGTGGGGGAGCTCATGCATACTCAACCATCCCAATTGATTTTACATCTTCAAGCGTAAAAGCTATGCTGGAAACCCTATATCAGGGTTTTAAGATTGGTACTTCACAAATCAATCCCTCCTTCATCCTGTTCTACTATCTTAGGAATCAGGCACTCAAGATGGAGATATATATGAAGTACCGCGATGCTACCATAACATCTCTTGCCAAACATCTCACTGACAGTCAAGCAACTAATGAATTCCTGGTTAACTTTGTTCAACCCTCAATTAAGCGTACCCAGCAAATAATTGCTAGAAAAAATCTGGAAATCACGGAAATATACTGTGTGCAAGAGGAACAATCTTCCCAAAATGCCCTACTGGACAAGCTAAATTCCAGTTTTGCTGAAGTCTGAAAGACAATTGTTGACAATATGGGACTTGACAATGAAGCTCATGGGAGACTATACACCCTAAAGGAGCTTCTGAACAAAGGAGTCCCAAAAATAGCCGCAGAAGTTCTGGACCACCATGGGTTATCACAAAAATGGGTACAAACTATGAATAACTGCTGCCAAAATCTGGAAAGCATTTAGATTACCTATTGTTTCAATCAGAACGACTTACCATACACGCCATTTTGGGCCAAAGAAATCACCTGGAGTTGTGTGTAAAAGTTGATGACTTTGTAATGTATGTTTGTGCTGAGCTGGAAACTATCAACAAAAACTTCGAGGACCTTGCAGCAAAGCCAGCTTTCTCAAATAGGGATGAAGAAGATGCCATATCAAGGAGGAATTTTCTAAACTTTTTACTGTGATGTCGAGATTTCAAGCCAGAAATACTGAAATTACTCAAGAAAATTGGGAACTCAGAATGCAGCTATCAACAAAAAAAACTTTTCTTTCTCGTTGCAATCACTATTGCAACCTATTTAATTCAAGACTGAATCTAGTTTGATAATCTCACAGAGGAGATTAGTCTGCGCCCATGTCAGGGAGCAGTTGGGCAAGCAAGGTAAGAGGAGCAGGTGGAAGGCCCGCGGCCTCCAACGTTCAAAAACGCCCTGGAGAATTCGGCGGAATAGACAAAAATTTTAAAAAACTGGCGGTCACAATTTCCCCAGAGATACTCACATGGCAAGCACAATGCAACCAGTACATCAACATGCCACACTCCCAACCACTTTCTTTGGTGGAATTCGGAGTCCGCGTGTATCTGGACATCCAAAAAATGGCCTTATGGGAAAAATTTTGTGAAGATGTAAACAAAATTTTCCCAACCGCGGTGTACATCGCACCTCACTCCATGTCTCACGGTTGGCTGGACCTAGGTTTTAAGAGCAAAAAAGCAGAAGACAAGGCTGCAGCAGTGCACGTAGTGATCGACCTCCATGAAGGGCAATGGGTCATCAAAACCAAATGCACCAGATGGACAAAAACAACCAATTTTTCCTCACGTTTGACTTTTTGCCTACTACGGTAAAACGTGCTATTTTGGAACAACACCTGAAAGATGGTCTCGCCGTATATGGCGAAATACAATCTTTTGAAATGCAATGCTTCACGCTGATGCCACACCTGTGCACTGGCAAAGCCATCACAGTTCTGACCCCAACTGAGGAGATTGTGAAGGACCTAACCCAGATCCCGCACTCCACTTTTATTGATATCACAGGGCATACCACCCACCCATTCTGGGTGACCGTGGACAGCGCGCCCCCCATTTGCACCCACTGTGATGCGTTTGGCCACAAGGTGCACGCATGCCCCATCAAGGAGGGCGTCACATTCCAAGAGCACCCCTCAGCAGCCATGGCCAACGGAGAGGCGCACTACAAACCAACCGCAAGCACCAAGGAGGCTTTCCCGTGGGGAGCACAAGGCTGCTACCTATTGGTAAAGCCTATCTCCCCGCAAGAATGGAAGAAGGCTAAGCAGGCCCATAGGGCTGCAGCCAAGGAAATGGCCAAGGCCACCACCGCTATCCCACACTCACAACGCCAGGAGGACATGGAAACCTTTGTGGTGGAAGCAACTCAGGAATCCATCAACCAATCATATTGGGAAGCCCATGATGAGTGGGCCACTCAATCTGAGGATCCAGTGGGAGACTCAATCTCACCCAATCATTGCACCCAAGCTCTGGTCAAAACCAACTTGGGACCTATCCCAACTGAAAAAAAAAAATTTTTTGACCCGCTCAACGGTGCACCGAACTCATCCGCACTGCAAAAAATTCGTCCGACATTAGGAAAACAAAAAGTGAAGGCCAAAGCCAACGCGACTCTTTCCGCAAAAATCAACAAAAACTCCAATAGCGTTGCTGCTAACACCCACGCTGCTGTGAAAGCCCGTGGGGACCTAGAAGAGGCTGGTGGGCTCAGGGGCCCACCCCCTCACACTTAAGGTGTGATGGGGGAAACCTTCACTATAGGGACATTGAATATCGCTGGACTCAAGGCCTCCCCATCCTGGGCTAGGAAACTGAGTTTTTTACAACACAATTTACCTGTGGATATCCTGGCCATCCAGGAGTCCCACTATCCATGAGGTTCCAAGGAAACTTGGAAAACAATGCTCCTCCCATCCCTATCCTTTTGGTCAAAGCACTGTGGGGTGCTAATTCAGAAAAATAATTTTTTCAAATTCATATCCTCAGAAACATTCCTAAATGGCTGAGCGCTCATTGTCACCTTCTCGTGGGCTGATGTAGTGCACGCAATCATCAACATCTATGCCCCAAATGGTGCACACAAGCGTCAGGAATTTTTCTTGTTGGTCAAATCCCTCCCACTACCCCCTGATTCTTTCCTAGTCAGCGACATGAACTGTTGGGTAACCTCACCAATGGACCGGTGGCCTCCCTCACCCCACGCCCCACAGGGTCATGTGAACTATGCGTTCTAAAGGCCACCTTTGGGTTAATGGATGCGCAGCCGTGACATGCCCCACTGCTCAAAAACATGACGCATCCCCATGTCCACAACACCCTATTAAGGTCCATGACCTGCATCGACCTTATTCTAATGCTGGCAAAATTCCAACCCCACATCTCCCACTTCAAAACAACAAAAATGGAATTCTCCAACCACTGACTGGTCTCGATAACATACCACCTACCTGTCACAGTTGCTAAGGCCCCACATTGGTGCAAAATCTGCCCCCCTGAGCTCGCGTCGCCAGGATTTTCCATGTGGGTGGAAGAGGCAACTTTGGCGAAAAAGTTTGTTGCACCGTTTTGTGTGGACCCCATTTCCACATGGGCAACTTTCAAAGAGGATACCATCCACCACTCTCGCCATCTCTCCTCCAGATGCTCATGAGCCACATCGGCGGTTATCTCGTGTGCTCTGACAGAATTGGCACACTTGGAGTCCAACATTCCAGCTACAGGATACAGCCCTGCATGGGGCTGGAAGTGGGCGGAGGCAGCCGCCCACCTCAACACACTCAAAAGGCAACACAAACATTGGTTTGTGTTCAATACAGGGCCACACACATCACAAAAGGTGACAAGTGCACCACATATTTCTTTAAAAAAATTTTGCACCATGCCAGAGCATGGCCTGCACACAGGTGCGAAGATCGGATAATTCTATTGTGGATACACCAGCCAAAGTGGCAATCAAAATGCAAAAATATTACTCCAAGTTGTACCAAGCTGAACCAATTCAGCTGGCTGAAGTGGCGGAATTTCTCAATTGAGCTCATATCTGCACCATTTTCCAATACCCATAAATAATGAATTTAATTACTCTGAACAAATTATGGACAGCCATTCGCGGTGCGCCAAACTGAAAATGCCCAGGCCCAGATGGCATTCCATATGAGTTCTACAAAAAATATTTCAAATATATATCCCCACTTCTGCTTGCCTCACTTAACCAAAGCCTGTTGGAAACGCGCCTCCTACCAGGAGGACATGAGGCCTTTACTGTCACACTCTTCAAGAAAGGGGATAAGCTTGACTTAGCCAACTGGCGCCCCATTTCTCTAACAAACACAGACACCAAATTTTTAACAAAAATTATGGCTAACCGCTTAGGGACTGTAGCATCTGCCACCATCTCCCCAGAACAATTCGGTTTCATCCCAAGAAGGTCAATTTGGGATAACGTGCACTCTGTGGCTAATGTATATCAGTCCACAGCCTCTGGGGCACTTGTATTCTTGGACCAACAAAAGGCCTATGATAGAGTAAACTGGGAATACCTAAGGGCCTGCCTCCATCAATTCCGCCTACCCCCTCGCTTCATCAACTGGGTGATGCTGCTCATGGAATCTGCAACAATGGCAGTGCGTGGCCCTGGCTTCCTAACGGAAGTAGTCCACCCTCAAAGGGGTTTGCGACAAGGGGACCCCCTCAGCCCACTCTTATACAACTTCAGCCTTGACCCACTACTGCGAAATGTGAATGCCCAACTCACTGGGGTCCATGTGCCAGGCCAAGCCCCAGTCAAGATATTGGCATTCGCAGATGATTGTGTGGTTGGGGTGTCTAATAATCAAGATGCACGCGCGCTTGAAGCTCTCATCCAGGAATATTCCCGGGTAAGCAACGCGGCACTGAACGCCTCCAAAACTGAAATCATCCTCCTTGGTCAGTTTCAGAACTGCTGGGCCCCAGCAATTAGTTCCCAAAATTGGCCCATCTGCTCGCCCATGTCCACGCCTTACTAACTCAACACACACCGCTCCACTGGTGCTCCCCTTCGTGCCACGTCCTACCATAGGACCAGTGCGCCATCTGGGCGTGTGGATGGAGGCAGGCGGATACACGTCAGCAGTAATGGAGTGCCATATTCTGGACAACGTGATGAAGCGAATCGCCTCTCTCAGAGCTCACCCTACTTCCCTTATTGGCAGGGTTGTTTTAGCCAACTCTATGCTCCTATCCAAAGTCTAGTTCAGAGCCCACACCATCCCCTTCTCCCCAAGCTTCTTCAAATCCTTGTATGCCTTGCTGCAAGGATGGCTTTGGTCAGGCCGCCCTCCACCAGTGCGGCTAGAGGTCATGTTTGGCCCTCATCATCATGGTGGCATGGGCCTGCTTGACTTCAAAGCCCATGCTGCCAAGATCCTGGGCACCTGGATCGCGGCAATCACTGCTCCTACACTCCCATCCCAACACTAGTCCCGCGCAGCCTGCTCCAACTTCTCCCGAGCCTTGGGCCTCAACAATCCATCAAACCCCCACTCCCTGATGAAATACCTCGCATCACACACATCGGCCACAGGTCCTCACGGGACCAAAACCCACTACAAATGAATCCTACTCTCCACGCGGAGCGCAGAGTGGAGAATTCATATTAGCGGACATACAACCCAAAGAGGCCGCCCCTCTCCTCAGTTCACACAAGAGGTACAGGGGCTACCCATCCATGATGGCGTGATCCCCATTCGGCCCCATGTCCTATCCAGGGTGGACTACCTGGACATGATGGACATCCCTTATTCCATTGAGACCCAAAAAACTATCTGGAAATATGTACATCACCCTCTGTTGCAGCCTCAAGTCCGCTCCCATGTGTGGCGCTGCCTGAGGTGGGTGTATCATACAGCTGAGCGCTCTAACACTTTACACTCATCCTGTGTCGTGTGCGGCCAGTATGGAACGCTATTCCACCGCCTGGAGAAGTGCCCCACCTCTAAAGTGATATGGCGCGAAGTTCAACGTCTGCTGGGCCAGGATCAAACGCATCCCTTCAGTCTGTCAAGAGATATGTTTGCTCTATCAATGGCCTCCTCCCTTCCACCCTCCCTCCATGCTCTGGTGGTTGCAATCGCCATGTGGACCATCCACACGATTGTCTTAGATGCCATCGCAGGCTCCACCCCCACCCTCCCAAAAACTGTCCACAGATTCCGGTCTCATTTGGTGGACCACTTTCAAGCGTGGATGTTTGGATACCTCCCACCGCGTCGCCAACAGCTGGTCTCCTCCTGGTTCCCAGTCTGGTTCATCAAATCAGACCCCTTCCTCCACACGTGCTCAATAGTGGCTATGGCCCCTTCACACGTTCCCTCCCCTCCCCATAAGTGGCGTTCCCGCTGGCAACAAGAGATAGCATCGCTTCTCTGGGGTGCCTCCCCTGGTACTAAGTTTATGTGTCCTGAGTCATATTCAGAAGTGTCCATCCCATGGTCGGCCTTCCCCACAATAAATTTAAAATTTAGAATGCAGCTATCAACTGCAAATTCCCGAGGAAATAGTGTGGACAAAGATATAAAAAGCTAACAACCAATTAAGCTTTATTCAAAAAGGAGTATGACAACCTTAAAAAAGAATTCAAATCCCTCAAACAGCAAGGCTGCCAATGAACGCCCAACTTTGATAAAAAATAAGAAAAAGATCCGCTTATCTGGCCAAAAAACAGCCTGGGAAAGTAACTAAAGGCCAAATCAGGTATCAGAATTCAGTAGTTTGGAGTAATATCATGAAATCGAATCGTCAGATGTTGACACCAATGCAGAATCTGATATTTGAACATGCATTCTATACCTAGAGTCCTAGCATCAATCTTGACTCTGGAAACTTCTCAACGGGAAAGAGGGCCAATTATGGGCGATGATACACCAAGACGCTCAAGAAGAAGTACAACCCCTATGCCCAAAATAGGGCGAGATGACTTCAAACCACTGAATTTACCAAAGTTCAATAAGGATGGAAACGTTCAATCTTTCCTCAAACTATTTGAAAACTCAATTAGAGGAGCATCAGACCATGCTAAAGGATCAACACTCATTAACTCACTTGATGCCCATAGCTGTGACCTCATTATGCCCTATTTGGGTGACGATTGGTCATATGGATGCCAAAATTCCTATAAAAAACAGTTTGGAGGGCCTGAGAAACTAGAAACCTAAAAAAGAGAGCTTCTTAATAACAAATTAAAATAGAATGAGACTATTAAGGACTTTGCAGATAGAAACTTCCACGAGGCACAAGTTCTGCGAGGGTGCAATGCAATAGACAAATTTGATGCCAAGATTGCAATGGAGCACACAATTATGCCCTTCCGTGAACTGCACAATGTTATGCTGCCTGCCTTCAATGGAATCTTGGAAATCCAAGAGCTTACCAACTACTTGAGAAGCTGTTCCCATAATTTCAACACTCCTAATTGGGCCAAAGATCAGCAAAAATCTCAATTTTTGGGCCCAAAAAGCAACAGATATCTGACTAGGGTAAAAATTCCCAAAATATGAACCAAAGATTCGAGCAAAAACAGCAAACAGGGCCAAATACTTGCCACATTTGCGGTCAAAAAGGGAATTTTGCTAGACAATGATTCAGATGGTCCAACAAAAAGCCTGAGGTCAACTTTGCTCTAGAAATCAACAGTGACAGTGAGGCGGGAAAAGAGCAGTTGGAGTAGAGGCGGAATGCTCTAACTCCACCAATTTTTAAACCATTTCACTTGACCCTGATGAGCTCTTTAGGGCCGGAGATGTTGCTAAAGATAACCTCCACCATATCGTGGCTAATGATGCCATTATGGTCACTACCTGAGCCACATCAAAAGCGACTAAACCCTTAAAATTACCAAGGAAGCCCGAACTGAAGTATCAAAACCCTACGCAAAGCAGATTATTGATCAGGGTTTGGATCTACAACCCAGATGTTCAACTGATTTACCTAAGCTTAACAACGTTCAAGTGGCTATTACCATGAAGACCTTAGCAGATAACTTCCCAGATATTTGCTCAAGTCTGAAATTGCACCTGGAATCAGGCAGCAATCACAGCATTCACACAATAAATACCTCTGAAAACTACTCTGAATGTACTTATGTGGACATAGCAGTAAACAAGATGCAAGTTTGGGCCGTTGTTGATAGTGGCGCTCCTATCAATATAGTCAGTAAAAAGTTGGTTAAAAAATGAAAATTGCACCCGATGTTGCCCACTGTCAGGAATATGGAACCTTTGGAGCGCATACAACCAAATTGCTGGGCGCCTACAGTACCCTACCACTCTGATTTGGACCATTGTAGTAACGGAACCTGCCATAGTGTTGCCAAATACAAACTATGATATCCTAATCGGGACTGATTTCATAAGAAGATATGGAGATGCTACCAATTATAAGGACGATACTCCCACCATTCTGGGCCAGGCTATTCCACTTTACTACAACCGTGATAAGGCAATTGAAAAAAAGAAACCCAGCCTATTCATAAATCTGGCCTACAAAGATGGGGTCATCCCAATTGAGTATTCCAAAGCTCAATCAAAGATAAAACCACTTCCCACTCAGATTGATGAGTCAAATAGCATTCTGCTTTGATCAAATCAGACCATCACTATACCATCTGGAGAGCAAGTAATTGTCCAGATGGGACTAACAATTAATATCCTAGAAGGCCTTTACGGTTAAATATATCAACCATGGTCTAAATCTTGATTTGAACCAAACATTGCCCCTGGTATTATCATTCTAGGCCTTGGAGAAATACATATCTTATATTTGAACATGCAAAATTAGCCCATTTATATTAAGCAACATCAAACAATCGCCTTTCTGTACCTGTTCCCTACCACGTAAATTCACTCATTCCATGAGTTCGAAACTTTTGTCAAATTATGGTTCCCCAATAAGGACCAACTCAGCATACATAATGTTGTCTCTATGGCTGATTTAAGCAACCTGACCAACTCCAAGAAAGGCCAAGCTCAGGAGTTATTCTTTAAATATTGGGAAATATTTAAGCAAGACATAATTGACTTGGTATGTGCTAATGGTGTCACCCACAAAATTGATATATGAGATCATAAATCTATTTGATTACGCCCAATTAGACGCTCAAAATCATCAGAAGAAGCAGTATTTAAGAAGATTAAGGAACTCCTCAATCGCGTCATGCTAGTCCCTTCAAAAAGTCCATGGGCAGCACCAATTTTAATAGTGAAAAAGAAGGATGGAAGCAACCAAGTAGTCATTGACTATCAGAATTTAAACAACATCACCAAAAAAACCTTGTAACCACTGCCACGAATTGACGACGCCTTGGATAGGCTAGGGGGCGCAAAGTGCTTCTTGCAATGGATCTTATCAGCGGATATTGGCAAATAGATCTTCCCAAAGAGGAGCGCAAGAAATGTGCAATAATAACCCAAGAGGGCCTATTACAGCTGATGAGAATGCCGCAAAGGCTCTGCAACGCCCTGGCTACATTCCAACGGGCTAAGGACACAATCCTGGGAAATTTAAAATTGTCATGTGTACTAGTGTACCTTGATAATATCAACGTTTTCAGCCGCACTTTTGATGACCATCTGGAACACTTAGAGGAGGTTTTCAAAAGGCTAGCTGCTGCAAACTTAAAAATCAAGCCCAGAAGATGTCAGTTTTTCAAAGACCAACTTGAATACCTCGGATTTGTGATTAATAGAGTGGGTCTTCATCCCCAACTCTCTAAACTGGATGCCATCTCCAAAATGAAATGGCCTGAATCCAAGCGCTAATATTCAAGTATTCCTAGATATGATTAGGTACTATTGCTGATTTATCGCCAACTTTGCACAACTTGGAGAACTGCTTTTCTATCTGCTTAAAGATAAGGTCTTATTTGACTGGACTACAGCTTGCCAGGATGCATTTGACCAACTCCGATTGGCCCTATTAAGCGCGCCTGTTCTTTGGTATCTGGACTTTGATCGCGAATATATCATCCAAAATGATGCATCCTGAACAGCTGTGGGTGCCGTGTTATCCCAAGTTGGAGAAGATGGTGAAGAACATCCAGTTGCTTTTGCTAGTTAAACCTTAAACGTTCATGAAAGGAACTACATGGTGACAGAACAAGAATGCTTAGATGTCATATATGCTTGCAAGCAATTCTGGGTCTACCTTCACGGTACTCATTTCAAAGTTGTTACTGATAATGCTCCCTAAGATGGTTGAATAACTTAAAAGAACCTGAGGGCCGATTAGCCTGCTGGGCATTAAAGCCTCAAGCCTATGACTACACCATTGAGCATTGAGCGGATGCAAAACACCAAAACACTGACTGTCTATTCTGACTACCCACCATCGCAATACTTCATCAGGCTTCTGTCAAGAGAGTATCTGTAACTCTCTCGTTCCCAGCAAGGTGATGTGGGATGCAAACCCACATTGCTAGGGAACTAGCCGTTAAAAGAATGGGAATACAAGCACCTCAAGCAGTGCCAGTACAAAAGGTACCCCAGGCAAGTATATAAACAGCAACATAAAGTATCAGGTAAGTAAGAAACAACACCGCTTGAGTGGACCCCAGAGGGGCATCCATAATCAAGTGCGGCTTGATGTCAGGGGCTTTGGGTGCCTCGATCTGGAGGGGACCTGGGCGGCCCACAGGTGCCCCTGGGATCTTGGTAAATTGTGAGTTAAGGTAGTGGCCTACATGGTTGGAGACCTCCCCAAAGAGGTCCACCACCAGGGTTGCCCAAGGAACCATTAGAAAACGTAAAATATCGGGATGTTTTTTATTAAGCAAGTCGATCAACAAGGAGTATTGATCACAAAAACATATTTAAAATGTATCGGGGAAATTTGGGTTCTGCAGCAATGCGCCCAAGCCTTGACATTCCAATAAACAGATGCTTCCATCCATTTTGGTAAAATACACTGAAAGGGCCTTCACTCGAGTAATTGATTGAAGCCTTGTTTTACCAGAAATCAAAATCTCATAGCTGGAGTGGGACTCGAACCCTTGTTCTCCAACCAAGCTAATGTTACCATCTTTATTCAAAACGTAAATTGTTCGTTTTAAGACCTGAGCTGAAATAGGAGGCTGGGCATTTTGCACACCCTTAGTATCAACCTGGGCTTGCTTGGCTTGCACCCAGCGTCGATCTAAGGTGTGCTTCAAGTCAGGAAGAGCCTGAAGCTTCATCTGGGCCTCCTGTCGCCCAGCCTTGTTCCTAGCATCAGTGCCTACTATCATGTCATCCAACCATGACATTACCTCTCCTCCTTTTTGGGCTCCACCCCCTCTCCAGGGGCGTTCGCTAAGGAGAAGTTCTTATGTGCTGGTGGCAACTTCTTAGTAGCAACGGCTGGCTTTGGCTGAGATCCTTCTGCCTCAGGGAAACAATTATGAAATGATTGATCAGGTCTTGGGCATGTACACAATCCCGTGCCGGAACCCAGCTGTTCTCTGCTGCATCAAACCCTTTCCATGATACCAAGTACTCAAGGCATCGCTTAACCCGGCGAGAGGCTACTATCTCCTCCACTTCCCATTCTGGTGCCCCATCCACAAGATAAGACTCAGGGGTCACAGGAGGAGGGCCTTCAAACAGGGTCAACTTGCTTTGATGGAAGATGGAGAAGATCTGAAACGCTGAGGGAAGATCCAAATGGTATGAGGCATGTCCCACCTTTCTAACTACCCGGTAAGGACCAATCCTCTTTGAACCCAACTTTTTGCATGGTTGCTCAATAGGGATGTTGCGAGCATCAAGCATCACGAGATCCCCTTCCTTATATGCCAGTCCCACTCGGCGCTTTCCATTGGCATTCTCCTTATAAGCCAGCATAGCCACCTCCAAACTTGTAGACACCCCTTGATGGACCTTCTTGAGAGTCTTGGCAAAGTCCTGCACCGCTTCCACTTTAGAACCACAGCTGGGCTCCATGCTAAACGCAGGGTTAAAGCTGTGTTTAGCAAAAAGGGTGAACAACTGATTGAGGAATGCAAAGTGTTGTTGTAACTAAACTGAGCCATGGGAAGGTGAGGAACTTAATCTGAATGGTCTGCGGTGGTGTAACAACGCATAAATTGTTCCAAATACTGATTCACTCGCTCAGTCTGCCCATCAGATTGGGGGTGATATGCTGTTGAATGGCAGGGGTGGATCTGAAGAGTCTTACACAACTCTTCCCAAAAGATGGAGGTGAACTGGGGTCCCCAGTCACTAATGATTTCTTGAGGAACCCCATGAAGTGCAAATACATGGGTGACAAAAAAGCCTATCCATTTCAGCGGCAGTTATAGCTTTTCTGCAAGAAATAAAGTGAGCGAACTTTGTAAAGCGGTCCACCACCACCATGATTGCATCATACCCATCTGAAACGGGTAACTCCACAATGAAATCCACTGATAGGGAAGTCCAGGGTCCTTCAGCCTTTTGGACTGGTACCAGCAACCCTGCTAAAGGTTGCCGATTTGGTTTCATCTGATTGCAGATCAAGCACTCTTTGCAATACTGCCCTACCTGAACAGGCAAGCCCTTCCAATTGTAAGTGCGTCATATCAGCTCCAAGGTTTTTGCTTTTCCCGGATGACCAACAGTGATTCCATCATGATGGCCCTGGATGATCTCCAAGCGCAGTGGTCCAGCAGGAACCCATAGGCGTCCCTGAAACCACACATGATCTCATCCTTCATGTGATATCCCCTGGATAAGTCCTCCTGATTCAGAGCACTCTTAGCGAGAACAACAGCATATTCAGCTGATAATGGCTGAGAAAGAACTACCTTCCTAAACATGCTATATTCTGCTGCATTTTCCAAGGGCATGAGCGCTGGCGTATGTATCGTGGACTTAGGAAGTTGAGGCAGAATCATACCCGGGGGAATCATCAACTGAGTGTTGTGAATCTCTACCTCCTTTGGATCGGGAGCCAAAGCAGGGTTGCGGCTCAAAGTATCCGCCAAACCATTCTCCTTGCCTTTGGTGAACTCATAGGAAAATGTAAATAGGGCAAGGGTTCATGCCAACGCGTCTGATGTGGTGTTAAAACATGTGGAGCACAGTAATACAACAGGGCCCGGTGGTCAGTGCATACCCAGAATGGTTGGGAAGAGCCATGTAAGTGGTGACGCCAATAAATCAGCGCCTCCACCACTGCTAATAACTCCTTGTCATATACGGCGTAGTTTAACTCATGCAGAGACATTTTTCTAGAAAAATATCCCACTGGATGCTCAAACCCATCTTCCCCCACTTGTAACAGGGCTGCAGTAATGGCAAAATTGGAAGCATCTGAGGACACAATGAACTCCTTGGCAGGGTCAATATGGCGAAGGATGGATGTGGATAACAAGGTGCACTTCACCGCTTGGAAAGCATCCTCCAGAATGGGAGACCACTGAAGCACCTTAGCCCCGCTAGCCTTATATAAGGGGGCTACCACCTCGGAGAGACTGGATGTGAACTTCTTGAGAAACGTACACGTCCCCAAAAAACTCCTCAATTCCTTGACAGAGGTGGGGGTAGGCCACTCCCAAATATCCTTTTACTTATCTGGAGTTATCATATGGCCCTGGTCAAACACAACGTTGCCCAGAAAAGTAACCTAGGACTTAAAGAATTCGCATTTACTAATCTTGAGGGTAAGGCATGCAGCCCTCAATCTCTCCACTACTTGTCGAAGGTGAACTGCATGTGACTCAGGATCAGGGGAAAACACCAGAATGTCATCAATGTAGGCAACCGCATATACCCCCAACAAGTCTCCCAATGCAGCATCAATGCGGCGTTGAAAGATGGCAGGGTCATTCTTAAGCCCAAAAGGCATAACCTGGAACTGGAAAATTCCTTTTCTGGTACAGAATGCAGTTAACCACTCCTGGCCCTTCTTTATCCGGATTTGATTGAACGCATTGAGGCAGTCTAGCTTGGAGAAGGCTTTTGCCCTCTCCACATAACGCACAATCTGGGAATCCAAAGGGATGGGATGGAGGTCGGGTACAGTCACATTGTTTAAGTTCCCATAATCAATACATGGACATAAAGTTCCATCTGCCTTCTCAACAAAAAGCAGTGGGGAACAAACAGGGGAGGTACGCTGGAAGATGGCACCTTTGGCCAACTGCTCCTTCACCCATACATCTAGAACCTCCTCCTCCCAGACAGTCAATGGGTATATGGGAGAAGAAATACGCACCAGATCCACAGTAAGTTTAAATATACAATCAAACTCGGAATGTTCTGGTAGCATACTAGCTGAAGCTGCATCAAAGAAGGATGCCAACTCCTTCAAACAAGAAGGTAAGAAAAGTTCCACAGGGGGCTTCAACAAAGGGGCAAGATATGAACTGGGAATATTAGGCCAATGGGGTAATTTACCTGAGGCATTATCCTCTGACAAAGGAACAATTAACTGATGACCATTAGTTAAAACAAGGTTAGAGTGTTTTCTTTTAAATTTGTTTTGATATCAAACTTTCGCCACCACTCAACCCCCAAAATGATGGGAAACAAGAGGTTTTTGATACTTAAAACTGGTCAGACAATAGATAAGAACCAATTTGGAAATTGACGGGCTCCATGATATTCAGTGTGGGAATACCTTGAGATGCCCCACCCCTAACCATACCACCTGGTGAGTAACTCAACTCAAGGTAGTCAGCAAGATTTTGATCAATAAAATTATTTGAAGCACCAGTATCCACCAAAATCGTTGTGCTGAATTTTCCAAAAGAGGATGTAAGGGTATCAGTCAACAAGAAATATCCAGAATGGGATTTATTCAACGCAGAAAATGCCATCAACTCACCAGAAAATTCTTCCTCTGACTTGAACAAGCCATCAGGGTATGTTTTGGAATCATAGAAGGGGGAAGGATAGTGGGCCACACTTACTACTGATGCCACATATCCCACCCCACCTTCCACAGGTGCATAGACATCTTTATATTTGTGGCGCAGTTCCTTCTCTACTTCCTGGGAACCCCTAATCATGGTAGGGGTCAAGCGAGGGTTCTCAGGAGTAATCTGATAAACTGAAATTGAGTCCTCCTCTAGACCATATGAGCAAATAAACGGTTCATTTTGAGATAAATCGCTTGCATTATAAAACGTGTTTTTATGTTTGAATGAACCCTCATTCATTTTGAGGGTTTGGTGTGCATCGTTATCCAGGGCCATCACCCCCAAGCCCGGAGCTGATGCCTCGGTGTGCTCCTTGGAAACGTGTCAGGGAGAAAAAATGATACCAGAATCCTTTTTGTTAATTATGGTGTGGACCCTAGGATGTTCCCAATTTCCGCCGAGATGGGGAGGAAATCAGTGGGAAGCATCTCACGATTCAAGGAAAACTCACTAGTTGAGGAGGCGGTATTCATAGGGATGACCATGGGTGACATCATCGCAGCAGAATTGACTGAAACTGTTACATCATTCTTGGGGCTAGACCCCTGTGCAGTTCCAAATTTGGAAGTCATCGAAGGATTCAAAGAATAAGATTCCCTCACTTCCAAAGGCGCGCGCGACTTTTTGGCACCCGTATTTATATGATTTGATCTGATGACGGCCAAATTACCTGGCCCCTTCTGGGTTGGGGCGGAGAAACCACCCCAAAGGATTTTGACAAGATGATCAAATTTGGAATGACGCGACTGCCAAATCAGGGAGTTACATATTGATATATCCAAGGTCAAACAGAGAAATGACGTTTTAACCTCATCGGTTAAGGGCAACACCTGGGCTTTTTCACAGAATTCACTTAGGTAAACCTTCAGCGGATGACCCACTTGACGCAGAGAAAAGAACTCGAAGAGGGAATGGAAGGAGGCTTCATCAGGTCGATTCTGCTCTAATACCTGTTCCAAACCTCCTATTGCATTCCACAAGAGAGGCTGGGTGTGGAGTACCACAAAAACCCATTCCCCAGCCTCAGGAGACAACTGGGACAATAGATCCACTCCTTGCAAAAGCGGACAGGAACCAGACAAATTGTTTTTGTCTAACGAGGGTTTTGGTCCAGGGAAGCTAAGGCCTGGTGAATTACTGAGTAAATTTCGGGAGAAAGGTGGGGAATCACGATCTTAGGATTGCAAAAAGTCTGAGACCACCAGGTATGAGCAGGAAGGGCGGGTACTTCCCAGTTGGTAGTTGCAAGAATAACGCCGAGATGCACTAGTACAAAACCAAATGAGAAAACTGTGGTGAGCACCATCGTGGCAGTGACAAATGGCCAGTGCACCCAATTTACTAATAACAAAAGTACCACACGGATAATTTTTATGCACGTATAATAAAAAGGTTGATTGACTAATGTCAAGAGAGTATCTGTAACTCTCTCATTCCCAGCAAGGTGATGTGGGATACAAACCCATATTGCTAGGGAACTAGTCATTAAAAGAATGGGAATACAAGCACCTCGAGCAGTGCCAGTACAAAAGGTACCCCAGGCAAGTATATAAACAGCAACATAAAATATCAGGTAAGTAAGAAACAACACCGCTTGAGTGGACCCTAGAGGGGCGTCCATAATCAAGTGCAGCTTGATGTCAGGGGCTTTGGGTGCCTTGATCTGGAGGGGACCTGGGCAGCCCACAGGTGCCCCTGGGATCTTGGTAAATTGCGAGTTAAGGTAGTGGCCTACATGGTTGGAGACCTCCCCAAAGAGGTCCACCACCAGGGTTGCCCAAGGAACCATTAGAAAACGTAAAATAATGGGATGTTTTTTATTAAGCAAGTTGATCAACAAGGAGTGATGATCACAAAAACATATTTAAAATGAATCGGGAAATTTGGGTTCTGCAGCAATGCACCCAAGCCTTGACATTCGAATAAACAGATGCTTCCGTCCATTTTGTTAAAATACTGAAAGGGCCTTCACTCAAGTAATCGATTGAAGCCTTATTTTACCAGAAATCAAAATCTCATAGCTGGAGTGGGACTCGAACCCTTGTTCTCCAACCAAGCTAATGGAACCATCTTTATAAAAATGTAAATCGTTCATTTTAAGACCTGAGCTGAAAAAGGAGGCTGAGCGTTTTGCACACCCTTAGTATCAACCTGGGCTTGCTTGGCTTGCACCCAGCGTCGATCTAAGGTGTGCTTCAAGTCAGGAAGAGCCTGAAGCTTCATCTGGGCCTCCTGTCACCCAGCCTTATTCCTAGCATCAGTGCCTACTATAGTGCCATCCAACCATGACAGCTTCTGATGAGTTGTTTATAGAAAATGATCAGCGGAGAGTATCAGAATGAGCCCAAAGCTGTCCAAAAAATACTATCAGATCTACAAAAAAAATACAATTATCAAAAATGGGATGCTTTACAAGATCGTCAAGGACAAAAAATTTATTTAAACAAGACCATAGGCCTGAATAGACCTAATAATGGCAGCGCTTAAGGCCATAGGGCATGGCGGATTCAAGAAGATGAAAGAGCATCTGAAGCAATTCTACTACAGGGAGTCAATGCATTTTGACATATAAGAAATGCTAGAATGCTGTGCAGAGTGCAAAGGTGAAAAACCACTCCAAAAAAGCACATCTTACCAGCTTGTTTGGCCCAAATTTGCTTGGCACACTGTATCTATTGACGTCGTTGGCCCACTTCCAACATGCAATATGAAGGCCAAATGCATAATTGTAGCCATCAACCACTTGACCAAATGGGTCGAGACCAAGGCCATTCAGGAAGCTGGAGTGGCAACTACCACCAAGTTCATACTTGAAAACATCATCTACAAACATGGATGTCCCCAGGTTATTCTGACTGATAATGGAACCAACTTTAACGCCAATGTCCTCGCCAAGCTCAACCAACTAATGGGAGTATGTGATGTGCTTTCTGCTCCCTATCATCCCAAAACTAATGGGACTGTTGAGCGTGCAAACAGGACGTAGGTGAACATTATCCAAAAATTAACCTCGTCCAAACCATCCAAATGGAGTACATATCTAAGTTTGGCAGTCTTTGCCTACAATATCTCCTACCATTCATCAACCAGGATGTCCCCATTTCAAGTATTATATGGTAGACACCCGGCCCTACCAACTCTGCTATATTTGGCCCTAGAAGATCCCAGTGAAAACACTTACCCTCAGTACATTGAGAAGCTTGCAGATGCCTTAATCAAACTACAAGCACAAGCCTTTGACAACAGTTTTGCTGATAAAAAGGCCTGAAATCAAAAGGACTTAGAGAATCGCTACCCTCTGGCTGAATTTAAAGTTAATGATGAAGTTCTATTCTGCAACACCCACAGATCAGGCTGAATGCAAAAGTTAATCGCATCTGGGTCAGGCCATTCAAAGTGATTGAGAAAACGTCTAAGTTCTTGTACACCATCAAGGATATTAGGACTGGCCATATATACAACTGAGTCTATGCAAAATTCCTAAGAAGGTTTAATAAGCGGGCTGATTAAGAAAAGAAAAAGTTGAAAAAAACATAAAAACACAAAAATACAAAAAACAAAACCAAAACTCAGTAAAACAAAAAATACTTATAGTTTTATACTAATTAATATTTTAGTTCACACTTGAGGTTGGGAGGGAATCCACCTTCAGACTCAATGGGCATTTGGCCCATCATTCTTCAGACCCATCAGCCACTCCAGCCGAAGTTACCAAATAAAAAAACCATTTCTACTCATCAGGCGTTCAGACTGAAAAGAAAAGACCAACATAGGCTAATCAGAATCTTAGGGCTTATGTTTGAGTCAAGAGGGGGAAATGTCATATTCTGGTGGTTGACTCAAAAATAAACCTTTGACAACCATCAGATCAGGCCGATTATCCTCTCAACTCTTGAGCTAACACCTATTGCAATCATACAAATTAAGGCTGATTATCTCAACGACAATTTGATTGAGTATTTTATCAAGCGCTTAGTCCAAATATGCTCACATATTATGGCCAAATTCCAATGCATCAAATCTTGGCAATTGGTCCTAATTATTGAAACACAATCAATTCAATTGTATACAAAATAATTTGGTGATGACCTGAAGTTAACGTCTGAAAATCGCGTGGACTTCAGAGGAACAAAAAATGTTAACAATTTTCCATCTGAGGGCGAAATTTGTATGCCAATACACATAATCAGCATGATAGCACTTACATGGACCGCCCAAAAGGGGTTACTTAGTGCTATCAAGGAAAAGGCTTGCTGACATCCCAATTAGGGGTGCGTCATTTTCTTCAATTAAGGCCAAAATTTCACAGAAGTTGTGTTTCGTCAGCAGTATGATGAAACTGAAATCCTGAAGATCCTAGGACAACTTTGCATGCTTTTATCACAATTTTTGTACCTGAAATCCTCCCAATTTCAAGAGTATTTTGCCACCAATGAACCTAAGAAAAGGTTTCAGTCATAGAATGAGCTGAGTGGCAAAATAGCTGTTGAAATTTGTGCTGGAATATGACCAGGAGATGCCCTAGAGGTATAAATACCAGCGCTTGGCCTAATGACCATTATCAAATAAATAGCTTATAATAAAGATATATATAATTTTCACTTTCCTAAACATTCTCATTGAATCCTTTCTTTTGAGAAAGTGTTGACAAACTTGAAGGGTTAAGTTTCCAGTTTGTAATGAAGCCTGCCTCAGAAGAAGTTCTGAACCTGAAGTGAAAATTACGCCCAACTTTGGCCAGAAGAGTTGAGGCAAATTTAGCAGGCCTAGTGAGTTGTTAAACGGTCCAAATCCTGTAAACTACAGGCACTATAAAGTATCAACCATCGGAACTTTGGCCTGAATAGATGTGTAGGGTATTAATTTCCAAGCGAGCAATCCTCAGAATTTGACAATAACTTTATTGTTTAACATTGATTGTTTAAAAATTACTCTTAAGAGAAGAGTGCAAGGATCAGATACCCTTAAGTTGGTTTTATCAAAATCTTCACTTGTATCTGCAAAAGGGAATAGGGAAAGTGTTCCCTACCAGTATCAAGATATCTATAAGAGGAAGAAGCACCTGTCTAGCGTTGGACAATACACTCAACATGGTTTTTGCGGATTTAACTCTAATAATAGTTTCATACTAATATTGCCCTAGTTACTCAATTTCAATCAAATCAACGCAAGGATCCATGAATCTGAACAGTTGAAATCTAGGGCCAGAAGTGAGCAACCATCTAAGCCTAAGATTTTAATATAGGCCAACCTCACTGACAAACCTAGGGCAGTGGTAACAAATAGTTCAGCTGCTTATGTATACCTCCTACCTGTAGATATCATCAATGATGTTTGCAGCTTTAAAAGTTTACAATGGTTTGGGCTAGAAACACTTCCATCAGTAGCCCTAGTCAAGGCCTTTATTGGACAGGAGCTCACTAGTGAGCAACAGAGCCAGTTTAATAAGTTATTAGAGGAATACTAAGATTTCTCTAAACCTCTACCTAGGACTTCAGAAAAATTAATAACACTTTGCATAATGTGGAGACTGGGGATGCTCCACCCATTAGTTCTATCCCCACCTAAAAGTAAAGTTGAAGAAGCTCAAATGGCTGTTGAGCTTAAGCAACTACTCAAAGCTGTTGTCAAGAGAGTGTCTGTAACTCTCTTATTTCCATAGAGGTGGTGCAGGATGAACAGACACACCACCAGGAACTAGTCACTAGTAAGATTAAAAACAGGACACTGCGGAGGGTGCCAGAGCAGAAGGGAACCAGGGCAAGGGTGTACAACACTAAATATAATAGGAGATAACACATAAAGAACAAAAGTTGGTTGTACTCCAAAAAAATTTATAACCAAGTGGGGTTTAATGTTGGGGTGCTTGGGTGCCTTGATCTGGAGAAAACCAGGGTGGCCCAGAGGTGCACCAGATACCATCGTTAATTTTGTCAAAATAAAGTGGGTAATGTTATTGAAGACCTCATTGAGGAGGTCTGCGCATAGGTTCACCCAAGAAACCATACAAAAAAACGTAAAACTAATAGGAAATTTTATCCAGGAACGTTGACCAGAGAGGAAGATTGGTCTAGCAGAAACATAATTAAACAATAGGGGAGGTGTCATCAATCTGTGGAAGAAGTGCTAATCCTAAGCAACCCAATAGGTGCACTCTACCATCATCCAGGGTACTGTAGCTCAAGCTTGACCAAACTTGAGTTATTGATTTGTAGGTAAAGCCTCCCAATTTGACAATATTGAAAATAAATGAGTTTCAAAACCCCGTTCTCTGAGCAACCAAATTGAACTGAAATTATTAGTAATATAGCTGATGCGTTTTAATGCCCTTACTGTAACGCAGAGCTGAGCATCATGCACATCCCCAGGACCAACCTGAACATATCTTGTCTGCACCCAGCGTTGGTCCAGGATATGTTTTAAGTCAGGGAGGTCTTTCAACTTGACCTTTTTGGCCTCCTGACGTCCAGCCTTGTCTTTACAGTTGGTCCCCTCAATTATGTCATCAAGACATGACAGCTGGAGTATTTGTGCCTTTGTGTAGTCCTTGGGACTCTCCCCTCTTGTTAGTTTGGAAGAAGGATGGCAGCCATTATGTAGTGATGGACTATTGATGGCTTAACTTCATTACCAAGAAGGGCAGTTACCCCTTGCCCAGAATTTATGACTCTCTTCACTTTCTTGCTAGTCACAATACTTTTCCACCATGAATATTGCTATTTGATATCGGCAAGTGGAGCTCACCTCTGAAGATTGATCTAAATGTGCACTCATATCCAATTAGAGTCTATTCAGGCCAACGAGGATGCATCAGGGCCTTTGCAACACGCTTTTACCTTTCAATGTTCCATGGATTGAATACTAGGGGTATTAAAACTATATTGTGTCCTCATGTACCTAGATAATATCCCTGTCTTCTCATAAACCTTCAATGGTCATGTGGAACACCTCCAGGAAGTCTTTAACCATCTTAGAAAGTCCTTGATTAGTCTTAAGCCTTCAAAGATTTCCCTCTTCCAATCTGAAATGGAGTTCCTCAGACACAAAGTCTTAAAAGATGATATTTAGCCTAACCTGGGTAAAGTTGATACCATTAGGAAGATGTTGCACCCTCAGGCTTTAGGGATATACAAGTATTCCTGGGCATAATGGGCTATTACCATTAGTTCATTCCTCGGTTTGCCAACTTAGCCAAGCCCCTGGTCTACCTCTTACAAAAGAATGTACTTTTGAGTGGTGGCCCAAACAAGAGAAGATTTAATGTGTTAAGAACTTCTCTTTGTACTAAACCCATTTTATTTCATCTTCACTTTGATCTACCTTTTTTGCTAATCATTGACACTAGTGACATTCCCGTTGGGGCCATCCTATCTTAGCACAATGAAAATCAGGTCAATCATCAAGTGGCTTACTTCAGCAAGATCTTGAGAAAGACCAAACAGAATTATATCGCTACTGAGCATGAGTTCCTGGCTGTTTTATAGGCAATTAAAAATTTCAGAACTACTATATGGCACCCATTTCACCATTATAATTGACCACTTCTAACTCTGATATCTACAGCAAATGAAGGACTTGGACATCTGGTTAGCAATATGAGCCCTAAGGCTGTAGAACACTGATTCTTTTATTGTCCATTGCACAGGAACAATCCATCAGAATGCCAATGGCCTCTCAAGGATGCTATAATTTGCTGCCTTGAACCCCAAGGAATACTAACTGTACAATTTAATTGGTTGACCTGAGCGATGGGATTGGAGACTCCTGAGATCCAAGCTGAGCTCTAAAAATGACCTGAGATACTCAAATTAAAGATAAAATTCTGTATACTAAATCAACAATAAATGGCTTTCCTTATATATGCCTTTCTTCTTAAACCAAAGTTATCCTAGAAGAGCATACAACTGTGGGATATGTGATAGTGAAAAAGACCCAAAAATTGGCTGAGAAAATGATGCTACTGGGACTGAATGGTTGGACCATCCAGGAAGTTCTAGAGGCTTGTATGTCTTGTTGATCCCAGGATCAGGACAGTCCCTGGTATCAACATGCATTCATGACTCTGTCAGGTGCCTTCAATGTCATCATCATTGATGTAGTGGGCCCCCTACCCACCAGGTTACATGGCCATAAGTATATTCTACTATCCTTGGACCATTTGGCCATATGGGTCAAAGCAGCTTCCATTCCTGCTGCCAACATAAAAGCCAAAGCTTTATTACTTGTTTGATCCTTTTTCACCCAGAACAGATTCTCACAAACTTTCTTTTAGACAATGGTCTAATTTCACCTTGCAGGCAGTCCAAGAACTAACTTTGCCTTTTGGAACTATCCAGAGCTTCACCACCCCTTACAACCCTTCAACCAATGGGGAAGTAGTAAATGCTAATGGAACAATCATCTTTATTTTGCAGAAGATGGCCATTTCTGACTCTATCCGTTAGAACCATTAATTACCTAGCTCCTTGATAACTTACCAAATAAGCTACCATTAAATTATCAAGATGTCCCCCTTTGGAGCCCTATATGGGGTAGGGTAGATTGTCTGGCAGGCCTCATGCCTTTACAATGATCCACCTATTTCATCATGATTCCCATCTTGTGATTCCCCACTGCACTGTAATCAGGTCTGCCCCTGATCACCCATTCTGGGCGTGCATAAAAAACAGCCTTGACATTTCTCCTTGTACTTTGAGCTTGAACACTCAAATTGCAAGTGCTGACACAGTTTCTGCTTCCACTGCTTCCATCACTTATTCATTAGGAATTGGGCCAGTGGCCATTTTGCCCCAATTTTTTGAATAGGGCTTGTTCCTCTCACCCCCAACCTCAGGGCAATTTGGCACTTCTCCAGAATGTGGTGGCTAATCAAAAACTAAATTTTAAGAATCTTAATAAAATTTGACCAGATTATGGAATCCTGAGTCAATGGCTGAACCAGTTTCAGCTGAGCTGCTATGGTTGACAGCACATGGCCAATCAGCTCCTTCCGCTGCCCCAATTCCAATGGCCAGACCAGTGCTGGCTGAATCCAATTCATTTGAGGCTCTTGAATGGATTGATGAGGAGGAATGGCCATACCATGTGAAACTGGATTTTACTTTAGAGAAGTTCTTTGTTGACCCTCCCAATTTTCATCCCCACCGTTTTCGCCCTCAAAGCAGTTTTCTAACTTATAAAAATATTAATAAAATGGCAGTTGAGGCTGCAGCTGTCCCTGCCAACACCCTACTTCACCAGTAACTTCATGGGGTGAGGAGCCCCTTTTTGAGGGTATTCCTATCCCAAATTTTCCCTATGATTTTGAAGAGGATGTGAAGCATGAAATTGTGGGCTTGCTTTTGGTGTGAGCCGCACTTGCATTGATGCAGCAAAAACTTCTCTTTTTGACCCCAATTATGCTGAAACACACTGGCACATCTAGTCATTCACTTGTGCGCCTGCTATCATCACTTTTGCTGAGTATCAACTTGCTCAATATGGTGAGGCAATGGACACTGCTGGCCTCATCAACAAAGAAAACCCACGATTATGCCTCCTTATGCCAAATGTTGCTGATACTCCTACCCTGATGCTTTCCACCATGGTCTGCCAGCTAAAGTGAGCTCAAGACAAAAGTTTCTCCAAAGCTTCCTCACCTTCTAATATGGCTTCCTAGGCTGTTAGCTGAGGTGACATATTAGGAATATTTTTATTTCTAATAATCCCTTTGTTTGGTTCATTTGCAAATAAAGATGCGAGGTGGCTCCTCCTTTTGGGTTGGGCACCACTAGAGCTAAAAATAGAAGCTTAATATGGGCATGCTCCTCTTCTACCAAGTAGCGTTCAACCCCTACTCAATACCTTCATGCCTAAGAATTCTGATATAACCATGAGGGCCTTAATTCAATGAAATTAACCAGCTTCAAGTCCTAGCCACGCAAGGTATTGTCACCACCACAGAAAGGGAGACATCCCAACTTAATGTCAGCAGACTTTCTTTACCAATTTTTCAATTAGGTGACCTCATTTTCTTTTATCACCATCAACCTTAAGGTTGACAGAACAAGATTACCGTTCTTTAGTCTGAACATTACAAGGTCATTTATAAGGTGAACTCAGAGTACTCCATTGCTGACATCATTCAGGAGACAGTGGTGAACTTAGTACATGGCCTATTCTTCTGGCCATATACCCCTTCTGACAGGAGCTTGAAGGGCATTGTCAGTATTTGAGATGATGAGTGAGTCAAAATCCCTACTCCCAAATCATGCCTTATTAAGTTGACTCTTAAGCCATCACAAACAAAACCTGTCCCTAAAGTTACCATTGAGAGTTTCAAACAAAAATCATCACAAAAACTAGAATTGATGGAGATGCCTTCAGGAGTTTCATTTCCACTTCCTGAGCCTTGAGAGGCATGACCCTCACCATTATAATTATGGGAATGATGCAGAACAATGAGGGCACCGACCAGATGGTCAATCTGGAAAGCTGTGAAAGATCCTGATTGTATATGGGCATGGAGATCCCCTAGGCACCACATCCCCATACATTCTATAAATATTGACACTTTCTAACTCAATAAATTAGTCTAAAAAACCCTCTCTTTTTGTTTTCATTGACCTCTATACTAGTTTACAGCTTTAAGCTCATTTTCAAACTTTGGCTATAGTCAAGAGAACTGTTACGCCAAGAAAAGTTAAACCTATCAAATCAAGTAAAAACAGTTGCCAACTCACTCATCTTCCCAATGCTGTGGTTCCCCGCAGGCGCAATATCCTTCTCACCAGCCTTCATGTCCTCAATCCGTGAACTCATCCAGGGCTGGCTGTAACCTGGGACCTGGCCACCTGTACGGGTGGAAACACTCTATGGCCCACGCTCCAGTGGAGTCATGGGCCTAATGGACTTTGAGGTTCATGCCAACTGGATACTGGGCACCTGGATAAAGGAAGTCCTTGCCTTAGATCTCCCACAATAACAACTGGTCCAGAGCAGCGAGGGCCAACTTTGCACAGGTGCTAAAACTATCCAACCCAAACAACCCATCCAGCCTGCTCACATACCTCACAAACCACCCCACCACAGTGGGCCCTCACAGAACTCCCCCACACTTCAAACAACTCCTCCACACCATTCAACACATGGATTGGACCATCACTACCACAGGCACTAGTAAGGGAAGGGGCAGACCCAGAGCCCACTTTACGCTAAAGAACCAAGAGGACAACTCCCAGAGGGACATTCATGATGGGACCTCAAACGTAGCAAGAATAGATTACCTGGACGCTCTAGACATCCCATAAAACTTCACACAGCAGAAGGCAATATGGAGACTGACACAAAATCCGCTCCTCCAGCCAAGGGTAAGAGCTAACACCTGGTGCTGCCTTATACGGACCTACAAGTCTGCAGATCGTGCCAACTCTCTCCATGCGGAGTGCACAGTGTGTGGAGGGGAAGGCACCCTACACCACCACCTCAAAGCATGACCCTCATCAAGAGCCATATGGCTAAAAGTTGCACGCCTGCTTAGGATCCAGAATAACCAGGAATTTTTTATCTCCAGGAGCCTCCTCATGCTCCAAATCAAATCCCCAACACCACCTACCCTCTGCTCCCTAATAGTAACCATTGCAATGTGGACAATCCACACCATTGCCTTGGATGCATTCAGGGGTACCATACCAACCATCCGTGGGACAATCAGTAGATTCCACGTTTACCTACTTAAACACTTATAAGCCCGGATTTATGGATACATGAAGCCAAGGCAGCAAAGACTTGTAGAGTAGTGGTTTCCAGTATGATTTCTACACATGGACCCCTTCCTACGCACCTGCTCCATAACAGGGGAAACCCCCTCAGAGTAGAGTACCCAACACCCCCCACACCTGGCGGTACCAGCTGGCAACAGGGGTAGCTCATCTACTCCAGGGTGCATAATTCAGTTACATTTCGCCTTCCCCTTTCCCTATGTTCTTTTTGGTATTGCTTGTCCCCTGGTCAGCTTGCCTCAGTTAAATAAAAACAAATCAAATAAAAACCCATAACCACTTTACAAAAACCAATTGATCAATCAGATTACTCTAATACTTTCAAACCACTTGACAAAGCCAAAGATCCTATTATTCAATCAAAACCACCAACCATTTAATTAAAACTAATTGTTTGTAAGAAATAACTAGATTCCTCATCTCCTTAACCAAATAAAATTAAGCTTTATCAGATAAAAATAAAATTTATCAACACTCAGATATATCCCAATTTATATAGCAAAAAATTAATTAAAAACTACCAACTACTTACCCAAAACCTTTGGATCTATCATATTGACCAACATGCACCAATCACTCAGCTAATCAATATTAAACCTATCAGATCAGTCAAATACCACAAACTGATAACCAAAACAGCTCTATAAATAAAAGTCATTATGTTTTTATATGTGACATATCATCCCTTGACTACTGAACCAATTTTAACCCAACTTGGCACACATGTTATAAATTAGGGAAAATAACTAAACAGGATATTAAAGTCATAATAATAAAGTCATATAAAGTAGTTATTAAAAACGAAGGGACAATTAGTAGTCAAGCTGACATATCCTAAAGTGTAAGCCAAAATTTACTCATGTGAAAACTACTCAAAAATGCAGAACTTTTTATTTAACTGAGGCAAGCTGACCAGGGGACAGGCATTACCAAAAGAAAGAAATGACATGAAACCTGAACAGGGTCAACTCCATCAAAGAAAGTTTTTCCACCTCCAGATCAGGACTCAAATTTTTCTGGTTACGTCATGGGTAAGGTTTTCGTGTTAGTAAACCTACTAACTGCCAATAGCTTCCTTCAGCTGGCACCCCGATTGATGTGCAAAGGGTGGGAATAGAACCCACAACCTTCAGGTTGGTAGCTGTACGCCCTTACCAACTCGCCTTACACCCCCCAAAAATGCAGAACTTAATGTCTTAATGTCAAAAATCAAAACTGAAGTAGATGCAGATATGCTTTACTTTTTGTTATAATTTAATAACTATGTTGGCTAATCGTTTTATTTTTTATTGCATCCAGAACCCAAGCTCCACTATGGTGTATATAGCTTACTAGATGATTCAAATATTCTTTTAGATTTTATATAATATATAACCACCAACCACTCAGCCAGACCATTGAACTTATTGATTTAACCAGGTTCTACTGACCACTCAGATTAAACCAATTGACTATTGAATCAACCAAAAATTATCAAACACTCAATTAAAACCAAAAAAAGATTGGATTGCCTAAAACTTTAACCACAGCCAAAATCAATTTAAACTATCAAATTAACTAAAACATCAACTAGCTGAAACAAATTAAATTCTAAGTCTACCAAACCATTAGCCAGTCAAAAACAATTATTGAACTTTTAAACAACCAAAAACTAAAACTCTAACCTGCTACCAAACCTATGAACCTATCAAATTAAACAAGTATTGCCAAAATGCTCAGTCAAAATGGTATATAATTACCACTAGAATCTCATATTTTTTAGGTCATATATATAATTTTTATTGGAATTATAATATTTTTTGCAAAAATACCCTATTAAGTTTTAAATTCATCTGAGATTATGTGACCTGAGATGATTCATTCAAGGATGGGGGAAAATAAAATGGAAAATTGAAATTGAAACCCTCCAACCAGGCAGAATTGGCAATATGCTTATCTTACTATGGCAGAGGGAGAGGGGTTGAACACCTCCTAAGTGGCTGAAAGACTCACAGAATATGCAAGTCATGGAAGATAGCAGTGGAGAGAAGGTGTTGATAGGATAAGGCTTGAATTTGTTATATATGGTAGGTTATCAGTGATGAGCATAGCAATGAACTTAAAATTTAAAAATTTGGAAAAGGTCATATTCCACCTGGATATGGATGTCAGGGAGAAAAGCAAATGTGTCAAGACTCAAGTGTGTTCTTTGATTTCAGGATAGTTTTGCTGCAGTAGCAATGATGCAGACCACAATGGGTGCTTTTGTGTGAAGTGTGAGGAATTTCATGCTTTGTGATGACATGGAAGTCAGGTAGGAAGGTGGGGACATGCTGTTGGCCAAATTGGTAGCAAATTTTGTGACCACCTTGAAGAGTGGGTGCCATTTAGGTGAGGACACCACTGTCATTGCAAGCTGGTGGTCCCTTTGGTATTGGTATGGGGCAGCGCATGGCTTTAGTACAAAATTGTGAAGAAAATAAAAATACTTTATCATCCATCCAGAAATTTATAAAGTATTGAATAAAATTGAGTCTTTTTGATTTTGAAATGATTCTCTTTAACATTATAAGTACCTATTTAATGCAGTGTCAGAGCACTACCATTGTTTTCCATTCAGAATCATTCTACTAATTTATTACATTGCCTAATGATATCCACTTGCTAATCAGAGCAATGGGATCATACTTACTTACACATACTTTTCTATTTTATATACTAGATAGATAGTTTTTAAACTGTTTTTCTGATATATGTTACAAGATATCTTATCAGCAAAACATAATTTAATTACCATCTGAAGCAATCTGCCATTTTTTGTGAGTTAAAACATCTCTAGTCCAGATTAAATGTTATTATCTGAAGTAATAAATATAAGTTTTTAAGGATTAACTTCTTTATTAGAATAGTAAGTGCTTATATTTTTGTAATCAAGTGTATCCTGTACAGTTTCAGAACCTGTTTTAACTGGTCTAATTGATCTCTATCAATTTCTGATTTGCTAAGGCACTTACTTTAAGTGCTTTAGGTACCTATAGAGTACATATCAGATATACTACCTGTCATATAGTGCTACCATACCAACCTACCTCTATAATCAAATTAGAATGTAGGCTAGAAATCAAGCATCTTTATTCATGCTTCTAGATCTGATCTAGAAATCTTGTTCAGATAACTAAATTTAAAGTCTGTATAAACTAAGATTATTATATTATAGATATTTCTAAATCAAATATTGTTTGAGTAAGCGCAATAGTCATCCTCAAGTGCACCTTAGGCTGCGCACATATGGTAAAAGTCTGAGATAAAATTTTGAAAGGATTGGTATGCTTTTGCAAAGACCATAATTACTTCAACTGATAACGTTAGGAGGAACATATCTCAAGATGGGCAAAGAGGGCTTAATTTGGGAATCTATATTAACTACTTAATCTATATATCCCGATAAATGGGAGATCCATAGTATCACCATTTGCCTACCCAGATCGGGGGTATTAACGCACAAACCCAATAAGTAGCTATTTCTGCATTTTCATGGAGGCGGATTTCAAGACCAACAATTTATAATATTGATGCTTATAAATTGTTGTGTAGGCCTTGGACCAGACAATTTAAAACAGTAAAAGGGCTCGAGATGGTAAGAGCTAGATAGGCATGGCTGCGATTGGTGGCCAGCTAAAGAAACCAAGAATAAAACAGACTTGATATAAATGAATAATGGTACCTGTAAGTACGACAGTATCTATGAAGTAACCACATGGCATCAATTACTTGAAAGCGCCAAGTAGATCACCACATTGCCTTGTCAACCTATAGTTAAAAGCGCGCTCAATTGATAAACTATACCTTCATTGTGATCTGTATACATACGGCTAGCAGGTAGCTTTGTATAACTTATTGAGAGATTATATCGCTAAAGGATGAAGTTACGATTAACTGTAGAAGTAATGCTAATAATAATCACTGGTGTATTGATATCATAACATGACATTATCAAAACAACTCAACCTTGCGAACATTACCTTTAAGCTTATAAAAACGCCATAGTATGGCATATGGCAATGACAAAATCACCTCTAAAACTATACTAAGGCAACCCCACCAAAGGTAACTTTAAGGATAGCGTTTGACTGGCTTCTCATGTGCAAATCCAATAGCATCTCAAACAAGGTTTAAAACGAAGTGTTTATTCTAAACCCTAGAATTTCCAATTTGGTAGCATTCCTATTTTTATTTCGTTAATCTATATGAGTAAGCAAATACCAACTTTTTCCTGAACGAAGGTCGTTCCAAAATTGAGCATAAGGCACATGCATTTGCAAAAACCCCAAGGTCAGCGTCGTTAGTGAATAAAATGGGATTGGCCGACGGCGCAGAGACGAGAGTTAAGGTGGTTTGAGCCGCAAAGTTATGATCCTACAGTTTTAATATTTCAAATGGCTAGCGTTTAATCATAAATGCATCTGATGAATCCTGAGGTGCCCTTCAATAATCTCAACTATGAAAGTCAATATAACTCATATGAGTTATTTATGATAGCAGGAATAGACTTGGCTACACGTAAAGGACGGCGTGGCCATAATACTAAATTATGGCTTGCTTGGGGTCAACTCGGATTAACTTCGTACGGTGCGTGTACACAGGAGCCAAAAAATGGTATAAACTAAAACCTTTAAATAAACATACAAACGTAGTCAAAGGCTATCGGCGGTGTCGGTTATGCCCGCCTCCACTGCGGTGCCGGTTCCCATCCTTGTAGAAATAGCTTCGTTGCGAGTTACGGCTATCGGGTGCTCCGCGGGGCCCAGCTAGCCTCGGACCCCGGTCCCGGCTGTCCCGGCGCCCGGAAGGTCTCGGATTTCTATCGTCGGCTCGGTGGCCGTGAAGATGGATATCGGCCCTTGAAGAATGTCGCGGCTGAAAGGGTTCGTTCGCCCGGTTAGCGGGGCTCACTTTGGGTGGGCGTCGCAAAGGTTCCACCGCTGGACGCTTCTGACCTCTGCGCGACTCGAAATGATCCAACTCATGGCTTGACGTGTACTGCGGAAGGCAGGAGTGATGGGCTGGAAGCGGAGCGGTTGAAAATAGGGGATGCTCAAGGGCTTCTTTTGCGGTTATTCTTTTGGCAGGGTCAAGGGTCAAGAGGCCTTCTAGCATGTCGACGGTAGGCTTGTCGTAGCTAAATTGAACTTAGCAGTGTTACAATACAAAACCTTACTCTCTAAAGCGTTCGCGAATCCGGGAGTGGGTTCCAGACCCCAACTCCACTACATCCGAAGAGGGAAGATCTCTCCAGCCTGGCATAGTCTCATCGGTGGGCGAGCCACAGAGCTTGAAGATGAGGTTGAGCTGCTCAACGTCCGACTTTCCGGGCAGCAAAGGTTCGCAGCACAGCATTTGCGCAAACACGCAGCTACACGTGAAGCTAAGCCACCGCTTGTCTGAGCCCTTACCCAATCCCCCACATGTCGATAGCGTAAGTGTAGTTTTTGTCCCCAAGAAGAATCTCGGGTGGGCGATACCAGCGAGTCACCACGCAGTTGGTCAGCTCCTCACTCTGAAGTCTGTAGCGGGAGAGGCCAAAGTCTGCGATCTTTAAAACCCCCTTGTTATTAACGAGCAGGTTGGCAACCTTGATGTCGCGATGCAAGATCTCGTTTTCGTGCAGATACCTAATACCCTCAAGAAGCTGTTTGAGGTAGCATTTGATCTGGGGAATGGTGAATTGATGGCGGGGTTATCAAGCAGACCGGAGAGATCGTGATCCATGTAAGGCGTGACCATATAGAAGGTTGACCTCTTCGACGACGACTGGTCCTCTTGGTTGGCTTAGCTCTCGTAAAAAGGGAGCGTTACCTTTAGCAACCGCCATATCGCTGAGCGATAGGATGTTGTCATGCTTTAATGACTTGAGAATCTTGATCTCACGGATTGCGGTAATTGGCATCTTAAATGTAGGTTACGCTTCATGTAGATGCAGTAAGGTATAAAAGGGAACTTGAGCTTGGCAAAAAGCTCATAAAATGAAAAGCAAAAGTTAGCACTCACCCCTTCATCCACATTGTGGATAATGATACGCTTGAGTGCAACGGGTTCCTGAGAAGTGACGTGCCGTCCCTTGTACACCTCACTACGAAAATCAACCTATTAACAACAGAATAAACTTACCCAAAGGTGCCCTCGCCGAGCTTCCTCTCAAAAATGTAGTCGGAGATGGGGGAGCAGCCAAAGAATTTACGAGCGTCTAGACGGACGTTATATGGTGATGCGTTGGAATTGGTTTCAGAAGCGAGGGAGCTTGGGTAAGCATAAAAGCTTTGAGCTGAGGGGCTCATCCAAGGATTTGTGTACTTCGTCTCCAGATCCTGCGCACGCTCACTGTGCCGCTTGTTTAAAGGTATGGACTCCATAACAATGTAATTATTGCCCTTTGCTAAACTTTAATGTATCAATAGCAAGTGTAACCAGAGTACTCTTAGGCCAACTTGAATTGTAAGTAAGCCTTTTCTCAAAATGGTATATCTGAGATTTGTAGTATTTAATATTTTCAGCTTTCACCCAATCATATTATAGCTATATCTAGAGCCACCAACAGGAATTAGAAACCAATGATTTTAATTATATAATACTTTTATTTATTTTATAATAATACTAGCTACCAGATCCTTGAGCTTTGCTATGGTGGTTATTATTTATCAGATGACTTGAAAAGTTTTAGATCTTATATCATAGATAACCATCAACTACTCAGCCAAACCCATTGAACCTATAAAATCAACCAAATAACTATAATCACTTAGAAATCTATTTTTTAAGTATATATTTAGTGGTAGCAAAGGGTGATTAGCCTAGCAGGGTGATTCCTGCTTCCACTTTAGTACAGGTTTTGTTCACATATTCAAAACTTGTACTGACTATAAAAAAATCTTGGTGTGGTATATTAGTCCCAAGGTCAACCCATCTCGATTACTTTTATTTGGTGGTAGCAGGAACCTCCTGATAGGCAACCACCTTATCATCCTTTATATCAATATCCATAATTTATTCAGTATTTATAAAATGAGATAATTTAAGAGGGGATTGGAAGAAACAATGTTTCATCTTAGATATTAAGGGTTTTAAACCTGTTACAAACTAAAACCAAACCAGAGTGGTAATAGGTTTCACCCCACTAGGCAACCACCCTATCTATTTTACTTTTATCATCATATCTTTATTCATTATTTTAATTAAGATAGTAATAAGGTATGAGGGAAGGGAATAATATTTAATCCTAGCCAGTATAGGTTTTGAACCATTTCTAAATAAAACATTCATGTCATAGCTATATGACATAATTGAGAGCACAGACTGCAAACAAGGCTGTATATCAGGAGGCTAAAAAGGTCAAGTTACAAGGCCTTCCTGACTTGGAATATACCCTGGACCAATGATGGGTACAGGTGAGATATGCCAAGGTTGGTCCTGGGGATGTGCATGATGCTCAGCCTGGCATTAAAACCAGGGTATTAAAATACACCAGCTACATTCTTAATTCTGACAGTTTATTATAGTTACTTGAGGAACTGGGATACAAAACCTGTTTCATATATAATATTGCTAAGCTGGGATAAGTCACTTTATAATCAATAACCTGAATTTGTACAAATTTAAGTTACAGGACCCTGTTCAATGGTAGCATGCACCTATTGGTTAGCTTAGGCTTAGTACCACTTCTGCCAATTGACAACTCTCCCACCAGTGAGTATTCATTATATTTCTGTGAGACCAACTTTTCTTGTTGGTTGATTTCCTTAAAGTAAAATCCCCATTAGGTTTATATTTTATATGTAATTACTATCCAGCTTGCCATCCTCCAAGAGGTCCAAATTAACCAAATGCATGATATCCTTATTTGGACACTTCTGTGTACCATCCTTCTGGGTGGTGCTTTGTTTACCCTTACCTCAGCAGAGTGTTTCTTAGCAGTAGGTTGGGATCTTGTCTATCATCTCTACTGGAACTGAAGCATTACATATATACTCTTAATAATAGTTGACCAACCCTATTTTTGGTCTTGCCAAAACTTATTACAAGTGGAAGGTCTTCATACTAGTATTCAGGTACTTTGGTTGTGCACCATGGTTGGGATGCTCCTGTCCATGGTGGTCTCATTCTTGTTAGTGGAGTGCCAGCTAAGCATTGGACTTTTTTTCTGCACATGGTGTTACTTCACCCTTTCAGTGGGTACATGGTGGGGATGGACCATTTGAAGCCCAGTGACTCAGGTTTCCAAGGTTCACACCACTACTCATTAAATAAAATCAGCCCTGACCCCCTCCTCCAGGAGTTAAGTGGCTGCATCACCTTCTACCTGGGGCACCTTTCTGAGTGCTTTATATTTATAAAACTGTGCTGTGGGTGTTTGAGAGTATAGAGAGTGTGAAGCAAACCTTGGTGGCAGGGCAACCTTGTACTCTGCTTTTAAACTTTTCTGTGGATCACTTATGCACAGTGGTGTTGGGTATTTTGTGTGCTCTTATTTTTATGAACCTCTTTGTGTCTCAGACTTACCTGTGTCTGTTGTTTTCTGATCCTCATTTGTGCTGTTTTGGATATCCCTATAATGGACACTCAAGTGAGTCAAGCATTCCCTGCTAGCTTTAATCTCTAAATGAAACTTTTTGGAACAATTTTCCCACCCCAACCTGGAAGAGGTTAGGTCATTTGTCTGTCATTGTTTCACTGAGGTAGCCCCTATAAATACTATCCGTAAAAACTCATGCATGCCTCTGAAAAAGGAAGGATCTTATCCTTCCATTCTTTTGTTTTTGGTGGGAGTCAAAGGTGAGCAGGGTTCCAGCCCCAATGTTAAATTAAATATCTCAGTTTATTCAACCCAATGATGTCACCTGTCTCTGCCCTATAAATAAGGCGCCTGAGACTATTGTTTTCCACTGAATGGGACTGTAACGGATCAGAAGGCACTTGATCTGCACATTACCTCAGATTGGGAAGCATTTAATCTGAATGTTGCTTTAATCCAAAGGGCCTCAAGCTTGAGGAAGTTGGAGCTAGTGAAATTCGACATACCAAAACTGAAATGAATCCACAGAATGATGTCAGGCTTATGAATGGCGTGGATGATGATCTGGTGGGATGTGGAGTCTTCATGATCAAAGTGCTGGATGGTGTTCAAGAGTTTGGTGAGGAGGGAGCTTACTCGATACTTGCAGAGTGCTATTTATTAGAGGATGTTGTGGTCCTGGATGGCCAGTTGCGTCCTATACAAAATTCCTGAAAATTTAATAAAAATTGCTTGCTAATATAAAACATTATTTTATTAAAACAAATATTGGATCAAAGTATGAGCTTAGCCAATGAGCTTGGCATGGCGTTGGCATCATTCTTGGCCCTGTCTTGGAGCCAGACGCTGCTGTTGGTGTGCAGTGTCATAGGGACAGTGGTTCAGGAATACGTGACAATGATGAGGCATGGCGGAAGGGTTTGGGGATGGGCCTCTGCAGGTCTGTACATAGTATGGTCAGTGGCGTGGCTTCTACTGCCCAATTTCTTTGTGGTGTATTAGCGCGAACCCACCTGTTACATTAGACGCAACTCAAATACATTTTTGTTGGTCTTGTGGGGCTCTGGGAAGAGGTGGTAGCCCCAGGAGGGGAGGAATGGTTTCGCCATGTTTTAACAGTGATGATGGTGAATTTCTCACTTACATTTATAATAAGAGAGGTGGTTTGAGTATGTGTCACAAGACCTGTGAAGTTGGAGGAGAGCCATGGAGGATCAACATCTCCAAAAGGTCAGGTGGCATTGCCCATGGAAGCTTTATAGAAGATTTACCAAGTGGTGTTGCAGATTTGTTTTCAGGTATGGTTGGCCTAAGTGATGGGAGGAGAGACCCCTTTCATGCTGCAGATTGTGCAAATTGTGGAAGCACTACCCTCAGACCTGGTGGGGTGGGTGCAAGAGTCAATTGAGGAGCAAGGTCGCCTCCCGGGATCCATGGATGAGTATGTCAATTGGATTGACTGGGCTGCCTGCCCGGATGAGGTGCAGGATGAGGCGTGGTTAGATTGGCTGATGGTGTTAGGGGCGAGGATTGGTTGAAGAATATGGGTGGATTTTCTGACCTTTGGCAAAAGCAGCACAAGTCTCAGATTTGCAATTGATGTGAGTGTTTTGACATGAGCTGCAAGGGGATAGGTTGGCCACTATGGTGGCTGCTAAGGTTCAGAGTATGTTGGCTGAAGAAATTGCATTAGTGGTACAGGTTGATAAACAATTGGCCTTGATGAAAAACTGGCGGGAGGATTCTATGTCTTTGGGAAGGGGACAGTTGCCCGCAGTGGCTCATAGAGGAGGTTGGCAGGGATCACCCAGAAATTTTTGGAAATTTTATGGAGGGTTCTGCCAGGGAAACGCTGAGAAGTCAGGGAGAACAGGAGGCCAGGGACCCAGGAATAGTAACAGTCCTAGACCTACCTTACCTGCAAATTTGTAATATGAGAATGCTTTAAACATTAAATCTACTTCTTTGCTTTATCCTCATTTATTTATCCAGTGGAGTTATATTTGCAAGGTTGGACAGAGAAGGTGTTGGCCCTGATGAATACAGGGGCTAAGGGAAACTATGTGGAATTCGCTATGGCAGAACGTTTGAAGTTGAAAGTGAAGAAGGTTCCTGAGGTGGTGTTCGCCAACATGTCGAGGAGAGCCCCTCATGGCGTTTGGCACCATGGATAGTTGTTCAGCAGAACCAGTTTTGGTTCAGAGAGGGCTTCTATGCAATCAGTAATCTGACCCATCCTGTGGTATTGGGGATGCAATGGTGACATCATTTCCAGCCCCAGGTTGATCTGCCACTTAATAAAATTAATTTGAATCTGCTGATGGGGCCTTGGATGAAATGGGAAATGAAGGTTTGGAGCAATATTATGAGTGGATGCAGAAATCTGGGTGTTATGCAGGTGTTAGAGTTACCAGCCAAATATAACACCTTTGTGGATGTATCTGTTCCTATTGGAAACTCGCCTTTTTCCTCTACTGGTTCTTTTGTGTTTTCATTCCAGTTCAAGGAAGGTTGGAGCTTCTTCAGGAAGTCCAGTATACTCTCTTAACCTACGAGTGAAAGAAGCATTGGAGAGCCATGTGAAAACAATGTTGGATAAAGGCTTGATCAAACCTTCCAAGTTGTCAGGGACTGGTGTTTTACTGACCTGGTTGAGGGTAGCTAACCATGAGTTAGCATAACCAAGGGTTTTAGCCCAATATGACAAGGACACTAGAGGTGTCCAAGTATAAGGAATGTTGGGTAAGCTGGTATGGGAGTTGCTTAAAGTCATGGCTTTAAAAGGGGAAAGTTGGAAGGGAGTTTCTTGTAGGCTGGGGCGGTAGATCGGTATTGATAACACTTTAGTAAATAAACTTGATAGCGTTTGCATTATTTAGCATATTTTTATTAAAAGCAAAGATTAACCAAATGAATGACTTGGTTTTATATACCATCCAACTTCCTGGACTTACCTAAGCTTAATTGATTTTAAAACAGTGCACTATTCTTATCTGGAGCTTATGGGATTGCAACTTGCATGTGACTTTGAAAGGCAGTGGAAATCGTCTGAGTTTCATCTTAAATTAATTTTGGTGAGATTAATTGACTCAATACTATTGCAAATGAAGTAATTGAAATGATTAACTGAACATTTTTTACTACAATCATTCATTTGATATGCAATTATTTGATCTAACTTCATCACATATCCTATCAATCTGACTGATAGTATCTGTAATCTCAGGAATTCCACAAATGTCAGGATTTACCCTGACACAAGTCGCCGATGGTGTCACCTGTGTTATTGGTGCCAAAAGCGAGTGGTGAACTATGCCCATGCATGGATTTCCAGCGTCTGAATGTGGTCACTGAGCGTGATCTGTATCTGATGCCTTTTTTGGAGAATATTCTCCCAATGGTTACCAGATGCACCATTTTTACAAATCCTGAACTCGTGGATGCATTCAATAAGGTACTGGTGAGACTGGAACATCAGAAATACACAGCGTTTAAGTGTCACCTGGGGGTGTATCAGTATCGCATGATGCCATTCAGTCTTAGAAATGCTCCAACAGTGTTCCAGTGGATGATCGACCATGTCTTTAGGTGATGATCAGTCAATGTTGTGCCACGTATATGGACATTATCTTAGCATTTTTGCGGTCCCAAGAGGATCATGTATGAGATGTCTGGGAAGTTCTGGGGCAATTGGCCAGATGAATCTGAGATTGAAACCTTCCAAATGTGAATTCAAGTGAAGCTTGGTGGCGTTCCTAGGCAACGTGGTTTTCCAGAATGGATTGGTGGTATGTCCAAATAAACTGCACGCGGTGCAAGCATGGAAGGCTCCTACTAATCAATTGGGGGTGCAGAGTTTTTTGGGAACATTAAACTTCCTATGTCAGTTTTTGAAGAATCTATCCCAAATGGCCTTACCTTTCACACATCTAACGCAGGATGTTCCATTTGTGTGGGGAAGAAAAGAGGATAAGGCATTCAAATTACTGAAGAATAAGTTACTTACCACGCCTGTATTGGCCCACCCAGATCCTGGGAGGGCATTCATGGTAGAAAACAATGCCTTGAATTTTGCTGTAGGTGCAGTGCTACCTCAGAAGGGGGAAAACGGGCTTGAACACCCCATGTGTTACTTTAGTTGCAAAATGATACTCACTGAAACAAATTATCTGATATATGATAAGGAACTGCTGGTGGTGATGGAAGCCTTGCGGGAATGGCAGCACCACCTGCTCTATGCTTGACACCCTTTCATTATTTGTATGGACCATAAAGTGTTGGAATATTATTGTGAACCCAGGAAGATGAACCAGCGGCAAGCCAGATGGCATTTGGAGCTGGTCCAATATAACTTCTGGGTGAATACAGGCCAGGATTGTCAAATTTCCTAGCAGACTGGTTGAGTCGAGATGAGGGCTTAGTGTATAGGAAGGAGGAATTGGAGGAGTTTAATACAGCCACAAAGTTTTAAATGGACTAATTTGTGATGATTGAGGGTGAGGGAAGTGAGTTGGAGGAGGAAGTCCACCAGAAGCAAATAAGGTTGGAATTCAGCTGGTGATTGAAAGATGAGGTGAAGGAGGGATGGCTGCAAGAGCGACATAGGGCCTTCATGAAGATGCATGGGGTGTTATACCACGATTCTTTCATATGGGTACCAAACCCATCATTGCAATGGGAGGTAATTCGGTCTCTCATGATCATCTGTTGGCAGGTCATTCAGGAGCAGAGAAGATGATGGAGTTGGTGCAATGGGACTATTTGTGGCCAAGCCTGCATAGGGATATCAAGAAGTACATGAGGGAGTGTTTGATATGCGCAAGATTGAAACCCTCAAGTGAGCCTCCATTGGGTAAATTAAACCCACTGCTGATACCATGAGCACCTTGTAGTTCAATTAGTGTCAATTTCAAAATGGGTCTTCTGAAGGTTCAGGGGAAGAACGCAGTTATGGTGGTCGTGGATATACTGACCAAATACGCCAAGTTTTTCCCATGCATGGGGAGTTTTTCAGCAAAGGATGCAGTAAGAACCTTCATTGATGAAGTGTTCTCCTGGCATGGATTACCCGAGGAAATTATTTTTGGATCATGGTCCACAATTTGTCTCATAATTCTGGTCAAGTTTGCTGGGGAACTTGGAAATCAAGCCTGGTCAGTCCTCAGCATACCATCCCCAATCTGATGGATAAACGGAAAGGGTGAATCAGATACTGAAGCAGTATCTCCAGTGTTACATCTCCAAATGGCAGGATGACTGGGTTCTGTGGGTTTGGATGACCCAGTTCGCTTATAACAATAATTGTCAATTGTCAATGGGAATGACTCTGTTTTTCATGATTCATGGCCTGAATCCCAGATCAAATGGGGGATCCATGGGCGGAGTGTGCCAGGGGGTGGATGAGATGGCACATACTATGGCATATATTGGAAAGAAGATAAGAGAAAATTTGGGGCAGGCAGTGGCTTGGCAGAAGCAATAGGCAGAACAACGAGGAGTGCTGGATCCAGCGTTTGAGCCTGAGGACTGGGTATTGGTGGCAGCTAAGAACTATGCTGTTCCGGCTAAGAGTTGTAAGCTGGGTCCAAAGTTTTTGGGCTCATACCAGATCATCTGAGCCATTAATTGGGGTGCCTTTGAATTAAGTTTGTTAATAAGTTCCAGGGCCCATCTTGTAATTCACGCTTCCCAGTTACAAGCGTTCAAGGGAATAGGTCCAGATCAACCAGGACTGCTAAACCCTAGGGAAGTGGATGCGCTGGAATATGAGGTGGAACAGATATTGGATGTGAGATGGGTGAGGGGCCAGCACCAACTGCTGGTGAAGTGGAAATGCTATCCAGTGGAGGAGGTGATGTGGCATATGAAGGAGGACTGCACGCGATGCCCAGGGAAGGTCAATGAGTTTTGGGCCTCATAGGGGTGATGTAACAGATCAGGAGGCACCTGATCCGTACATTGCCTCGGATTGGGTGGCGTTCAATCCAAATGTTGCTTTAATCCAAAGGGCCTCAAACTCAAGGAAGTCAGAGCTAGTGAAATTTGACATCCCAAAACTGAAATGCATCTGTGGAATGACGTTGGGCTTATGCATGGCATGGATGATGATCTGGTGGGATGTGGAGTTTTCACAAGCAATGTGCTGGATGGTGTTTGAGAGATCCTAATGTTGGAGGGAGCTTACTCAATACTTACAGAGCGCTATTTATTAGAGGATGTTGTGGCACTGAATGGATAGTTGCATCTTCTACATGATTCCTGAAAATTTAATAAAAATTGCTTCCTAATATAAAACATTGTTTTATTAAAACAAATATTAGATTGAAGTGTGAACTCAACCAGTGAGCTTGGCATGGCGTTGGCATCATTCTCAGCCATGTCTTGGAGCCAGACCCTGCTGTTGGTGTGCAGCGTCGTGGGGACGATGGTGAGGAATATGTGGCTATTACTAGGCATGTTAGAAGGGTTCAGGGATGGGCCTCTGCAGGTCTGTCCTTAGTATGGTCGGTGACATGTCTTCTACTACCCAATTCCTTTTTTAACGTATTGGTGCAAACCAGCCCGTTACAGGGGCTAAGCTCCCATTGATTCCTTCTTCAGTTTGGTAAAATTTGAGGGTTAGAGAGTCTAGCCCTCAAAATTAACAGAACCAATTTTAACTAAAATGAATTTTTCTCTGCATCAGTTTTGGATGGTGCAGGTGGGATCATTGACAAAGTGCCTGATGGTGATGGCCTTGTATGACAACGTACAACTGTCCACCAAATCTGGCATGGGGTCATTAACGCCCATAAACACGCTTTAAAATGTAAATTCATTAAATAAAATTGAACCAAATATTATCTCTTGGGACTCTAGCATGGAAACCATTTATGTATACCAGATTACCCTAGTGGACCCATGCTTTGCTTCTACCATGCTTTGCAGAACATATTGGTGGAAAAGGGAACTGCTTTTAAAATACAAAAATATTTTTGAAACTGCTGAAGATATGGTGGGTTATGTGACCTCAATAGTAAGAGTGGCTATTATCCCTCTCTACTTTTTATGCAAAAACGTACCCTGGAGGCATGCTTATGCCTGATAAAGAATTTTTAGTGAAGTGTTGGCATTGTCTGTTATGAAAAATACCATTTTGTATTTTTTTGTTGACTGCTACCCTTTCATCCTCTTTAGGGAAAATCAGCACAGCTATTTTGGTGGATCTAGGAGCCTCTGAGAATTTTATTGACCAAGATCTGGCCAACTACCTTGAGTTGAATTATTTACCAGGTGGCATGGTCAAGGGAGGGGTTTTCCAAGTTATTACCACATTGAAGGTTCTAGGGTTAGTGGAATACCAAGTTAGAAAATATCATTTGGCTGGCCACTTCTAAGCAATCAAAAACCTCTTGTACCCCATTATTTTGGGAGTAGAGTGGTGGCGAAAGTTTGACATCAGAACCAACTTGAAAGATAATACCATATCATTAACTTTGTAGAATGGTTATAAATTAGTTGTCCCTTTGTCTGAAGCAAACTATCAGGGCAATTTTCCCCATTGCCCAAGATCCACACACTCAGTCTTGCTCCGTTGCTGAATTCCTCTTTGGAGGTACTCTTACCTTCCTGTCAGGAGGGGCTAGAATCTTTGTTTAACGTAGCTTCAGACAATGTACTTTCAGCTTATTTAGAGTTTGATTGCAAGTTCAAACTCACTGTTGATCTTATGGATATATTTTCTCCCATTTACCCCTTGATTGTATAGGAGGAAGCAGCGTTAGATGTGTGGGTCAAAGAGCAATTTGCTAAAGGTGCAATATTTCAGCGTACCTCTCAGTTATGCTCCCCACTTCCTTGTTGAAAAAGCTAATAGTACTCTAGACCCATGCGTAGATTATAAGAAACTAAACAATGTAAATGTACCAGATTTACATTCCATCCCAGTGGACTCTCAGATTGCTCTCTATGTGATGAATGCAAAAGTCTTCTCCAAACTGGATTGCTTAAGTGCGTTCAATCAGATCTGGATTAAGAAGGGACATAGATGGCTAACTGCATTCTGTACCCAAAAAGGAATTTTTTAGTTTCAGGTTATGACCTTTGGGCTTAAAAACGCCCCAGCCATCATTCAACATCATATTTATGCAGCTTTGGGGGACCTGCTGATGTATGTGCGCTTGTCTACATGGATGATATTCTGGAATTTACTCATGATGAAGAGTCCAATGCAATACACTTGTGGCAAGTAGTGGAGAGTTTAAGGGCACCCAACCTTACGCCAAAAATCAGCAATTTTTAGTTCTTTAAGTCTCAGGTCACCTTCCTGGGAAACGCCATGTTTGACTAAGGCCAATAAAACTCCAAACAAGGAGAATTCAATTTGCATGAGGCCCACCCCAACTTTGGTCAAGGAATTGAGGAGCTTTTTGGGGACGTGTACATTCCCAAAAAATTACACCAAATCTTTCTGAGGTGGCGGAGCCCTTATATAAGGCGATTGGAGAAAAAACTCTTCAATGGAATCCAGTGTTGCAGGATATCTTTCAAGCGGTAAAATATATTCTGCTGTCTACGTCTTTTCTTTGTTATGTCAATCCTGAAAAGAGTTTATTGTAGCTTCTGATGCCTCCAACTTCACCATTGCGGCCACGTTATTACAATTAGGAGGAGATGGAATAAAGTATCTGTTGGATATTTTTCTCATAAGATGCCCCTGCCTGAGATGAACTATATCATTTATGAAAAAGAGTTATTAACAGTGGTTGAGGCGCTCACTTATTGGCGTCATCACTTGCATGGCTCATCCCAGCCATTCTGCATTTGTACAGATCCCCGTGCCTTGTTTTACAACCACACACCTCATGTCCTAACTCCACAGCAAACTCGCTTGAATGAGGCCCTGGACCAATTTGTGTTCTCCTATGCGTTTACAATGGGGCAGGAGAATGGTTTGGCAGATGCTTTGAGCCGAAACTATGCCTTAGCTCCAAATCTGAAGGAAGTAGAGGTATACAGCACCCATATGATGATTCCGCCAGGTAAGATTGTGTCTTAACATCCTATCCCATGACCTATGGGTCTGCGCTTGCTCCTCTGGAAAATGCAGAGGAATATGGTATGTTAAGAAAGGTAGTCCTTTCAAAGCCCCTGTTGGTAGAGTATAATATGTTCCTCACCAATATCAAGTTGAATTAAGAAGAAACTACCAAAGACTACCACGTTAAGAACGAGATGGTGTGGTCAAAATGAAGCCTATGGGTTCCCGCCGGACCCCTTTGCCTGAAAATCATCCAGGATTATCATGATGGGATTACCTCTTGCCACCCAGTAAAGGCAAAGACTCTTGAGCTTATCCGCTGCACTTATAATTAGAATGGGTTAGCTGCGCAGGTTGCCAGGTTTTGTAAGGAGTGCTTAGTTTTCAATTAGATGAAGCCAGATTGTCAGCCACTTGCAGGGTTTTTGGTACCAATTCAAAAGGCTGAAGGCCTTGGACTTCCATATCAGTGGATTTTACTGTGGAATTACCCGCGTCTGGTAGCTACAATGCCATATGGTAGTGGTGTACCATTTTACAAAGTTCGCCCACTTTATCCCCTGTAGAATTACAGTAACCGCGGCTGAGATGGCTAGGCTCTTTGTATCTCATGTGTTTGCCCTTCATGGGGTGCCTCAAGAAATAATTATTGATTTGGGATCCCAGTTTACCTCAGTCTTTTAGAAAAGTTGTGTAAGACTTGACAGATTTTCCCCTGCCGTTCAACTGCCTATCACCCCAATTAGATAGGCATACTGAATGAATGAACCGGTGCTTAGAACAATTCCTGCGGTATTACACTGCCACATATCATTCAGATTGGGTTTCCCATCTTCCCATGGCCCAATTCAGCTATAACAACGCCCAACATGAAACAATCAGTTGTCCCCCTTCTTCACCAACTAAGGGTTTTCCCACCTTCAACGTGAATCACAGCTGTGGATCCAAAGTGTAAGCAGTGGAGGACTTTGCCAAGCTTATTAAGAAAGTACACTAGGGGGTTATCACAAATTTAAATGCAGCTATGCAAAATTATAAGGTGAACATTAATGGTAAGAGATGTGTAGGTCCTGCTAAAAAGAAGGGGGATCTCATGATGCTTAATTTTAGAATTATTCCAATCAAACAGCCACTTAAAAAATTGAGAAAGAAGATTATATGGCCCTGCTGCATTGTCAGAAAGGTGGGTCACGCCTTAAACCAGCTAGATTTCCTGCATCATTCTAGATCTTCGCTGTCTTTCATGAAGTAACTGACTTTTTTAAGGCCCCCCACCAAAGACCCCAGAGGCTTATTTCATTGATCGGGCACCAGAGTGGGAAGTGGAGGAGATTGTAGCCTCCCACCGGGTAAAAACACAACTTGAGTATCTTTTATCCTGGAAGAAATTTTATGCAGCGTAGAACTGTTGGGTACCAGCTGTCATGATGGCGGCAGATAATGTTTAGACCAGTGTTAAAACTTATAGGTTTTCTGATCATTCTCAGCCAATAACCCATATAAATGTATTAACTGCACATGTTTGGTTTTTGTGCAATTCTCTGCGTTGTTTAAGAGTGAGATATAATTGTTGATAATAGTATGGAGACTAATATCCATAGTTGAATTGAAGTACTCGATTTTGGTCCAACGCTTGGCCAGTATTTCCTCTTGAAATACTTATGATGTCTGAAATAGGGATTTGTTCCCTGGTACTGCCTTACTAAATCTACATTTTGATACCTGTTTATGGTTTCTCTTTGATGACACACAGTCAGCAGCAATCCACAATTTGATTCAGCTTCTTCTCTTGATCCCCACTCAGATCCTTACTCTTTATCCTAAAGAGTCTCCCAATTAGAGCACACATCAATAATTTCCTTGAGAAAGAATAAAACTTGAAACGAATTCTGATAAAGCGTATTAGAGTAATACTCTGGTAATTTTCCTTATAATTACTTCTTTTTCATTAGTAGTTTATTTAGGAAATTTATAGTGGGGAATTCAGCGCCCGACCCACAGTTGTCACCTTCTCAATGAAAAAAGCAACCGTTGCTGTTGAATTACCCATTCTCATCTCAGCAGCGATGGTCTTCCCCATCCTGGCTAGGATTCCATCATTGGACATCCTCAAGGCCTAAAATGGAAAGAGTCAGAAAACGTGCCCATAACGTTTCCCTCTCAATCCAAGAAAACCAACCATATTTGGCAAGCGACCTGCTTAGATAATGGACTTGTTATCCATTAAAGCAGGTCATGAAACAACTTATTTTAATTTTCTAGCTGAAGGTGGAATTACTCACCTTGCAACTTGATCCTTAAACTCCCAATTGGTCAGTGATGAAACCTAACTGATCCCAATTTGTACACCTGATAGTTAATCAACAATTAGATGCCCCTATTTCATCTGCAACTCTTCCCAACGAGATCTTAAGCATTTGTCTGGATCAATCCACAATGGATCTGACCTAGGCGAATAACTTAAAATCATCCAAACATTATTACCCCAAAATCATGGTCAACCAATATCCTATTTACATTGCATTAGGGAGTATCCCCAAGAAAACCCTGGTAATCTAGTCAGCTGGGAATAAAGGCAAAAATCATAACACATCCCCCCTCTTTCCTAGATTTCCAGCAAGAAAAGGACCAGGGCAGGAGAACACCACTTTAGACACTCTGTTGAATACTTCATTTGTTCAAGAGGCTTATGATCAATCAGTACTCAACGCTGCTTGGGATGACCTTTGGCATGTAGCTCTCTTCCTCTTCCTCCTCACCACAGCCTACTAAGAGCGTGGTCTCCATGACCTTCTGTTGTGCCAGGCTGATCAATTTAATTGTGTTGATATTAATCCCAAGATCCTGTTTTCCCCCTGTCAGGGCATAAGATCCACTGTCATATTCAGGATTCTTGGTACAGAATCCTCATTTTCCTGTTTTTCTTCTTTTCCTTGACAGGAAACTCTTACTGTCAATGTTTGTTTCATGTGCACTTAAGAATGCTCATTTATGTTTGCCCTTGCTATTTTCGCTTAACAACGTCTTAGCTCATAGCCTTTTCTTTCCAATTACTATCACTTTTAGTAATTTCAATTCGATTAAAACAGCGTAATTTGATAATCAACACCAGGAGAGATAAGAATGAACAATAGGGTAAAGAGCTGGGTGAACGCAGTAAAGGGTAGCAGACCCGGACCTGCACCACCCAAAGGTATCAAGCGCACAGGTACAAATGAAAATCTAAGCAAAAATAAAAAACCTGAGGTTGCACATCCCGCGGGTTTTGTCAATTTTTAGTAAAATATTGCAGCTATTTGGAAGTATCCAAATCGCAACCACTGTCATTGGTGAAACACAGGATATGAGTTTTCCTGGGCGTAGAAACACTGACAATGTGGGAAAAGTTTGGCGAAGCCTAACAAAAAATTCTTCCCAAACGTGGTGTACCTTACAGCCCATACTATCCGCAGAGGTTGGGTAGACCTTGGGTTCAAAACTGTGAAAGAAGCAAACAATGCAGCAAAGGTCATAGTAGTACTCAATCTTCCCAATGGACAGTAATTGGTCCTAACCAAAATGCACCCGTTGGACAAAATCCAAAAACATCTTCATCATTTTTGACTATCTTCTGACTACACTGGCGTGCACAGTAATTGAAAGACATCTTTAAGAAAGCTTGGAAGCCTATGGAGAAATTAACCAATTTAAAATGCAACGATTCCAGCTGATGCCAACCTTAGCATGGGGAAGGCAATAGCAATAATTTCACCAAACCAGGATGTAGTAGAGGATATTACAAAAATCCCCCACATTGCATCCTTCACAATCAATGGGAAAAATCCCAGCTGTTCCGTGCAACAGTGGAAAGCACACCCCCATTTTCAACCACTGCCAGGCCTTTAGGCACAAGATTTATGCTTGCCCCATCAAAGAAGGCCTGAGAGAAATGGAATTCTGTGAGGAGAAAATGGGAAAAGATGACTCAGAGTACGCCAAAAGCACAGATACTACACAAGCTTCAACTGTGGAGAACATGGGCAATATAAAATAAATGACCCTATTTCCCAGAAAGAACAAAAAATGGCCAAACAAGCTCACAAGCTGGCCATGGCCAAGGCAAAGGTCTTGGCGGAATCATCCATATTGCCAGAGCAGATCCAGGAAGACATGGAGGAATTCAAGTCCATGAACCAATCAGATCCTGTGGAAAACCATACACCCATTCTGACCAGTTTGAATTTGGTGGAACCCATTTTAGAAATGAATGCAGCAAAATTGGGGTTCAGCGCACCCCCAGAAAATGTGGAAGTTAACCCAATCAGGAAGGAAAATCAACAATGGAATGCGCAAGAAAATAATGTGGCCAATAAAAATCCACAAGTGCACCGCAATAACATTTTGAAACCAAGCAAAGCCAAAAGAGGAGCGAAAACTGCAGTAATGAAAGGGGCAGTATACACAACAACTCCTACTCATGGTTATGCTCTATGCAGCAGAGGTGCAGTGGAGAGCAATGTGAGTGAGGGAGTAGGGCCTGGAGGCCCTGCTAACCGCTCCTGAGGCGCATCGGGTGTCTCAGTAGAGATAGGGATGTAGGACATAGCGGGACTCAAGGCCTTAACATCCCAGGCCAAGAAGTTGAGTCTCCTATGAAACCCACCTGTGGATATCCTGGCGGTGCAGGAAACCCACTGTCCACAGGGAGAGGAGGAGGCATGGGAAAAAATGCTCCTCCCAACAATATCATTTTGGTCACTCTACTGTGAGGCAAAAGTACACATGAACCAAAACTTTACATTTATTAATAAAAATTTGTTCATGGAGGGCTGTGTACTCACTGTAACATTCTCATGGAATACCAAATGCACACAATAGCCAGTGTGTATGCCCCAAACGGTGCACATGACCAAAGAGAATTTCTAACATCCCTAACACAACTAAATCTACCAGCAAATACTTTCATAATGGGAGACATGAACTGCTGGATTAACCCAGAGTCGGACCAATGGCCATACACAATGGAGATACCACAAGGGCAAGTGGAACTCCGCGTACTAAAGGCCACCCTGGGACTATATGATCCACTGTCAAAAAAGCAATCCCTGCTACAAAACATGACACGCCCACATGCACACAAAGGTACACTTGTCTCTATGTTGAGGATAGACCTGATACTTGCACCAATAATTTTCCATCACCAGATTCAAAAATTTAAAACTGAAAAAATTGAATTCTCTGACCATCAGCTTGTTTTGGTGTCCTACAAACCAGCAGAAACAAGTACTCAAGCATCCAGATGATGCAGAATACACCCAGAAAGTTTATCTGACTCAGAATTTCAATCCTGGATGGAGGAAATATCCTCAACCCAGGATTTTCAAACACCCTTTTGCTCGGACCCACTAACCACATGGGAAAACTTCAAAAAATCAACAACCCAAAAATTAAACATACATCGTCTAGAAGACACAGGGCAGTTTCAGCCATTATCAAACACACATTGGCTTAAATTGACCATCTAGAAAACAAAGTACCAAGAATGGGATACAGCCACAGATGGGGTCATAATTGGGCAGCGTTTCTGCTCAGCTAAACACCCTGATCCGCGAACACCAACACTAAGTTGGAGTCCAATATAAAGGCAAAAACATAAGAGATGGAGAAACTTGATTGAGCTATTTTTTCCAACAATTCCACGTCAGGAAAAATATGATAGCTTGTACACAGTTCCGTCAACTGGACAAATCCATAGTGGAAACACCCAAAGAAGTCGCGACTGAAGTGCACAAGTTTTACTTGAAAATATATATTCTGAGCCAGTCAAAACGAAAAAAATAGAAAGGTTCTTTAGAAGCACACATATTGACACCACAGTTTGAAAAAACAATTTAAAAAACCTAATATTGCGCAAGGAATTATGGGAAGTAGTAAGCGGTGCATCAAGAGGGAAATGCCCTGGACCTGATGGGATTCCATATGAATTTTATAAAAAATATTTTACTAACATCTATAACATTCTTCTAGCTTCAATGACCAAGTGTATTATGGAAACATGACTCCTACCTGGAGGCAAAGAAGCCTACACGGTCACTTTATTCAAGAAAGGAGACAGATTATACCTATCCAACTGGCGCCCAATTCCCCTAACTAATACAGATACAAAAACTTTCACAAAAATTATGGCTAAACGACTATGAGAAATTGCAACTGATGCGATATTCCCATTACAATATGGATTTGTCCCAAGAAGATCCATATGGGATAACATCCATGCAGTTGAAAATTTTTGCCAATCCAAAACCTCTGGAGCGCTTGTCTTTTTAGACCAACAAAAGGCATATGACAGGGTGAACTGGACCTATCTTAGGGCCTGCCTTCAAAAATTCAAGCTTCCAAATAGATTTATAAACTGGGTAATGTTGTTTACAGAGTCTGCAGCCATAGCTGTGTAGGTTCATGCTTCTTAACCAACCCAGTTATCCCACAGAGAGGACTAAAAGAAGGAGACTCCTTAAGCCCCCTACTCTACAACTTTAGCTTAGACCCCCTAATCTGAAATACAAACACACTTCTCAAAGGAATCAGCGTCAAGGGCCAACCACCAGTCAAAATGATGGCCTTCGCTGTTGATTTTGTGGTGGGCATATCCAACAATCAGGACGCTTGCAGAATTGAGAAGATAATTCAAGACTATTCAGCCATAAGTAACGCATCACTTAACACTGAGAAAACATAAATTATACTCCTGGGGAAATATCAGACCCAGTGGATGCCATCTACCCAGGGCCAACAAGATAATACAACATCAAGACTCCTGACCAGACATAGGAGGTGAAAATTAGCAACGACCTCACTGAAACTTCCATTCATCACCAAACCAACAGCTGCCCTGTTCGTCACTTGGGAGTATGGTTGGAAGCAGGAGGTTACGCTAACTCCATGATGGAAAATCAACTATTAGACAAAATAACAAAACGCATTGCCTCCTTACATGGACACCAAACAGGTCTAACAGGAAGGGGCACAGTAGCCAACTTGATGATTCTATTAATCATATGGTACATGGCCCATGCAATCGCTTTCTCACAATCATTCTTCAACACAATCCACGCCCTATTACAAGGATGGCTATAGTCCAACCACAACCCCCCTGTACGCCTTGAAACCCTATTTGGCTCTAGAAGAAATGGAGGTATGGGGTTTACTAATTACGTAGAGCAAGCAACCCATATACTGGGATCCTGAATAGCTCAGGTGACTAGCCCAGAACTTCCAGATACACACTGGTCCAGAACAGCAAGATATAACTTCACACGTGCACTCCAATTATGAAACCCAGATGACCTGAACACATTAATCAAGTATCTGGCATCCCATCCTGCAGCTGCAGGACCACATGGCACTCCTGCACACTTCAAAGGAATACTCCTAGCCATGAGAAGAGCGACATGGTGGATTCATATAAATGATCAAACCTGTCACCAAGGACGCCCAAGGCTAACTCACAGACAGGAGATCAACGATCAAATAGTCACAGACAATATAATAAGCAAAAGCCCAAATACCATAGCCAGGGTAGATTACCTGGACTATATGGACATACCCTACAATCTGGAGACTCAAAGAAAATTATGGAGATACACACATCACCCTCTACTCCAACCCAGGATAAGAGCACATGTATGAATGTCTATGAGGAGAGTATACCAAACAGCTGAACGGTCAAATGCCACTCATATTTCATGTGCAATATGTGGTCAGTATGGAAGCCTAGCCCACCATTTAGAACAATGCCAAACATCAGAGGCTGTATAGAAAGAGGCCATGCGCCTTTTCCACCAAGAAAACGGACATCCATTCAGCCTAGCAAGGAACATGTTCGCTATAAACATGGACTCTCCTATTAACCCATCTCTCAGGGTGCTAATAGTAGCAATAGCACTATGGATAATACATACAGTGGTACTGGAATCGTTCACAGGAGCAGCACCAACAATCCAAGAAGCCATTCATCACTTCCACAGCCATATGTTGGAACATTTCCAAGTATGGTTGTTTGGACATATGACCCCTCTGTGGGATCCGCCAATGGACACCACAAATAATATATTGAAACGAGATATTTTACTTTTTACTAAAAGTATAAAATAATACTTATTTTGGTTTTTTATGTTTTTTATCAAACAGGCAGGGCAAAACTAGAAAAGGTCCCTTTGTCAATACTAGCTTTTCCTATTTAAACTAGTTTAAATTCAAGACCATCAATATTTGAGGCAAAAGAATGCAAAGCTCAGTCTTCTAAATTAGGGAATATAGGCTTTTGGCCTATCAGATCAAAGATAAAAATTTTTTAGAGGTAAAATTGACCCATGCGGTAATGATTTGATGAATCATATCCAATCACCAGCGAGTAAAATCTTTTCACCTCAGTGGTGGTATAACTTGGATGGTAATGATTGGGTATTTTGGTGGTAGTTAGACTCAGATGATAATGATTGGTTAACTTACACCCAATCATTGATGGGTAACATCCTCTTGCCTTGCGGAGGTTCTGATCCATGCGATTTTATACTCCTCATATTTGACCAAGGAGTCAGAGTATTTCTATTATTAGTATTTACCATTTTAAGCTGATTTTTGTGATAAATTGTATTATTCCAGTTGTTAGGATTCCACCGAGAATCCATTAGGGCTTTTTCACTGTGGGTATTCATATTGTTAATATCCACATTATTATCTAAAAATTCGGCAGGTGATGGGCCAATTATAGTAGCAGAATCAGGAACACTAACTCCAACATTTTTTGTCTTAGATCGAAGAGGAGAATGTTTAATACCCCCATAACAGAAGGAAAACCAACACATGGTTCCCCATATGGTTCCTAAAAGTTGATCCTTTCCTTCACACATGCTGCATCCAAGAATAAGCCAGCATAACCCCCTCCCTACCGTTCTAATCTTGGTGATCCTGGAGACAACAAGAGGGGCTTTGAACCCTCTGGGGTGTCTTTAATTGTTGAATTTTATTAGTTTTCTCACTATATTGGAAGTGCTTGTCCCCTGGTTGACCTTCCCAAATAAATATAACCTCTTTGCTCATATCATTATCAATTCTTCTCTGGAGAGCTTATTCATTAATTTTGAAATAAATTTTTCTGAAATTAGAGCTTAATTGATTTCAGAGTGCATAATGTCAACTATCATATAAGTTGACACCCCCTATCATCCAGTTCATATGTCGAATTCTGAGTCTTGGTACCAACAGCTGCTCAATAGCTTGTCTGATCAAGATCTTTGGCTCTTCCAGCGGATGAGTTGATCTGCACGCTGGAACCTTTTCTATGGTCCTTCCAGGACTTATACTCCTAGTCAAGTACCAGTAGCCAGTCCTATTGTGGATTTACTGGAAATGGTAAACAACCCAACTGAAACCAGGTTAGCAATTATCTCAAATGCCTCGCAACAAATCCATCCTCTGTCATCATTTCCTGAGTTAAATTTCAAAACTCTCCTGGATTTGGCTCTCTTCACAGATACTCCTAACATCATCATCAAACCTCCTGAAGCAATGCACTTTGCTCTCAATCGTTAATTCCTTTCCAGATCAGACTTTCTTACAGAGTTCCTATTCTGACTCAGTCAATATTACAAGCCAGCTGTATTGGCCACCAAACTAACCATTGGCAACAGCGTACATTTCAAACTCCCATATGCTGAATTAAGGGCCCAAGTCACTAAAGCTTGTCCATAGCTCTGAATTCTTCTGGTCTTGAAAACATCCTAGATCAGGATATTGCAGCCTATGCTCATCGCTTTGCCAGCCAAATTTTTTTAAAGTTGGGCCACAAGGCTTCCAGCCTCTCCCAGCTTCCATTGATTATTCTGCTTCAGCTTCCAAGAAGCTTATAGTCATCGCTTGTAGGATGCCATTCACTCCTTGCATGACTATCTCATTTCTGGCGCATCCCATTAGTATCTTCCACTGGTGGCTTTGATAGGGGGCATGATTCAGAAACCACCACCTAGTATCTCTTTCTCATCGCTGGCCCATATGTCCAGTGTTCCAGACAAAGCCCATTGTCAAACACTAAAGATCAATCTTCCAGCTCCAGTACCATATTGAGATTACTCAGGCTTACTCACTGCCTCTTCTTGTACTGTTGCTTTCCTCCCCACTCTGGGGTATTGCGGTTGGCATCTTCCAACATTTCAATTTTTCTTCCCCTAGTTGCTTTCTCACAGGGATCTGCGTCCACTCAATAAACTTGGTTTTGTGTAGGTATAGCCCTCACTAGCGTCTGATCTCACATAGATTTTATTGGTTTATTTAATCTACTGCAATCTTTCCTTCCTCCCCCAAAAGGTGACATAGGCGAAATCATCCCCAAATTGAGGATAACCAAATAAAAAATTATAAAAATATATCAGGTTTTCTATGCATTTTTTAATAATTTTTTTCCAATATTTTTATTAATCTTTTATTTTTTTTCCATAAAACTTGACCTTTTTTCAGTTCAGCAGTCCATCTTTTTATTTTGTTCCCCCAAACTGGATCCTAAGTATACTTAGACCTACCAGTTTTCTATGGTTCAGAGGTCTTATATTTTAAGGCTTAACCATCTAGTTTGGTTGAGCAGTACTTTTTTTAGACTTTCCACTTAATTAGGACATAACAACTTAATGGTTCAGCGGTCCTTTGGGAACTATTTTTTATTATTTCTTTTTCTTGATCCATCGCTCTAAATACTTAGCATGGACTCAATTTATTAACTTTCCATCTAAAAGGTTCTTGATGGAATAGGCGTCCGTTGCCATCTTGGCAATAATCTCAAACAGACCTGACCACAATGCATCCAATTTGTTTCTTCTCCTGAAACCATGCATATTGAAATAGGCAACTCTTTTACCTATTTGGTATTCTGATAAGGCCTGTCAGTTCTTATCATCCATCATTTTTTCTTGTATCCTTTTCTTCAAAGTCATATCAAAAGCTTGCAATTGCATTTCAATAAGGATATTTGTCAATCAGTTCAGGTACTGCTCAGCACTCATCCCTGATGTTGGTTCTGCCAATGAATATAGAATCAGCAGTAAATCAGCCTTCCTCCCAAAAAGCAACTCAAATGGTGTTTTTACCGTTGCTGTATTATGACTGATATTGTAGGTGAATGTCACTGAACTCAGGTACATTCCCTACGCAGAAGTTCTTCCTGTGACCAGCTTCCTGTAGCGTTGCAGCCAGTGTCCCATTGACTCATTCTACCAGTCCATTCATCTCTGGCCAGAAGGGTACAGACACAACTACTTGGATCCCCATTATTTCATTTAATTGCAGGATCACATGAGACGTGAAATTTGTCCAAGTGCCACTCAGCAGGACTTGCAGGCACCCATGTCGCTATACTACTTGATCTAGGATGAACTTTGCAGTACTGGTAGCATCCATTTTTGCCAGGACCTTTGTCTTGACCCATCTCATCAGATGATCAATCACAACTAATATGTACTTGACTCCCCCTGTGCTCATCATCAGCGGTCCCATCACATCAATGGACACCATATGCCAAGCAAATCCAGGGCAGACCAGTCAGTATCCAGTCATATTTTTATGTGGCTTGTGCAACTGGCACTCCACACAGCAAGCCAGATAGTCCACGACATCATTTTGATTAACTTTCAGTAGTAGTACTGGTGAATATGGTCAGTCATTTTTCTCAGGCCTCCATGCCCAACAATCTCATGAGCAGTTTGAATGATAGCTGCTCGTTCTGAAAGTTTTAGGAATAGTAACTGCTTCCCATTGATCACCTTGAAAACTTTTCCATCCATGGTCTCAGTGTTTTCCATCACTTTTCAAAGCACACCTTGGATTTCTTAGGGGCTCATTCTCAATTTCTCTGTTAACCATTCTCTGGAATAGCTTATCCACCTGCTGGTATACCATCTGGACCATTGGTAACCACAATAAGCCATCCACATTATGATGAGAAGCCCTACTCAGTGGACAATCTCATACTTGTAAGCCTGTAACTCCAGTGCCCATTGGGCCAGTTGTCCTTCTGGTTCTTGTAAATTGTAAAGCAAATGCAACAAGGAATGGTCCATAATTAATTTGAAGCGCGCTCCATGGATGTACACCTGAAACTGTTTTAGGATAAAATGACCTCAAGGCATTCACGCTCAGTTATGGTGTAGTTCCTCTCAGTGGCTGAGCTTGTCCAGCTCACATATGCCGAGGGATGTTCATCCTCAAGTCCATCTACTTGGATCAATATGGCAATTGCCATCAACGAAGCATTGCTTTGTATAATAAATTCTTGATCAAGATTCAGATATCTAGAAATCAGAGAATCTATCAAGTACTGGCATAACCCATCAAAGGATTTCTGTGATTCTTCATTCCAAAATAATCCTTTCTTTGGATCCTTCAATGGATATAATAAGGGATTGGTGATTCTGGCAAAATCCCAAATAAATATTCTTTAGTCTCTGACCATTCCAAGGAACACTTGGATATCTCAGATACCCTTTGGCACAGCCATTCGTTCAATGGCTTTGATCTTCTGGGATTGTGGCTGCATTCCACTAGAGTTGATAACAAATCCCAATTATTTTAACCCTTTCTTAAAGAAGTGACGCAGCCTTGGTTTTATCTTCATGTTGGCTGTGGATAGTCTCTTGAACACTTCCTCCAAGTGGTGTAAATGGTCATTAAACGTCCTACTGAACATATATATATTGTCCAAGTACACCAAGGTGCATGACAACTTCAAGTCAATTAGTATTGTGTCTATGGCCCTCTGGAACGTCGCAGGCGCATTGCACAGACCCTGGGGCATCCTTGTCAGTTGATACAGCAACTGCGCAGTGGTAATTGCGCATTTTTCTTGGTATTCTCTTGGCAAATTGATTTTCAAATATTTGGATATTAGATCCATTGTGGAGAAATACTTCACTTCTCCCAATTGATCTAGTGCATCGTTGATTCTTATCAGTGGGTATGAATCCTTCTTCATAGTCTTTTTCAGTTTCTGATAATTAATCACCACCTGATTAGAACCATCTTCCTTCTTCATGATAAGAATCAGACTCGCCCAGGGACTCAATGATGTAACTAGAAGCTCATGCTTTACTAGTTTTATTATTTCTTCCTCCACCACCACTTTGGCCACCTTCAACCATTAAATTGGTCTCATCCTGATTGGAAAATTTTCCCCAGTATCGACCTTGTGGATCACATCTCTCATGCATCATAAATTGTGGTCATCCTGGGTGAATAATTCACAATATTTTTCAAACAATAAAAGCACCTCCTCCTTCTGTCCTTTCGTCAGATCAGCGAGCTGCTCTTGATCAACTAATAGATTGAATTTCTCAGTAATGCTGGCTGGTAATCCCATTTCATTGAGGGTCCTAAAATCGTGGTTTTTTCCCAGTTCAGCCATCAGGATTAGGTTAACAAATGTGACAATTTGATTTTTCTCAATCTTCATTGGTTTTTCGTTTAAATTCAACAGGAAAACTCAAATTTCTTAATGGCCTGGCATTAATATTCCAGGATCCACCCAAGGCTATACTCTGGACTTCTTCCAGGAGCTTCCAACCTCCCCATACAGCAGCTCCAGTATCTCTAATGTCAACCCCATGTCAACTACTATTTGTGACCTAGCAGTATATTTTCATACTCTTGATCTTCAGTGGAATTCCCCAATTTTCTAGGATTTTTATCAGCATCTCTCATTCTTACTAGGGCCAAAAATTATGGACTAATAAAAACAATTTTTAATATCCTATCTATTTTTTGTATTTTTCTTTTGCAATGGGACTTGTAACCTAAAATTTAGTTTCAGAGGTCCTTCTTTTCCCCTTCATCCAAAGTGGTTCTAGGTATACTCTGACCTTCCAGTTATCATGATTCAAAATCTTATTCTCTTAAGATTATACCATCTATTTGGTTCAGTGGTCCTCTTTTAGGATGTTAGATTTTGATGGTCGACTCAAAAATAAACCCTTTGAGAAAATCATCAATGCTGAAGATTACTTCCATTAATGGATCCTTTAATCCTCCCAATTCATCTCCATAATCTGATAAATCAGATTCACCTCATAACCGCTCTAATTGCATCTGAGGTGCCCAATTATTGTAGCTAATAATAGCTATGATATTATTATATTATGGCCAATTATAGGTACACTTGGGTGCAAAGTGGTCCCACAGCATTAACCAAATTGCACCTCCTAAATTAGTGCATTAATCTTAATGCACTAAGGCGGAAGTTGGGTTTGATTAATGAAATTGATAATTAAGCACTTAAACATAGATGTCCCAATTATGGGCATACTTAGTGCTATCAAGAGGCCTGCTGACATCCTGAATTGGGGTGCATCATAATTTATGATCATATATGTTTAATTCCCCATTTATTGTTAGATGTCTAGTTATGATGTAGCTCTAATCAGGAAGATTTTGATGTTAAGTTCAAAATCCAAAGTCGTCCCAATTATGAGAGTAAAATTGCCTCCAATTGGGCTGAAACAATTATTATTTTTAGTCAATTCATGGGCCAAATTGACTTGGAGATTTTTCATAATTATTGCCATGACCAGCAGAGGATTGGCATAATATGAATCAACTCATCTAATAGATGAGTTTGGCCAGGAGATGCCTGAGAGGTATATAATACTGGCGCCTGGCTAATTAATAAAACATCAATTAATCATCATTTACTAGTTTATTGATCATTAATAACTACTGTCGCTTAGTTTATTAATTATTATCCATCTTTTGTCTGTTGGATATTTGTATCTGTTGCCATTATGTTTATATTAGATAGTTGTGTGTGTTTATTCTTCCCAAAGAGAAGTACATAGTTGCCTGCCAGAGAAGTAGTCCTGATTATAGCGGAATAATTTCTTGATTTTGTACAAAGACAGAAGGTCTTGTATTTGTTGGTGCCAGTAGACTTAAGAACGGTGAGCATACCAGAGTTACTTGGCTATTATTGAGGATTATTGGAGAATCTACCTCCCAATTACAAGCAGGAGTTTCATTTGAAAAGTGAGTTTATATCCTCAATTCAACTGTTAAGTTATTTTAGCTTGCACCATTGGCTGAAAACTTAACATAGGAATTGACCAAAATCTCAGGACATAACCATTTAATGGTTCATAGGTTTCTAAGAACATTGCAACTATTTTCTCTTAGGTACAATACTTCAATTTTTTAGTATTGACCTTCTTCACTATATGACCAGCTTTGATGTTTCTTCATGCATAGGCAACCCTTGCCAACTTTGGCAATAATCTTGAATGATTCCATTCATTAGGCCTTCAGTCCTGACTTGTCATTAGTCCAACAGGTCTTAATTCTATTTCGTATTTTGGCAACTGATGCTTGAATCTTAGTATCTCTCAAAATTGTGAATTCCTCATTAGTCAACAGTTCCTTTTGATTGTTCATATCGTTTTTCTACTAAAAACGATTTTTGGCTTTTGTGGCCATCCAAAACGTTGAAAGTAAATACACTGGTGAATCTGGAAATGATCCCCCAATCACACAGATTGATCTAGCCTCGTTAGCTTCATCCATTCTCATCTTGAATTGATGATTAACTTTTCTCCAGCAATCTCTGATCATAGATTAAATATTATTGAGTCAAATGATTCTCTCCACTATCTTTGATTAATAATTTCCTGGTTTTGACCTCATACTCTTTATTAGTAATTTATAAATAATCCTTTTAATTAATTGCTTCCCATTTCAATTTCAACCAATGCCTCATCTAGTGTCTCATCTAACACCTCACTCCTCAGGACTATTTCAAGTGGGCCCAATTTCAACCCGAATTCGCCCTGCTGATCCTCTTCTTTTCAGGTAAATGTTGGGTGGAACAGGTAGGCTTGTAACACTAGACAGTTCCATATCTAGGCTGCAAGTCCTTTTCCCAAATCTTGAGTATCCTCAATTCGCTTCACTAGGAGCTCCTCTTCTGAGCTGGGTAAACGCAATTGAATATGATTCACTTCACATTCTGTTTTAATTTATGTTACTCCCTTCGTAACTTATTGCTGGAATTGGAAACATCTTCATATGACATCATGTCCTAGTATCTTCTAATCAACTAACCCCTGTAGTGAGCACCAATTGCTAAATTTATAGGTTTTCTGATTATTCTCGGCCAATATCCCTATATATGTATTAACTGCACATGTTTGGTTGTTGTGCAATTCTCTGCGTTGTTTAAGACTGAGATATGATTGTTGATAATAATATGGAGACTAATATCATAGTTGAATTGAAGTACTAGAAATTAATCCAACGCTTGGCCAGTATTTCCTCTTGAAATACTTATGATGTCCTAAATAGGGATTTGTTTTCTGGTACTGCCTAACTCAATCTACTTTTTGATCCCTGTTTATAGTTTCTCTTTGATGACACACAGTCAGCAGCAATCCACAAATTGATTCAGCTTCTTCTCTGGATCCCCACTCAGATCCTTACTCTTTATCCTAAAGATTCTCCCAATTTAAGCACACAGCAATAATTTCCTTGAGAAAGAATAGAACTTGAAACGAATTCTGGTAAAACGTATTAGAGTAATACTCTGGTAATTTTCCTTGTAATTACTTCTTTTTCATTAGTAGTTTCTTTGGGGAATTTAAAGTGGGGATTTCAGCGCCCAACCCACAGTTGTCACCTCCTCAATGAAAAAATCAGCCGTTGCTGTTGAATTACCCATTCTCATCTCAGCAGCGATGGTCTTCCCCATCCTGGCTAGGATCTGTCATTGGAAATCCTCAAGGCCTAAAATGGAAAGAGTCAGAAAACGTGCCCATAACGTTTTCCTCACAATTCAAGTAAACCAACCATATTTGGCAAGTGACCTGCTTAGTTAATGGAAATGTTATCCATTAAGGAAGGTCATGAAACAACTTATTTAATTTTCTAGCTGCAGGTGGAATTACTCACCTTGCAACTTGATCCTTAAATTCCCAATTGGCCAGTGATGAAACCTAACTGATCCTAATTGGTACACCTGATAGTTAATCAACTATCAGATGCCCCTATTTCATCAGCAACTCTGACCAAGGAGATCTTAAGCATTCATCCAGATTGATCCCAATTGGTCTGACCTAGGCAAATAACCTAAAATTACCCAAACATTACTACCCCAAAATCAGGATCAACCAATATCCAATTCACTTCGCATTAGGGAATTATCCCCTATAAAACACTGGCATTCTAGTCATCTAGGAATATGGGAAAAAATCTCAACAACCAGACTGCCAGTAAGGATGCAAAAAAACCCAAAAGGCAAGCCCAAATTCCAGGGGCGCTGCTTCATATACAAAGTTTAAAAATGCTGAGAGTGATTTAACCAGGGCGCTAATAGGCCACAATTGTAAATAACAACCTGATAACAAACCAGGCTGTCGCAGCTCAGAACCCACATATTTTGGGTGCTGGGAAGAATGGGATTGAACTGGATAGTTCAAGTTTCGTCATAAGTAAAAAATCAACTTAGGCTTATGGGAATTTTATTGGACTAAAAATAGAAAATCAACTGTCAAGTTTATCAGTGTGATACAACTGTTTAAATAGGCAATTGATTTGGAATACCTTAGGAAAGCTTCAGATCAGGGACCTTGAGATTCACCTAACTCAGTGAACTTTGAGCGAAGGGGAAAGAAAACAAATTTAGTTTGAACTGACTTTGATTTGTCAGCGTTGGGCCAAGTTGGTTCAGTTTGTCTCCAGACACATAAATTGTGGATTTAATGCAGTTCTTATGATTAGCATGATGGCGTATTGCCCAATAGGTGATGAGAACTTCCCAAGACCACCCCACTTAGGGGCGGTCCTAGAGGTCAGGAATGAGTTCAGGACGCCCAACCCACACCTGGTCACTTTGGCGTCCATTTAACTGAGCAGGGTTTATTGATGGTGATTCTGATATTTTTGGGTAGGTTCCAAACTATAAGCAATTTTTGATGATGGCATGATGCCATCAGTGAGTTACACCAAAGATTTGGCCTTAGGCACTTTATTCGTAGAAGGTATACGCCCATCAGATCTTGTTCCCATTATTTTTGGGGAGGAGTTAAAACTGGCAACAGCATTTTTTGAGATGATGCCATTGGTGAGCTTTACTAAAGATTTGACACTAGCTGCTTCATTTGCTGAAAGTATGCACCTTTTGGGCTTTGTTGATGATGGTTTGGATTGTAAACTATTACAATTGAAGATTTGTTGCCGTTAATTATGTTTGGCCCTTATTCCCATGAAGGTGCCAACTCTTCGCCCATTCAATAAAGATCCCCTCAATTTGCTGTATCAATCCTCCATAATTAAGGACTGGGGTTGTAAGTGAAGTCCTTTAAGGGGTAAGCCATGACCCACCTCGCTCATCCACCACATAGGTAAGGTCGCCTTGGGAGATGAGGGAGGCCGCAGGTAATGGTCCCTTCTTAGAAGGGAAATGAAACACCCCAAATTCAAATGGAGGGGACACTCCCCCAAACTTACACCAGCACATAACTGTGCCCATGACCAAGGTCTTAATGAAAATTTCCACTAGCGTTTCCCTGAGGCTGCAGGAGCAAATTTAAGTAAGCCCACACAGCTTTGAAGCTTGCCCCAGCCCAAAAGAACTTTTCCTTGGCAAAAGCCCCCAGAGAGGGGGTGAAGACCCAAAATAACAAGATGATAATGTCATGGCAGCATGCTATTTGAGGGCACAGACTGCAAGGACATGGCTGAATGCAGGAAGGCTAAAAAGTTCAAGTTACAAGGCCTTCCGGATTCTTACCATATCTTGAACCAACGCTGACACAGGCGAGATATGCCCAGGTTAGTCCTGGGTATATACGTGATGCTCATCCCAGCATTACAGCCAGAGCGTTAAAACGCACCAACTATGTTCTCAACTCTGACGGTTTGTGTTAAGATTTTTGCCCATGTTCCCAGCCTGCTAGATTACTTGGTATCACTAGGGGTAAATACCTTAAGGCTAAGTGAATTGGAAATCAGTTGGCCTGAGTTTTAGAGTACCTATGTTTGGGGGATTTTGGGATATTCACCTAGTTGTATCCATTAAGATCAATCCGGATGAAAACTTAAGATCCCATTGGGTGGAGTTGCCAACAAAATAGGGGCATCTGATAGTGATTAACTATCAGGTGTACCAATTGGAATCAGTCAGGTTTCATCACCGACTGATTGGGAATGAATAGTAAGTTGTGAGGCAAGTGATGCTGCCTGTAACTAGCAAATTGATTGGTTGGTGAGTGGCCTGCCTTAATAGGTAATAAGTCCCATTATCTAATCAGGTCACTAGCCAAATATGGTTGGTTTGCTTGAATCGAGAGGAAAACGTTAGGGAGATATTTTCTGACTCTTTCCATTTGAGGTCTCAAGGATGTCCAATGACAGAATCCTAGCCAGGATGGGGAAGGCCATTGCTGCTGAGACAAGGATAGGTGATTCAATGGCAATGGCTGCTGTTTCATCAAAGAGGTGTCAACTGAGGGTTAGACAGCCAAATTCCCCGCTATATATATTCCCTAGGATTTACTATAATAAATTTAAAACATATTTACAAAAACATTATTTATGAGAACAGTAATATTATCCATTCATTATATAGTTAAACTATCAGCTTCTATTGTGTTGTTCTGTCTCAAGGATATTATTGCAGAGAGCAATAATTGGAAGACTATCAGAAGTAGAGTAAAGATTCAAGTGGGGATCTAGAGAAGAAGGAGCCACAATCAGGGATAGCTGCTGACTGTGTGTTGGGCCAAAGAAGACTGTCACCAGGGTATCTCAGCGGAGATTGGGTGGACAGGAACGTAGGGAACGAATCCTTATAAGTACAACTTCATGAGTATTTAATTGGGAATACTGGCTGAGCATTGGGCTGAAATATAGTTCATATTCAACTTAGGATAATAATCTTAATACTATTATCAATTAATAATTCATTCTATACAACGCAACAAAGTGCATGAGGAAACTAAACCTGTGCAGTAAAAAGGTTACTGGGTTGCTTGCCAATAACAACCACCAAAGTAAATTTTTACAGTTTGTTACAGTTACTTGAGGAATAGGGATTTAAAAACTCGTTCCATTTATAATATTGCTAAGTTGGAATGAGTTAATTTACAATTAATAAACTGAGTTTGTACAAACTCGAGTTACAGAACCCTGTCTGATGGTATCATGTACCTACTGGTTAGCTTAGGCTTAGCACCAGTTCCACCAATTGAAAACTCTTTCACCAGTGTTTAGTTATGTTTCCACAAAACCAACTTTTCTTGTTGGTCAACTTCCTAAAAAATAAAATCCTCATTAGGTTTACATTTTATATGATTTTATTTAATTCAGTTTGAAAACCTCAAGGTCTTAAATTAACCAAATAGCGTACCATCCTTGTTTGGACCTTTCTGTGCACCATACTTCTGGGTGGCGCTTTGTTTACCATTATCTCAGCAGAGTGTTCCTTAGCAAAGGGTTGGGCCCTTGCCAACCACCTCTACTGGAACTGGAGTGTTACAGATATGATCCTGACACTGCAGCATATTGATAGCGGAGTGTACCCTGTCTAGCTAACCACTCTTAAATAGAAAACTTGGAAACCTAATGAAATAATTAAATATAACTAAAATGATAGCAGAAATATTATCAATAAAAATGCTCAACCTCTGGCTAAAAAATAGATACTTCAACTTGCATATTATATTTTTTAGTAGGTGCCTATAGCCTAATAACTACTATATTAGATTTTTAATTTTTATATTATGTACTTTATGAGATAATAAAATTGGCTTTTATACTGATTTTAAGTTTTTTTATAAATTTTTATAGAAATTAAAATCAATACCCTACCTAAGTAAGAATTTAATACTCAAAAGACATATGCATATCAGATTTTGTGTTATAGATTTTTAGTTTTGAAGAAATAATTTTTAATATGAACGTTGGAATTTGAGATAATAATTGAATTGAATTCCCCCTTCTGAATCAGGCTGTGCCAAATTATCACCATCAAACCTAACTGAGCTAAATCAATTTCAGGTTTCTCCTCCCTATTCCTGGGTCACATGGGGCGGCATTTCCACCCATTCAGTCAGGTGAGCAACACCATCCATTGAGGATGCCTACAAGGAGGCCATTCCAGAAGAACAGTAAAGATCCTGAATGGATGAGGCCCTGATGATCCCAAAGGCACTGAGTCCCAACACACCCTATAAATATTAAATCATTCTAAGCCTAATAAAATATCGAATATCTTACCCATATTTCTGCTTCCTTCTCAACCTTTTCTGCAAATTAGCAGCTTCAAGCCACCTTTGGACTTCGGCGCTAGTCAAGAGAACTGAAGCACTGACAAGAGTTGTGCTCACTACAGGGGCTTCAAGCTGTCCTGAGTGAAAACGTCTATCATGATGGAAAATACTAGAAGCCTAGAAGACCAAACTGCTGGTCAGTTGAGAAGCATTACCAAATGGTTTAGTACATTGATGCATGAAATACCAGTTGCTCAAGCCAAAATATTAGAATTTCAAGCCTCTTTACTGTTCACCCTGCCTTCTATAAATGGAAGTCAGTACCAACTTCAATATGAAAGCCCTAATGAGGTAATCCCAAAACTAATAAATGGCATCTACTCTGCGGGTGCCTGCACTAGTCATTCCCATGCCTCCGCCATTCCCTCTAACATGCGGGACCTTTATGACTCATCCCAGCTGCCACCAGCAGAAACACATTGGCCCTGAATGCTACCTCCGCCTTTTTTTTCACCCCGCCATCCATCACCTACTCCAACTGGTTGGGTTGCACCATCAATAAGTTGCATGCCAACTGGGGCTCTCCCAGGCCTTACAAAACCATCTCATCAATTTCTATAACGCAGCCTACTCCTTCATTCATGACAACAGTGAGGCCATAATTGATAATCGATGACTGATTAATGAAGTTTGAGACCAGGTAATGGTGTTAGATTATGGGATCTCCAGGTATCTTGAGGATGAACTGCATCAGAACATCCAACACCTTGAAACAACTTAGAATTGACGCCTCCTCTAAGTCAAGGATCTGGTAGGGGCCCTACAACAACACTATTAAGAGCTGGCCTTCTGCAACTACCCATCTAGGGGCGAAGGTCCTGAAGGGCCTCAGGGGCCTAAAGGGCCAGAAGGTCCCTGTGGACCCCCTGGGCCGCCGGGTCCCTCAGCACCCACTAGCTGGCCCTGAGGACCCCTGGCAGAAGGATGTGATGACAGCCTTGGCTGTTTTACATGAACAAATTTGGAATGTAGTCAAAGGATGTAGACTCTGATTAGATGGAGTCCCACTTGACCCTAGGGTCTCCCTAGATGCCCTGTCAGACGAAATGGGCAACTTAAGTATTTTTGCTGAGCTCACTGATGTCCGCATCTCTCAGCTGGAGCAAACTTGTCAAGGGTTTGAGACCTGCCTGACACCATTGAGGACCAGTCTCACCGCCAGTAGGCTTACATACAATCTTTAAAAAGATCAAGTCATGGACAAGGCTTCCGTTTCCTCCCTCAATCAAAATTGGGACAATGTCCAGGAGAAATTTGAAGGTCTATGATGCCAGCTAGACCAACATGGTCCCCATAATATGTGGAAACTGAAATTTTGGAGCTAACACCTATCACTGGTGTTAACACCTCTCCGCTCCTCTGGTAACTAACTTTAAACCTAGTTTTAAAGAAAGGTTTGTTCCCAGCCAAAGAAGCATTGCATCCTTCCTGTACACTTATGAAAGCTCCATGGAGGAAGCCACCGATTGGCAAAGGGTAAAGCATATCCACTCCTGCCTGGATAGCATGGCTCAGGATGTCATGACCCCTCATTTGAAGGAGTGAACAACTTGGGATCAGGTCCACACAGCTTTAATCTAAGAGTTCGGTAGCAACCAAACCTTGGCCAACCAAAAGCAGGCCTTCATGGGTATCAAATCAACAAAGGAGAGAGCCCCACAGAGTTCGCCTGCTGCTTTTATGCCCAAGATAACCTTTGGCCACCACGAATCATATCACCCTTGATGATGCTATTACCACTATCATTTCTGCATTGGGATCCTACCCTGAGGTCCAGATGCATATGATTGGCCAGAAAAAGGGTTTCACCTGCATCTAAGAGATTAAGGAGGCCCTTAATGAGATCCCTATGTTAATTTTACACTTTAAGGCAATCTCCACTGGCCCCACTAACCGTCCTAGAGTCCATGTGGTCAAAAACCAGAAAAATCCTCGATCCAGATGTACTTACTGTAACAGTTACAGACACAGCACCAAGAACTGCTGGAAACAACTTTCTGAGGAGGTGGGAAAAGGGCAGTCAGCATAAAAGATGAGGCACTTTGTGCTGACGACCCCACCCAGGTTCAAGAATCCTCCGCAACCATAAATGAACCAGGAGCTATGGTATCTGGAGAAGAAGTTTCAGTATCTAATGATAATAAAGAAATTGATACTGATTACTCCTCTTCTGATGACACTCCCATGTTCCTCACCCTCCGCCCCAGTTTGGAAGTCTGGTCACCCAGGTTGCGGTTTGAGTTCATAAGATACCAGTACATGCCATATTCAACAGTGGCTCCCCTGTAAATGTCATATTCTCCAAGTTGATGAAACGCATCAAGATCGCTTCCAATATGTTGCACTATATGGAGTATGGCATGGCTGGCCCCCAGTGCACCCGATCCATAGGGGCTTATTCCTCTATACCAATACAATTTGGGAATCTCGCTTTAGACATGCCCACCGTCACTCTGGATAACCCTAGCTATGACCTGCTCCTTGGGACTCAATTGATTTGAGACTATTTGGCAGTGCTCCATTATGATGGTGGCTTTCTATCCTTACTTGGCCACCATATCCCGCTTATTTTTGAGACCCCCATGATTCCAAAACTGAGGTTAAAGCCTGGGCTTGTCTGATAGAGAGTGAAAGCTGAATCAATCAGCTCAAATATCATATCAGGGGTTCCCAAGTCTGACTGCCCCCTCCTGCTGTTGATGGGCAAAAAGACATGCCAATTAACTTACCTAAGGCAACTACCATACCCCCGAATTTACAGGTCATCGCTGACACCCAGGTCCATGTCAACATCCCCTTGGGGTACCTGCTAGAGGTCTGAGGCCTAGACAACCCATCCCCAAAGGAGGTGCTAACTTGTCCGGGGATTCTGGATCCAGCCTGTGCCAGATCTATATTAGTGCTGTTGGCCAACCTTATTGATAAGCCCAAAATAGTAGGTCCAGACAGCCCCACTGCCTATTTCTGCCTACTACCAGTGGAAGCTATCACTGATGTCTAAAGCTTTGGTAACTTGAGAGACTTTGGGTTGAAAGCTCCACCCCCAGTTAGTCTATAGATACTAATATCAGTAAAGACCTCTTGGATGATCAACAGAAAAAGGTCCTAGCGTTGTTGGAAGAATATTTGGACCTATTCTCAACCTCTACCTATGACTTTGGAAGAATAAACGAAGTCCTCCATCATGTAGAAACAGGGGATGCTCCTCCCTTCTGGTCCCAACCTTACTGAAAGAGCAAGGTCGAGGAGGCCCAGGTGACCATTGAGCTAGAACAACTACTTGACGCTAGACTCCTGGTGCCCTCGTGCAGCCCTTGTGCCTCCCTAATATGTTGATTAGGAAGAAGGATGGCAGCCATCGTGTGGTGATGGATTATTGATGACTTAACTCCATTACTAAAAGGGACAGCTATCCTTTACCTCAAATCGACAATTTCCTCTGACTGCTCGCCAGATCCCAATACTTTTCTGCCATGGACCTTGCCAGCGGATATTGGAAAGTTGATCTCGCTCCTGAGGACTGCACTAAGTGTGCACTCATACAAATGAGGGACTGTTTGAGCCCACCCGGATGCCCCAAGGCCTTTGTAATTCCCCAGCCACTTTCCAACGTTCCATGGATGGGATCCTTGGGGACTTGAAGCTTTCCTGTGTCCTTGTTTATTTAAACGACATTACTGTTTTCTCTCAAACCTTTAACGGGCACATTGAGCATCTACGGGAAGTCTTCAATCAGCTACAAAGGGCGTCCAAAAAGCTAAAACCTTCGAAGTGCTCCTTCTTTCAGTAAAAACCAAAATTCCTGGGGCATAAGGTCTCCAAGGACAGCATCCAGCCTATACCTGACAAAATCGCCACCATAGAAAAGATGTCGCGCCCCCAAAGTTTAAGGGATATCCAGGTATTCCTCAGCATGGTGGGCTATTATCAGCAGTTTATTTCCTGGTTTGCTGACCTCGTGGAGCCGCTGTTTTATCTCCTACAGTAAAATGTGCCATATGAGTGGCAGCCTGAGCAAGAACAAGCTTTTAATGCCTTAAGAACTGCTCTCTGCACTAAACCCATTCTAGTTCACCCTCACTTCGACCAACCCTTCTTGTTGTTCACAGATGTGAGTGACATCACCATCAGGGCTATCCTGGCCCAACATGACAAAAACCAGGTTGACCACCCCGTGGCCTACTTTAGTAAGACACTAAATAAAGCTGAGTGGAACTACAGTGTCACTGAGAGGAAATGTCTAGCCTTCCTACTGGTCATCAAACATTTTTGGCCCTACCTCTATGGTACCCATTTTACTATTATATTTACAGACCACTCCTCACTCTGATTGCTTCAACAAATGAAGGATCCTGATGGTTGGCTAGCCTGGTGGGCTCAACAACTGTAAATCTATGATTTCACCATCGTCCACTGTGCAGGCATGATTCACCAGAATGCTGATGGTCTCTCCAGGATTCCAGTGCTAGCCTCATTGACCCCCGAGGAGGACTGGCTATATGATCTAATAGGCCGACCTGAGCAGTGGAAGTTAGAAACCTTGGAGGTCCAAGCTGAACTATGAAGGATGACTCGTGACACACAAATTAAGGATGGGCTGCTTTACAAGAAGGTCAACAAGAAGTCGCTCCCTTATATCCTCCCTCCTCCAAAACTGATGTTATACTAGAAGGCCCCTCCACCATGGAACATGGGGCTGACAAAAAAAAACTCACAAGTAGTTGAAATCACGATGCTACTAGAACTGCATGATAGAGACTATATAAGAGGTCCTGGAAGCACGCATGGCTAGCTGATTGCAAGACCGAGCCAACCCCTGATTCAAACATTCAGTTGTTGCCACAACTGGCCCTTCAATGTAGTAAGCATTGATGTGGTGGGACCACTTCCCACTGGGCTGCATGGACATAAATATATTATCCTAGCCGTGACCATCTAACCAAATGGGTTAAGCGATTTCAGTCCCAGCTGCTACTGTCAAGGCCACCCCTTTTTCCTCCTTCATCCGTTTTCATCCAGCATGGGTGCCCCCCAAACCTTACTTTAGGATAATGGACTAAACTTCACCTCACAGGTGGTGCAAGAACTTATCTCGCTATTTGGCACTACCCAGAGTTTCGCTGCACCTTACCACCCCTCCACTAATGGGGTGGTTGAATGGGCTAATGCGACTCCTATTTTCATTCTTTGAAAACTAGCTGCCTTGGACCCTGCTTGTTGGAACCATTATCTACCCAGCGCCTTGCTTGCCAACCAAGTAAGCTATCACCGAGTTATCAAGATGTCCCCATTTGAAGCCCTATATGGGCGGGCACCTTGGCTGCCAAGTAGCATCCAGCCAATGCTTGAGACCTCCACTCCTGAGAACTCCAAATCAACTATGAGGGCTCTAGATGATGAAATTGTCCGACTTCAAGACCAGGCCACTCAAGTCATTATCACCACCACTGGAAGAGAGGAATCCTGATCTAATCTCAGATAACCCTCCTTACCAGATTTTCAATTAAGTGACCTCATTCTCTTTTATCACCATCAACCTGGAGGCCAACAGAACAAGCTAGATGTACTTTGGTCTGGACCCTATAAAGTCATTCATAGGAGACGAAGTCTGAGCACTCCATTGCTGATGTCAATCAAGGGAACATAGTAAATTGGGTGCATGGTCAGTTCCTGCAGCCGTATTCCCCCTCTGACAGGATATTGAGGGGGGCATTGTCAGAATTTTAGATAATAATTGAATCAAATTCCCTCTTCAAAATCAGGCCATGCCAAATTGGTCATCAAACCTAACCAAGCAATATCAATTTCAGGATCTTCTTCCCCTATTCCTGAGTCACATGGGGCGGCATTTCCACCCATTCAGTCAGGTAAGCAACACCATCCATTGAGGATGCCCACAAGGAGGCCATTCCAAAAGATCATTAAAGATCCTGAATGGATGAGGCCCTGATGATCTCAAAGGTACTGAGTCCCAACACACCCTATAAATATCAAATCCTTATAAGCCTAATAAAATATCGAATATCTTACCCAGATTTCTGCTTCCTTCTCAACCTTTTCTGCAATATAGCAGCTCTGAGCCACCTTTGGACCTCAGTGCCAGCCAAGAGAACTGAAGTGCTGATAATGATTAACAAATTTAAATATTTTAAGATAGAAATCTATTGCTTAAAAGCAAATATGATTTAAAAAATAATTTTTAAATATTTTCTTAGTAGGTATTATGAACTAAAATTCACTCTATTTCAAAGTTTTAAATCCAAAAGTTAAAATCTTGGGCTTAATTGCTTGCTTTTCAGCCCTGGATTTCAACTGCACAGATTTGTAGATCCTGGCGTTGATTATCTGATTGTTGTTGATAGACTGGGGCGATAATAGTATGAAACTATTATTAAGTTGATTGCCCAAAGCCACGTTGAGAATAAAGTCTAACGCTAAACTGGTGCTTCTTCTGCTTGAAGATATTCTGGTAGGGGACCATCTAGTACTAAAAAAAAAGATATTCTGGTAGGGAACACTTTCCTTATTTCCTTTTCGCAGAGCTGGGCGGAGATTTTGATATTGATAATCCTAAGGATATCTGATCCTTGCATTCTTCTATTAAGAGTAATATTAAACAACCAATGTTAAACAACTAAAGCTAATATCAGTGTAAATCTGATTTTATTAGGAAATTATTTGGGTTTTTATAGTTAGAACTAGCACACAACTTTTCAGCTGTACAATGAGAATATTTGTGCTCCTATACTGGGTTTGACTCTTAGTGTTAGGCACCAAATCTCGCTGGGTACCGTTGCCTTAGGTTTTCTAGGCAGCATAATCCTCAGAGGCATTCGGCGGTCCAAAAGATTAGTATTAGGTACACAAAACTGATTGTTTTGACCAATGACAATTTCAATTTTCCTCTGGCGTTTGAACGTTTTGGTATTTTCTTATGACTCCAATACATTCTGTTCTGACCAATTCCCTATAATTTGGCTATTGGAATTATCCCAATATTAAATTATTGCTTAGTTTCATTGGGGATGATGCTTAACAATAATTTATAGTTGGCGACCTCTAATATCATTGGGGATTCCACCTGACGATATTCGCATCAGTCAGCCACTATTGCCAACCCTCTACAATTATAAAATAATCATCAACTCTCATATTTGGTCAAAGGGTTGGACTATGTGTTCATCTGCAACTCTGACACCAAGCTTATGCAGTTTAGAACATATGATGAAAGGTAGCTTTTACAAAATAAATTTTATAGTATTTGTATTTTTTATAGCTAAAATTGAGTATAAAATCCCTTTTACTAAATTTATTGCGGGGAAGGCCAACCATGGGATGGACACTTCCGAATATGACTCAGAAGAGACAAAACTTAGTACCAGGGGAGCACCCCAGAGAAGCAATGCTATCTCTTGTTGTCAGCGGGAACGCCACTTATGGGGAGGGGAGGAAACGTGTGAAGGGGCCATAGCCACAATTGAGCACGTGTGGAGGAAGGGGTCTGATTTGATAAACAAGACTGGGAACCAGGAAGAGACCAGCTGTCGGCGACGCGGTGGGAGGTATCCAAACATCCACACTTGAAAGTGGTCCACCAAATGAGACCGGAATCTGTGGACCACTTCTGGTAGGGTGGGGGTGGAGCCTGCGATGGAATCTAAGACAATCGTGTGGATGGTCCACATGGTGATTGCAACCACCAAAGCACGAAGGGAGGGCAGAAGGGGGAGGCCATTGATAGAGCGAACATATCTCTTGACAGACTGAAGGGATGCGTTTGATCCTGGCTCAGAAGACGTTGAACTTCGCGCCATATCACTTTAGAGGTAGGGCACTTCTCCAGGAGGTGAAGCAGCGTTCCATACTGGTCACACATGACACAGGATGAGTGTAAAGCGTTAGAGCGCTCAGCTGTACGATACACCCACCTCAGGCAGCGCCACACATGGGAACGGACTTGAGGTTGCAAAAAAGGATAATGCACATATTTCCAGATATTTTTTGGGTCTCAATGGAGTAAGGGATGTCCATCATGTCCAGGTAGTCCACCCTGGATAGGACATGGGGTCGAATGGGGATCATGCTATTGTGGATGGGTAGCCCCTGTACCTCTGTGTGAACTGAGGAGAAGGGCGGCCTCTTTGGGTTGTATATCCGCTAATACGAATTTCCACTCAGCGCTCCGCATGGAGAGAGGATTCGTTTGTAGTGGGTTTTAGTCCCATGAGGACCTGTGGCCGATGTATGTGAAGCGAGGTATTTCATCAGGGAGTGGGGGTTCGATGGATTGTTGAGGCCAAGGCGTGGGAGAAGTTGGAGCGGGCTGCGAGGGACCAGTGTTGGGAGGGGAGTGTAGGGGTGGTGATGGCCACAATCCAGGTACCAGGATCTTGGCGGCATGGGCTTTGAAGTCAAGCAGGTCCATGCCACCATGATGTTGAGGGCCAACATAACCTCTAGCCGCACTGGTGGAAGGGCGGCCTGACCAAAGCCATCCTTGCAGCAAGGCGTACAAGGGTTTGTAGAAGCTTGGGGGAGAAGGCAATGCCGTGGGCTCCAAACCAGACTTTGGAGAGGAGCATAGAGTTGGCTAAAACAATCCTGCCAGTAAGGGAAGTAGGGTGGGCTCTGAGAGAGGCGATTCTCTTCGTCATGTTATCCAGAATACGGCACTCCATTACTGCTGACGCGTATCCGCCTGCCTCCATCCACACGCCCAGATGGCGTACTGGTCCAATGGTAGGACGTGGCACGAAGGGGAGCACCAGTGGGGTGGTGTGTTTTGAATTAGTAGGGCGAGGATGTGGGCGAGCAGATGGGCCGGGTTGGGAAATAATTTCTTTGGGTTCAGTAGTTCTGAAACTGACCAAGGAGGAAGGTTTCAGTTTTGGAAGCGTTCAGTGCCGCATTGCTTACCCAGGAATACTCATGGATGAGAGCTTCAAGCGCGCGTGCATCTTGATTATTAGACACCCCCACCACACAATCATCTGCAAACGCCATTATCTTGACTGGGGCTTGGCCTGGCACGTGGACCCCAGTGAGTTGGGCATTCACATTTCGCAGAGTGTGTCAAGGCTGAAGTTGTATGAGAGTGGGCTGAGGGGGTCCCCTTGTCACAAGCCCCTTTGAGGGCGGACTACTTCCGTTAGGAAGCCAGGGCCACGCACTGCCATTGTTGCAGATTCTGTGAGCAGCATTACGCAGTTGATGAAGCGAGGGGGGTAGGCGGAATTGATGGAGCAGGCCCTGAGGTATTCCCAGTTTACTCTATCATAGGCCTTTTGTTGGTCCAAGAATACAAGTGCCCCAGAGGCTGTGGACTGACATACATTAGCCACAGAGTGCACGTTATCCCAAATTGACCTTCTGAGGATGAAACCGAATTTTTCTGGGGAGATGGTGGCAGATGCTACAGTCCCTAAACGGTTAGCCATGATTTTTGTTAAAATTTTGGTGTCTGTGTTTGCAAAGAGAAATGGGGCGCCAGTTGGCTAAGTCTAGTTTATCCACTTTCTTGAAGAGTGTGACAGTGAAGGCCTCATGTCCTCCTGGTGGAGGCGTGTTTCCATCAGGCTTTGGTTAAGTGAGGCGAGCAGCAATGGGGATATATATTTGAAATATTTTTGTAGAACTCATATGGAATGCCATCTGGGCCTGGGCATTTTCGGTTTGGTGCACCGCGAATGGCTGTCCATAATTCATTTGGAGTAATCAATTTCATTATTTCTGGGTATCAGAAAATGGAGCAGATGTGGGCTCAGTTGAGAAATTCTGCCACTTCAGCTGGCTGAATTGGGTCAGAGCGGTACAACTCAGAGTAATACTGTTGCATTTCAATTGCCACTTCAGCTGGTGTATCTGCAATGAAATTATCCGATCTTCGCACCTGTGTGCAGGCCACGCTCTGGCGTGGTGTGAAATTTTTTTTAAAGAAATGTGCGGTGCACTTGTCGCCTTTTGTGATGCGTGTGGCCCTGTACTGAACACAAACCCGATGTTTGTGTTGTCTTTTGAGTGCATTGAGGTGGGCAGCTGCCTCAGCCCACTTCCATCCCCATGAAGAGCTGTATCCTGTAACTGGGATGTTGGACTCCAAGTGTGCTAATTCTGCCAGAGCACGCGAGATAACCGCTGATGTGGCTCATGAGTATCTGGAGGAGAGATGGCGGGAGTGGCGGATGGTGTCATCTTTGAAAGTTGCCCTTGTGAAAATGGGGTCCGCACAAATTGGTGCAACAAACTTTTTGCCATAGTTGCCTTTTCTACCCACGTGGAAAATCCTGGCGACCCAAGCTCGGGGGGCGGATTTTGTACCAATGTGGGGTCTTAGCAGCTGTGACAGGTAGGTGGTAGGTTAGTGAGACCAGTCGATGGTTGGAGAATTCCAATTTTGTTGTCTTGAAGTGGGAGATGTGGGGTTGGAATTTCGCCGGCATTAGAATAATTTCAATGCAGGTCATGGACCTTAATTGGCCGTTGTGGACGTGGGGCCATATCATGTTTTCGAGCAGCGGGGCATGCCGCAGCAGCACATCCATTAACCCAAGGGTGGCCTTTAGAACGCATAGTTCTACATGACCCTGGGGGGCGTGGGGTGAGGAAGGCCACCGGTCCATTGGTGTGTTTAGCCAACAGTTCATGTCGCCGACTATGAAGGAGTCTGTGGGTAGTGGGAGGGATTTGACTGATGAGAAAAATTCCTGACGCTCATGTGCACCGTTTGGGGCATAGATGTTGACGATTGCGTGTGCTACATCAGCCCACGAGAAGGTGATGATGAGCACTGAATTTGAAAAATTATTTTTCCAAATTAGCACCCTACAGTGCTTCAACCAAAAGGATAGGGATGGGAGGAGTATTGTTTTCCAAGTTTCCTCAGAACCTCGTGGACAGTGGGACTCCTGGATGGCCAGGATATCCACGGGTAAATTGTGTTGTAAAAAACTCAGTTTCCTAGCCCAGGATGGGGAGGCCTTGAGTCTGGCGATAGTCAATGTCCCTATGGTGAAGGTTTCCCCCATCACACCTTAGGTGTGAGGGGGTGGGCACCTGGGCCCACCATCCTCTTCTAGATCCCCGCGGGCCTTCACAGCAGTGCAGGTGTTAGCAGCAATGCTATCAGAGTTTTTGTTGATTTTTGCAGAAAGAGTCACATTGGCTTTAGCCTTTGCTTTTTGTTTTCCCGACGTCAGATGAATTTTTTGCGGTGCGGGTGAGTTTGGTGCACTGTTGAGTGGGTCAAAATTTTTTTTTCAGTTGGGATGGGTCCCAAGTCAGTTTCAACTGGAGCTTGGGTGCAATGATTGGGTGAGATCAAATCTCCCATCAGATCCTTAGATTGAGTGGCCCACTCGGCATGGGCTTCCCAATCTGATTGGTTGATGGATTCCCAAGTTGCTTCCACCGCGAAGGTCTCCATGTCCTCCTGGCATTGTGAGTGTGGGATAGCGGTGGTGGCTTTGGCCGCTTCCTTGGCTGCAGCCCTATGGGCCTGCTTGGCCTTCTTCCGCTCTTGTGGGGAGATAGGCTTTACCAGTAGGTAGCAGCCTTGTGCTCCCCACAGGAAGGCCTCCTTGGTGCTTGCAGTTGGTTCATAGTGCACCTCTCCGCTGGCCATGGCCGCTGAGGGGTGCTCTTGGAATGTGACGCCCTCCTTGATGGGGCACACATGTGCCTTATGGCTGAATGCATCACAGTGGGTGCAGATGGGGGCGCGCTGTCCACGGTCACCCAGAATGGGTGGGTGGTATGCCCTGCAATATCAATAAAAGTGGAGTGCGGGATCTGGGTTAGGTCCTTCACAATCTCCTCAGTTGGGGTCAGTACTGTGATGGCTTTGCCGGTGCACAGGTGTGGCATCAGTGTGAAGCGTTGCATTTTGAAAGATTGTATTTTGCCATATATGGCGAGACCATCTTTCAGGTGTTGTTCCAAATTGTCACGTTTTACCGTAGTAGGCAAAAAGTTGAACGTGAGGAAAATTTGGTTTGATTTTGTCCATCTGGTGCATTTAGTTTTGATGACCCATTGCCCTTCGGGGAGGTCGACCACTACACGCACTGCTGCAGCCTCGTCTGCTGCCATTTTGCTTTTGAAACCTAGGTCCAGCCAACCGCGTGACATGGAGTGAGGTGCAACATAAACCGCAGTCGGGAAAATTGTGTGTACATCTTCACAAAATTTTTCCCATAAGGCCGTTTTTTGATGTCCAGAAACACGCGGACTCCGAATTCCACTGATGAAAGTGGCTGGGAGTGTGGCGTGTTGATGTACTGATTGCATCATGCTTGCCATGCAAGTATCTCCAGGGAAATAGTGACCACCAGTTTCTTAGTATTTTTGTCAATTCCACCAGATTCTCTGGGGCATTTTCGAATGTTGGAGGTCGCGGGCCTTCCACCTGCTCCTCTTACCTTGCTTGCCCAACTGCTCCCTGACATGGGCGCAGACTAATCTCCTCTGTGAGATTATCAAACTAGATTCAGTCTTGAATTGAATAGGTTGCAATAGTGATTGCAATGAGAAAGAAAAGTTTTGAGTATAAAATCCCTTACATACTATAAAATCTTAAACTCTAGCTGCATATACATAGCAAATTCATAAACAAAGGTTTGTTAGGTTTGTAGAATTTTTATCTACATTTTAAATTTAAATTGTTTATAATATAATTTTAAAAGGAAAATCTAAACCAATCTGAATATATAAAATATATTATATTAATAAACAGTTTCTTAACTTTTCTTTCCAATTACTATCACTTTTTGTAATTTGATTCAATTTAAACAGCACAATTTCATAATCAATACCAGGTGAGATAAGTATGAATTATAAAGCAAAGAGCTGGGTGAACGCGTTAAAGGGCAGCAGACCCAGACCTGCACCACCAAAAGGTACCAAGCGTACAGGTACAAGGGTAAGTCAAAAAGTAAAGGCAAATTTTAAAAGGAACTTTTTATTGTGAAAACAAGATGACAAGTAACATCATTTCTCTACATAATCCCCCTTGATTTCTATGCACTTGGTCCATCTCTTGACAAGCTTCATAATTCTGTCCTGGAAGAAGATTTGTGGCATCGTGCAGCCACTTGCGCACCACCTCCACAACCTCATCATCTGACAAAAATTTGGATTCATGCAGGTGCTCCTTCATCGGACCAAAAACGTGAAAATCAATTGGAGCTAGGTCAGGACTGTACGGCGGATGCTCCAGCAGCTCAAAACCAAAATCTTGAATGCACTGGATCGTTTTCCCCGAAGTATGAAGATGGGCTTTGTCCTGAAGCAAAAGCACACCTTTTGAAAGTTTTCCTCACCTCTTTGTTTTAGTTTTGAGTTTCAGAACTAGCAGTAGCTCACAGTAGCTGTCACTATTCACTGTTTGACCTTTGGAGTGTAATGAATTAGAAGTGGACCTTTCATATTCCAAAACACTGTCATCATCAACTTTCCTGCAGAAACTTGTCTTTTGAACTTTTTTGCTGTAGGCGAGGAAGGATGTTTCCACATCATACTCTGCCGCTTACTCTGTAGTTTGAAGTGATGGACCCACGTCTCATCAACAGTTACTATGCGACTGAGAAACTATTCTCCTTCCTCTTCTAAACGCCTTAAATGTGATTTCAAAATTTCCAAACGTTTCTGTTTGTGCTGGTCTGTCAGTTGATGTGGTACCCAACAATCATACACTTTGCAATAATTTAGTGATTCATGGATGATTGCAACTGCTGAACTTTGGCTAATGTTCAATGCATGCGCAATATTATCAATTTTGACATGATGATCATCATGAATCATTCTCTCAACTGTCTTGATGTTCTTGTCCAACTTCGAAGTGGATGGCCTACCTGAACGCTCTTCATCGCAGATAGATACATGACCATTTTTAAAGCGATTTATCCACTCATAAATTTTGCGTTCACTAAGACATCTCTAACCATACTGCTGCTGCATTCTGCGAATAATCTCCGCAGGTTTAGTCCCTTCAGAGTGCAGAAAACGTACCACTCCCCTCATTTCTTCCTTGGTGCACACAGACAATGGGGCGCTCATAATAAAATGCTCTGAAATCACTATGAATAGAGTTGAGCACTGAAACAACACAGCTAAAGAACAAAAAAACTTTGAGGTTATGATATGTCATTGTTCACTCAGTGCTGTCATCCATTGCAGCAGGGAAAATAAAATTTGCCTTTACTTTTTGACTTACCCTCGTACAAACAAAACTCTCAGTAAAAATAAAAAACCTAAGGTGGCACCCCACGCGGGTTTTGTTAATTTTTTGGTAAATTACTGCAGCTATATGGAAGTATCCCAATCACAACCACTGTCATTGGTGGAACACGGGATATGAGTTTTCCTGGGCATAGAAACACTTACAATGTGGGAAAAGTTTGGCGAAGCCCAACATAAATTTTTCCCTCATGTGGTGTACTTAACAACCCATACTATCCGCAGAGGTTGGGTAGATCTTGGGTTTGAAACTGCAGAAGAAGTGAACGAAGCAGCAAAAGTCAGAGTGGTACTCAACCTTCCCAATGGACAGCAATTGGTACTGACCAAAATGCACCCATTGAACTGAATCCAAGGACATTTTCATAATTTTTGACTATCTTCCGACCACAATGGTGCGCACAGTAGTCAAAAGGCATCTCTGAGAAGGCTTGGAAGATACAGAGAAATCAAACAATTTGAAATGCAAAGATTCCAGATGATGGTGATTCTTAGCATGGGGAAGGTAATAGCAAAAATTTCACCAAACCAGGATGTAGTAGAGGATGTTACAAAATCTCACATATAGCATCCCTCACCATTGATGGGAAAAAATCCCAGCTGTTCCGCGCAACAGTGGAAAGCGCACCCCCCATATGAAACCACTGCCAGGCCTTTGGGCACAAGATTCACGCTTGCCCCATAAAAGAAGGCATGAGAGAAATGGAATTCTGTGAGGAGGAAATGGGCAAAGACGACTCAGAGTATGCCAAAATCATGGATACTACATAAGCCTTGAACTGGGGAGAACATGGGCAATATAAAATAAATGACCCTATTTCCCAGAAAGAACAAAAAATGGCCAAACAAGCTCGCAAGCTGGCCGCGGCCAAGGCAAACGCCTCTGCAGAATCAACCATATCGCCGGAGAAGATCCAGGAAGACATGGAGGAATTTGAGTCAATGAACCAATCAGATCCTGTGGAAAACCATACACCCAATCCGACCAGTTTGAATTCAGTGGAACCTGATTCAGAAATGAATGCAGCAAAATTGGGGTTCAGCGCACCCCCTAAAATTGCAGAATTTAGCCAAATCAGGAAGGAAAATCAACAATGGAATGCGCAAGAAAATAATGTGGCCAATAAAAACACAACTGCACCATAATAATATATTGAACCCAAGCAAAGCCAAGAGAGGAGCGAAAACTGCGGCGATGAAAGGGGCAGAATACACCCCAATTCCTACTCATGGTTACGCTCTCTGCAGCAGAGGTGCAGTGGAGAGCATTGTGAGCGAGGGAGTAGGGCTGGGGGGCCCTGCTAACCGCTCCTGAGGCGCATTGGGCATCTCAGTAGAGATAGGGATGTAGGACATAGTGGGACTCAAGGCCTTAACGTCCCGGGCCAGGAAGTTGATTCTCCTATGAAACCCACCTGTGGATATCCTGGCGGTGCAGGAAACCCACTGTCCACAGGGAGAGGAGGAGGCATGGGAAAAAATGCTCCTCCCATTAATATCATTTTGGTCACTCTACTGTGAGGCGAAAGTACACGTGAACAAAACTTTACATTTATTATAAAAAATTCATTCCTGGATGGCTGCATACTCACCATAAACTTCTCATGGCAAACCAAAGTGCACACAATAGCCAGTGTGTATGCCCCAAACGGTGCACATGACCAAAGAGAATTTCTAACATCCCTAACACAACTAAATCTACCAGCAAATACTTTCATAATGGGAGACATGAACTGCTGGATTAACCCAGAGATGGACCAATGGCCATACACAATGGAGATACCACAATGGCAAGTGGAACTCCGCGTACTAAAGGCCACCCTGGGACTATATGATCCACTGCCAAAAAGGCAACCCCTGCTACAAAACATGACACGCCCAAATGTACACAATGGTACACTTGTATCTATGTCAAGGATAGACTTAATACACGCACCAATAATTTTCATCAACATTTAAAAAAATTAAAACTACTTCTTTGAATTTTCTGGCCATCAGCTTGTTTTGGTGTCAAACAAACTAGCAAATTAAGTACCCAAGCACCTAGATGGTGCAGAATACACCCAGAAAGTTTATCTGACTCAGAATTTCAATCCTGGATGGAGGAAATATCCTCAACCCAGGATTTTCAAACACCCTTTTGCTCGGACCCACTAACCACATGGGAAAACTTCAAAAAATCAACAACCCAACAAATTAAACATACATCGTCTAGAAGACACAGGTTAGTTTCAGCCATTATCAAACACACTTTGGCTGAAATTGACCATCTAGAAAACAATGTACCAAGCATGGGATACAGTCCTGGATGAGGTCGCAAATGGGCGGAGGTTTCTGCTCAGTTAAACACCCTGATCTGCAAACATCAATACCGAGTTGGAGTCCAATATAAAGGCAAAAACCTAAGAGATGGAGAAACTTGCTTGAGCTACTTTATCTGAAAATTCTACGTCTGGAAAAATATGATAGCTTGTACACAGGTCCATTGACCGGAAAAATCGATAGCAGAAACATCCAAAGAAGCGCGACCAAAGTGCACAGGTTTTATATGAAATTGTATAAATCTGAGCCAGTAAAATAAGAAAAAATCGAAAAACCTCTTAGAAGTGCACATAACAACACTGTGGCCTAAAATAACAATCTAATCAACCTAATATCATGCGAGGAGTTATGGGAAGTAGTACCAGTGCACCAAGAGGGAATGCACTGGACCTGATGGGATTCCCTATGAATTTTACATAAAATATTTTACTAACATCTCTAGCATTCTTCTAGCTTCAATGACCAAGTGTATTATGGAAACATGCCTCCTACCTGGAGGCAAAGAAGCCTACACGGTCACTTTATTCAAGAAAGGAGACAGATTAGACCTATCCAACTGGCGCCCAATTCCCCTAACAAATGCAGATACAAATGTTTTCACAAAAATTATGGCTAATCGACTAGGAGAAATTACAACTGATGCGATATCCCCATCACAATATGGATTTGTCCCAAGAAGATACATATGGGATAATATCCATGCAGTTGCAAATGTTTGCCAATCCAAAACCTCTGGAGCGCTTGTCTTTTTTTTTTTTTTTAGTACTAGATGGTCCCAACCCAAGGGGGGGATTCATCGATGTGAGCGCTTGTCTTTTTAGACCAACAAAAGGCATATGACAGGGTGAACTGGATCTATCTTAGGGCCTGCCTTCAAAAATTCAAGCTTCCAAATAGATTTATAAACTGGGTAATGTTGTTTACATAGTCTGCAACCATGGCTGTGTGGTGTAACGGTCAGGTTAAACCAATCATTACATTTTGATTTGAGATTCAGAAATCTGAAACTTGAGTCAAATCACTTTTTGGGTTTTTTGAGGTTTATGCAGGGTCCAGCACTGGGCTGTGCCCCTCCCGCACTATTCTTAGGCTCTTAGGGGCCTAAAGAACAGTGCAGGAGGGGCTCCCCTGAAGGGCGACCTTAAAAGGTCGAGCCCACACAATTCTGAACTCAGTTCAGAATTTTTCCTCATTTCCCACAATCATGTGGGATTCTCTGGTGGCCTCGGGGCCGCCCTTGCCTTGTCTTACCTGGTATCCCGTGGCGAACTGAATTTTGTTTATCAACAAAATATAGGGATTTGGCATCATGAACCTTATTTCCGCCAAATACCCTGGTTTTTTATGCCTCATTTGCAGTGCCCTAAGTTATCAAGATGGAATTTGTCCACATGTTTGTTTTCAATAATAAATAAAACAAGGCTAATTTCAGGGTCAGATCCTCCCTTACCTGTGTCATCTTTTCTCGTTTTTTGAATTACCCAAAATCTGGGGTTGAATTGGGAACTTCATATCAAACAATCATTTGGCGCCCATTGCCAAGGCAAGATGGCGGTTGAAAACTGGGATGTTTTTGATTTGTTACATTATTCTGAATTCTCTGTGCTGATTAGCACGCCAACAGATCCCCAGTTCAGCCCAACCTCAGTGGTCACATCAGGTACCAGTTGTCGAGTAACCAGCACTGGGGGGAGCCAGTGACTGATGGCCAACCCTGGACCTGAAGCGATAATTGGTCCAAAATCCTGGTGGGGCTTCCCCTCACCAGGGATCTGGCTGGCACCGAGGGTCCTGGCCCAGCAGGGCCCCTCACCCAATGGTCAGCCCACTCTGGGAGGGATAACTGCCCAGCCACGCGTTGGGTGGGTTTCCCCTCTCCAGGTGGACTGGTTTTGCAGTCCAGTTCGGGCTCCACGTTACTGAGGAAGCCCTCATGGTGGCTGCCTCCTGCTATGGGGCACCCTCTTGTGGGGGGCTCCTTCCTAGGGGGTGTGATGTAATGGTTGGGTTAAACCAATCATTACATTTCAACTCAAGAGTTGGAAATCCAAATCTTGAGTTGAATCACTTTTTGGGTTTTTTGAGGTTTATGCGGGGTCCAGCACTGGGCTGTGCCCCTCCCACACTATTCAGAGGCTCTTAGGGGCCTAAAGAACAGTGCAGGAGGGTTCCCCTGAAGGGCGACCTTAAAAGGTCGAGCCCACACAATTATGAACTCAGTTCAGAATTTTTACTCGTTTACCACTCTCATGTGGGATTCTATGGTGGCCTTGGGGCCGCCCTTGCCTTGTATTACCTGGTATCCCGCGGAGAACTGAATTTTGTATCTTTAACAAAATATTGGGATTTGGCATCGAGAACCTTGATTCCGCCAAATGCCCTGGTTTTTTATGTCTTGTTCGCGGTGCCCTAAGTTATTGGGATGGAATTTGTCCGCGTGTTTATTTTTGATAATAAATAAAAAAAGGCTAATTTTGGGGTCAGATCCTCACTTACCTGTGTCATCTTTTCTCGTTTTTCAAATTACCCAAAATCCAAGGTTGAATTAGGAACTTCATATTAGACAATCATTTGCGCCCATCGCCAAGGAATGATGGCAGTCAAAAACTGGGATGTTTTTGATTCGTTACATGTGAGGAGCAGGCTTCTTAACCAACCCAGTTATCCCACAGAGAGGACTAAAACAAGGAGACCTCTTAAGCCATCTACTCTACAACTTTAGCTTAGATCCCTTAATCTGAAATACAAACACACTTCTTAAAGGAATCAGCGTCAAGGGCCAACCACCAGTCAAAATGATGGCCTTCACTGATGATTGTGTGGTGGGCATATCCAACAATCAGGACGCTTGCAGAATTGAGAAGATAATTCAAGACTATTCAGCCATAAGTAACGCATCACTTAACACTGAGAAAACATAAATTATACTCCTGGGGAAATATCAGACCCAGTGGATGCCATCTACCCAGGGCCAACAAGATAATACAACATCAAGACTCCTGACCAGACATAGGAGGTGAAAATTAGCAACGACCTCACTGAAACTTCCATTCATTACCAAACCAACAGCTGCCCTGTTCGTCACTTGGGAGTATGGTTGGAAGCAGGAGGTTACGCTAACTCCATGATGGAAAATCAACTATTAGACAAAATAACAAAACGCATTGCCTCCTTACATGGACACCAAACAGGTCTAACAGGAAGGGGCACAGTAGCAAACTTGATGATTCTATCAATCATATGGTACATGGCCCATGCAATCGCTTTCTCACCATCCTTCTTCAACACAATCCACACCCTATTACAAAGATGGCTATAGTCCAACCACAACCCCCTGTACGCCTTGAAGCCCTATTTGGCTCTAGAAGAAATGGAGGTATGGGGCTTACTAATTACGTAGAGCAAGCAACCCATATACTGGGATCCTGAATAGCTCAGGTGACTATCCCAATCTTCCAGATACACACTGGGCCAGAACAGCAAGATATAACTTCACACGTGCACTCCAATTATGAAACCCAGATCACCCAAACACTAATCAAATATCTAGCATCTCATCCCACAGCTGCAGGACCACACGGCACTCCTGCACATTTCAAACGAATACTCCTAGCCATGAGAGGAGTGACATGGCGGATCCACAAAAAGGCCAAACCAGTCTTCGAGGATGCCCAAGGCTAACTTACAGACAGGAGATCGATGATCAAATAGTCACAGACAATATAATAAGCAAAAGCCCAAGCACCATAGCCAGGATAGTTTACCTGGACTATATGGACATACCCTACAATCTGGAGACTCAAAGAAAGTTATGGAGATACACACATCACCCTCTACTCCAACCCAGGATAAGAGCACATGTATGAAGGTGTATGAGGAGAGTATACCAAACAGCTGAACGGTCAAATGCCACTCACACCTCATGTACAATATGTGGTCAGTATGGAAGCCTAGCCCACCATTTAGAACAATGCCCAACACCAGTGGCTGTATGGAAAGAGGCCATGCGCCTTTTCCACCCAGAAAACGGACATCAATTCAGCCTATCGAGGAACATGTTCAATATAAACATGGACTCTCCTATCCACCTATCTCTCAGGGCGATAATAGTAGCAATAGCACTATGGATGATATATACAATGGTACTGGAATCGTTCACAGGAGCAGCGCCCACAATCCAAGAAGCCATCCACCGCTTCCACAGCATTATATTGGAACATTCCCAAGCATGGCCGCTTGGACATATGACCCCCATAACAGAAGGACAATCAACACATGGTTCCTGATATGGTTCCTAAAGGTTGATCCTTTCCTTAACACATGCTGCATCCAAGAATAAGCCAGCATAACTCCCCTCCCTACCGTCCTAAACTTGGTGATCCTGGAGACAACAAGAGGGGCCTTGAACCCTCTGGGGTGTCTTTAATTGTCGAATCTCATTAGTTTCCTCACTATATCAGAAGTGCTTGTCCCCTTGTCGACCTTCCCCAAATAAATATAATAAAAAGTTTATTGATGGAAAAGAAAACTTGAACTGAAATCCAAAGCTAAATTTTAGATTCTTTTTATAATGATTAAAAAAGATTTTGCATAAAATTTTCATTGATATATAGCATGGATATACATGTTTTTTTTAGTACTAGATGGTCCCAACCCGAGAGGGGGATGGATATACATGTTTTTATAAACATTTTTTCCGCTTGATGTGGTGTCTGTTTGTTTAAAAAAACATGCAATTGATAATTAACTACCTTTTAAACAAGCTAGAGCTTTAAATTTAAACTTTTTAAATTTAAATTTTTTTTGGGAAGGATGACCAGGGAATGGACACTTCCAATAAGTAAACTAAACTAACAAAACGAACTTTTGAGAGGAGGGCACCTTAGAGAAGCAAATACTATCACCTTTTGCCAGCGGGAACGCTAAAAGAAGGAAGGGGGATACATGTGTAGGGTTTTGTGCCACTATTGAGAACATATGTAGGAAGGAGTCTGAAGCAATGAACAAACCGGTAATCAGGATGAGACCATCTGGCGGTGATGGGGGGAGGTACCCAAACATACACACTTGAAAGTGGTCCACAAGGTGCGACTGGAACTGACATATAGCTTCCTGGAGGGTGGGAGTAGAGTCTGAGATAGCATCCAAGACAATCATGTGGATAGTCCACATAGCGATTGCAACCACTAAGGCATGGAGGGAAGGTGGTAGAGGGGAAGCCAGGGACACATTGAAGATGTCCTTAGACAGGCTGAAGTGCTGTGCCTGATCCTGGCAAAAGAAACGCTGAACCCCACGCCATATCGCTTTTGAGGGAGGGCACTCTTCCAGTTGGTGAACCAAAGTTCCATACTGGCCACACATGATGCAAGATGAGTACAAAGCATTTGAGCGCTCAGCAGTATGGTATACCCATCTCAAGCAGCGCTACACATGGAAACAAATATGCAGCTGCAGAAGAGGGTGGTGGGCGTACTTCCATATGGCTTTCTGGGTATCAAGGGGTAGGGGATGTCCATCATGTCCAGGTAGTCCACCCTGGCTGTGGTAGGGGACCTCATGGGTATCACTCCGTTCATAATGGGTAGTCATTGTACTTCTTGGGTGAACTGAGGAGTAGGTGCGCCCCTCTGGGCGGTGTTCCCACAGATGCAAATTCTACACCCAGCGCTCTGTATGGAGAGGAGAATCCTATTGAAGTGGGATGACGTCCCATGTAGGCCCGCAGCAGAAGGATGAGAGGCGAGATACTTTAACAGAGAATGGGGGTGGGCAAGATTGGTGAGGCCCAGGGCGCAGGAGAAGTTGGAGCGGCCACGCAGGACCAGTGCTGGGATGAGATCGTAGGGTTGGTGACTGCAGTGATCCAGGTGCCAAGGATGTTGGCGGCGTGGACTTCATAGTTGAGCAGGCCCATGCCACCACCATGGCGATGGCCAAACATGACATCCAGGCGCACTGGCGGTGGGCAGCCTAACCAAAGCCACCCTTGCAGAAGGGCGTATAATGACTTGAAGAAACAAGGGAAAAATTTATGGCTTGGGCCCCAAACCAAACTTTAGAAGGGAGTATAGAGTTGGCTAGCACTACTCTGACTGTAAGGGAGGTCTGACGGGCTTTGAGGGAATCTATGCATTTAGTAACGTTGTCTAGGATATGATTTTCCATCACCGTTGAGGTGTACCCTCCCGCCTCCAGCCACACCCCCAAATGGTGGACAGGATCAACGGTGGGGCTTGAAACAAAGGGGAGCACAAGCGGGGCATTGTGGGGTGTGCAGGGAAAGCGATCCTGTGAGATAGTTGTTATAACAGGTAGAAAATGGGGCACTGGGGACCAGCGGGCTTGATAACAACCAAGGAGAACAATTTCGGTTTTGGGGGCGTTAAATGCAGCATTACTTACCCTAGAGTAATCTGGATAGTAGCTTTAAGCGCGTGCATCATGATTGTTAGACATCCCAACCACACAATCATCAGCAAGCGCCAACATCTTGACTGGTTCTTGACCTTGCACATGGACATCAGTAAGGCGGGCATTCACATTTTGAAGAAGTGGGTCAAGGCTGAAGTTATACAAGAGTGGGCTTAGAGGGTCCCCTTGGCGTAGGACCCTTTGGGGTGAACTACATCCGTGAGGAAGCCAGGGCCACGCACAACCATTGCGGAAGATTCTGTGAGCAACATCACCCAATTTATGAAACGATATGGTAAGAGAACATGTGGAGGCAGGCTCTGAGGTAATCCCAGTTGACTCTATTATAGGCCTTCTGTTGGTCTAAAAATAAGTGTTCCAGAAGCCGTGGATTGGTAAACGTTGCTACAGTATGTATGTTGTCCCAAATAGACCGTTTGGAAATGAAACCAAATTGTTCAGGGGAAATGAGAGCAGAGGCAACAACCCCCAGGCGGTTTGCCATGATTTTAGTAAGCTTTTTGTGTCTGTGTTAGTAAGTGAAATGGAGCGCCAGTTGGCCAAGTCCAGATTATCCCATTTCTTGTACAACGTTATCGTGAAGGCCTCTTGCCCTCCAGGAAGGAGGCGCGTTTCTATAAGGCATTGGTTGATAGAGGCAATCAGAAAGGAGGAAAAATATACAAAATACTTCTTATAGAACTCATAAGGGATGTCATCTGGACCTTAACATTTCCTATATGGTGCACCGCAAATGGCAGACCAGAGTTTGTCCCAAGTAATCAAATTAATCAACTCCGAAAATGGGAAATGGTGCTGATATGTGAGCTTTCAAGAGGTTTGTCCACTTTGGCCAGCGGAACTGGATCAGAGCGATACAATTTGGATTAATAGTTGTGTACTTCAATTGCAACTTTGGCCGGCATATCTGTGATGGAGTGGTTTGGCTTTCTCACCTTTGTGCAGGCCAAGCTCTGGCGTGGTGCAAAGAATTTTCTGATAAAGCAAGCAGAACATATATTGCTTGCTGTTATATGCTTTGCTTTATACTGAACACAAACTGATGCTTGTGTTTTTTTATCAGTGCGTTGAGGCTAGCGGACAATTTCGCCCACTTGCAACCCCAAGCTGGGCTGTAGCCTGCAGCAGGGACGTTAGACTCCAGGTGGTCCACTTCTGCTAGCATGCACAAAATGACTGCTGAGGCAGCCCAAGAGCGATGTGATGAGGTGTGGCATGCCTGGTGGATGGTGTTTGCTTTGAAGGTTGACGAGGTAGAAAGTGGGTCTAAACATAATGGTGTGGTAAACTCCGTAGCCAAGGTCTTGATGTCCACCCATGCGGAAAACCTGGGTGATACAATCTCAGTGGGGTGTAGTTTGTACTACTTTGGCGCCTAGGCCGTTGGATTGGACAAACAGAAAGAAACTGATACCATTCTATGGTCAAATAAATCGATTTTCGTCATGGTAAAGTGGGAAATTTGGGATTGAAATTTCAATGGTATGAGAATAAGGTCAATGCGGGTCATGGACCTTAGCTGGCCGTTGTGCACATGGGGGTAAGACATGTTTGTGAGTAGCGGTACATGATGAGGCAGAGTATCAAACAACCCTAGGGTGGCTTTTAGAACGCAAAGTTCAATGTGCCCTTGTGGGGGTGTAGGCAACGAGGGCCAGAAGTCTGTGGTATGGTTAGTCCAGCAGTCCATGTTGCCAACAACAAATGGTTCGGGGGTAGCAGAAGGGAATTGATGGCTGAGAAGAATTCCTGATAATCTCATGCACTTTTAGGGTGTAAATGTTAACAACAGCGTGCACTTCATCATCCCATAAAAAGGATACAACGAGGACACAGCTGTCAAGGTATAATGTTAAAAATAAATTTAAAATTATGGGTCACTTGAATAGGCACCCCACAGTGCTGTAATAAAAGGAAAGGGAAGGGAGGAGCATGGTTGAGCATGTTTCCTCTGCACCGTGCATACAGTGGGTTTCCTGAACGTCCAGGATGCCCATGGGTAAATATTTAAAAACTCAGTTTCCTAGCCTGGGATGGCGAGGCCTTATGTCCAGCGATGTTCAATGTCCCTATAGTAAAGGCTCATTGCACCTTAGGTGCAAGGGGAAGGGCACCCATGCTCTTCAGCCTTCTCGTTCTCAGCATGTCACTTTCTGGCAGCATGGGTATTCTGTGCTACAGAGTATGGCTCAGTATGGGAAGCTTTAGCTGTGGGGTTCACGTTGGCTTTTGTCTTCCGCTTTTTCCCCACTGTGGGACGAATTTATGGCGTTGTGTGCATTTGCGGTGCACCATTGCATGAAGGTGGAAATTTGGCAGGAATATTGTTGAGTGACTCAGATTCAATTGATGCTTGATAGTATTTGTCAGGTGAAACTGACTCACCCATCAGGGCTTCAGCTTGGGTGGCCCAATCTGATTGGTGGAAGGATTTGCAAGCCACCTCCGCCATGAATGACTCAATGTCCTCCTGGAGTTGGGCAGGTGGGATCACAGACACGGTCTCAGCTGCCTCATTGGCCGCTGACTTGCAGGCCTGCTTGGCCTTCTTATGCTCCTGCAGGAAAACAGGTTTCACTTGAATGTAGTACCCAGGCGCGCCCCACGGGAATGCTGCGTCAGTGTCTACTGCCAGTTCATAGTGGGCGTCTGCACCACATATTTCTTCTGGGATTTCTTCAGTCTGAGTAATGCCCTCCTTGGCGGGGCAGGTATGGTCCTTGTGGCCAAAAGCGCAACAGAAAGTGAAGATAGGAGGCGCGATATACACAGTGACCCTGAATGGGTGGGATTCCTTGCTCATTAATTTCTACAAAAGTGGTGTGAGGGATTTGGGTCAAATCTTCTTCTATCCCCACGGATGGGGTGAGAACAGCAACCGCCTTACCCATGCAAAGGGCTGGCATGAGTGTAAAGCACTGCATCTCAAAGAATTTTATTTCCTCATATTTGGTGAGCCCAGCCTTCAGGCGGTGCTCCAGCACGGTGTGCTTGACTGTAGTAGGTAGGAAGTCAAAAGTTACAAAAATTTGGTTTGATTTAGTCCAGCAAGTGTGCTTCATTTTGACTACCCGTTGACCACCTGGGAGGTCCACTACCACTCGCACCTTTGTGGCTTCATCCACCACATTTTTGTTTTTGAACCTAAGATCCAGCCAACTGTGAGGCATGTAGTGTGGTGCAACCTACACTGCGTTTGGAAAATGAGTGTGTACATTTCCACAAAACTTCTCCCAAAGCACCATTTGTTGAATATCCAGGAAGACATGCACCCCATGTTCCACCAACAATAGTGGTTGGGAGTGCGACGTATCGTTGAACTGATTGCAGCGCGCTTGCCAGGCCAAAATTTCAAGGGGAATGGTAACTGCCAGTTATTTACTATTAATTTTATCTATGCTGCCGGATTTGCTGGTGCGTTTGCAAAACTTGGTTCATCTGTGGCCTACACCTGCGCCCTTAACTTTACTTGCCCAATTGCTACCCAACATTGGGTGAACACTTATCTCCTCAACAAAGTTATCAAAACTTACCTAGTCTTAAATTGGATATGTTGCAAAAGTGTTTGAATAGAGAGAGAAAAATAAGCTAGTGAAGTAAAATTTAGCACACTTATGTATCTCTTATGAAAATAAAACAATCCAAAAAGCTTTTTAAAATGTTTCCTAAATGGTTTATAAAATTTAAGCTTTTTTGCAATTTTTGTGTTTAAAAATTGTAAATTTTAAAAACCCTTACTTAATTGAGAACCTAACAACCAAAAGGCACATACATATCAGATTTTTATTTATTTGAGGCGAGCTGACCAGGGGATGGACATTACCAAAACTAAAACTAACTAAAACTAAAATAACTACTTGGTTCAAACAAAACTCCCAAATGTGAAGATTGAGTGAAACGCATCAAAAAACTACCAACTAGATGGGCAGCGGAAACTGCTTATACCTCCATGGCGGAAGCTGAAGGGGTCAGGGGCTCATCTTCAGCAGCAGCTTCTTCATCCCATAGTAGAGTACATGTCACAGCTGACAGTAATGGCGTTGGGGCATCTGCAGCATGGGGTTTGATATCTCTGATAATTGGGATTTCATGGAAATTGTCAGCTAGATAAATGGCACTGAGATATTATTATTTATTTGAGGCAAGCCGACCAGGGGATGGACATTACCAAAATAGAGAAAGAAAGTATCAACATGAAACCTAAGCAGGGTCAACTCTGTCATAGAAAGTTTTTTTTCACCTCTGGATCAGGACTCAGATTTTTCTGGTTACGTCATGGGTAAGGTTTTCATGTTATTATACCTACTAACCACCAATAGCTTCCTTTGGCTGGCACCCTAATTGATGATGGCACTGAGATATTCGGTTAAAGCTTTTTCAGCTTTGATGTGGGCATCTGGGAGTTTAAAAAACGTGGCAATGTTGTTTTGGGTTATTTTTGCTTTTGTATTCTGTGCTATAGTTGCCACATTCTGGATTAGCATTGTTCTTATTTTTATGTAGCTGGTTCACCGTGATTTTACTTTTTAGGGTTAAGATTGTGGGGATAACAGGAGGTGGAATTCCTCCTGTGAGCATCACTACTGATTTAGCAACAGCTTTATGCAAAAGATTAAATTCTGGTTTGCATCTGCTTTGACTGCAAGCTGGTGATCACTGAAAAACGATTCAGCTTTTGGCTGTGGGGTATATAGTTGAGGGGGTATTGGCGTCCCATTCTGAATTAACAAACTGCTTGATTTGCAGTGATGGTTCTTCAATGAACTTATCTGATTTGTCAATTTCAGCCAATAATTCCCACGGATTTTGGTTGAATTGGATTAGGGAATCAGCGTTCAGTTGAGGTTTGGTTGATTCAATTGAGGAAGCATGGGATTGAACTGGGATCCAATCAGATGCTTGATTAGAGAAATTATTTATGGCATTAGGGCAAGGAGGCTGATTGGTAGCTGCAGATGCAGCTGCAGCAACTGGCTTTGGGGGTGGGGGAGGTGGGATTATGTCCCATACCAGAACTTGTACAGGGTGGGCAGCAGATTGGAGGTTGGCATATTGGTCATCCAATCCGTCAAAAAGTGGTTAAGGGGGCATTTGCATTTCGAGTGGTCCAACTTGAAACATGATGGACAGATCGTCTACCCACCCTCAACGCAGGCCCAAAATAGATGGTCAGGCGCTGAGGGAATAATGGTGCGCAGAGGAATTGACACAGCGATTTTGTTAAACTCAGGGCAGATTGTGGCATATGCCCGAGGCCCACTGAGTCATGTGGCCCCATTTGGGACCACAAATTGTAAGATGGGGTTGGAGCCATAGGCTGCCAAACCGTCCATCAGCTCCTGGTGGAGCACTTCAGGGGGAGGTGGGTGGACAAACCAGCAAACTAAACCACCAAGGTGGTGTCCACTAGGAGCCAAGTCCAAGTTGTGGGGAGAGGGGTGCATTGGAATACCAGGGGCACAGTTGCTGCAGTGGCAGCGTCAGCTTTTCAGGTGAAGCTGAGGTCAAAATACCCCTTGTAGGGGCGGAAATCTATAAATCTGGTGGGTGTCATCACCACCTGTGCCATTTCAATAATGGCTTGGTTGTGGTATGGTAATTATTTCCCATATTTGACCCTTAGGCTGTAGCGCATGTTGCTCTGGGGGAGCACTAGGGGGCAGCGAGGTACTGCTTGGGTATGAGCAAGGTGGGCGTCAAAGTCCTTGGGTGGAACAAGTCGTCCCATAGGTTTGGAATGACTGGGTGAACCAGTCCAAGCACTTTCCTGCTGGATGGAAAATGGCGGGGGGGGCGTTTTGCTGCTGCCCCACACTGAAGCAGCTGGCAGAGAATCTGAGGGCATTGAAGTAAAACTACAATGGGCAAATTTGATTTGTTTTATTAATTCAGGTAATTAGGCTTGGAAAGTTATGATGAGCGGAAAGAAAGTTTGCATATCAAATTTTGCATGCATATGTATCTATTATGTGAGAGTTAATTTTATGATTTTTATATATGAATATATATATATATGAAAATTCTGTTGCTAAAATTTATTTTGAAAAAAACCTTGCATACTTAATATTCTGACGCCTAAGCTGAATATACATACCAAATCAATAAATATAGGTTTCTGGTTATTTTAAAATACTTTTTATAATCTAATTTAAAAATTTGAACGATTTAAAATAGAAATTTATTGGCATAAAACTAAAAAGCATTTTTGCATATTAAGATATCTAGTAAGTTGTTTCTTAGTTGAACTAAAAATTTTAGCAGAACCTCCATACCAAAATTCAAAATCTTAGACTTTGTGGTTTAAAAAAACCCTTGACTAATAGTGTCTTTTATATATATTATAGATATAAAACTTAATTATGGTTGTTTCCTTGTTGCATAGCATATTTGTGCTACGGTTGGTTGAAATTGATTCAGTAGTTTGAAATTGGAATATGCTCATAAACAAATTAGATCTATTGAAAAAACCTAAAAACTGACAACCGCTTGGCAAAAAGCATATTTACTATCAAATCAACCAATCACTTACTACTTACTAAAATGATTAACTTACTAATTAGCCAAATAATTACCAACTTCCTGGAAACAACATTGAAACTATCCAATAAAATTAAAATGGGTAAAGCTTCTCAACTATAACAGTATACCAAATTCAATTAAAAACAAGTACAGTTTTTACTTCTTATATATAAAAGTTTTTTGTTTTCTAAAAAGAAAAAACATTGATAATGTGCTTTTATACAACCTTAGTGATTGTGCAAAATTACATCAATAAGGTATGTCTGGAAGTATTTTTAAATGAAGGAAACAAGGTTCTAAAAAATAAGATGGTGAGTCAAATAAAAGCAAGTAATAAGTGCTAGGGTAGGATTTATTCAGCATCAGTGGAGTTGACCAAGATTGCTCAGGTTTATTTATACTACAGATTTTAATAATTGAATTTAATTTTCATATTATAGACAATTAACAATAAACAACTAAAAGCAATTGAACCAACCAATCATCCAATCACCAACGCTTAGTGAAGCCCTAGAACTTATCAAAGGGACCAAATTACTAGCAGCTTACCAAAAAGTTAACCCTATTGAATCAACCAAAACACAAATTACTTAGCTAACAATAAATAATATATCAAAGCAAAAAGATTAAAAACTAATCATCCTTAGAAAATTAATTTATTGAATCAATCAATTAACACCAGACTGCTATACAAAAGTATTTATACAGATATAATTATGTGTAAATTATGTGAAAAATTATATCCTAATATAATTAGCTAAAAATAGCCTGACATGGCACAAATGAAAAACTTATTAATTAGGGGTCTAACTTATAGAAATCTTTCAATTTTATATTCATAATTAAAATGAAATAAAAATGAAGTAGCTATATATTAAAAATGTATGATTAGGTGTTAGAAAAACCTTTCAAAGTTTCACTTATTTGAGATGGGCTGACCTGGGATGATACTGCAAATAATGGATAAATAGTAATGAAATCAATGGGAAAGGAGAATAGATCCTGTTAAACATCCATGCGCAGTGTTATGATAGACCATGAACTCCATGGACCATCTTTCTATTTGCTATCTCAGTTTGGGGCATTGGTATAAAATGCCAACACAGCCATAATAGTCCCCTTCTTCCAAAGTTCATCTACCAGGATTGTGTTAGGATAGTGTCTATAACTCTCCAGTTTCCAGCGTGGCAGTGCTCAGTGCACAAGTTCAACGCCAGGGAACTGGCTGTTAGAATAAAATTAATTATTGACCAGCAGAGGGTTCTGGAGCAATAATAATTTAAGCAAAGAAATGCTATTAATAACCTGCTAAAAATGATGTGGTGCACGTTGAGAGAAGGGGCAAATGACCAGGCTGGAGGGGACTGGACAAACCAATGGTGCACAATGTGATAATTGTATTGTGTTCAACATGGCAAGTTTGATGGAGCATGAGACCTCCTTAAAGGGGTCCACGCACAGGATCATTCTGAATAACATAAAAAATGGTAAATAGGGGGATTTTATTTGGGAAGTCTACCAACAAGGAATGTTGGTTGAGGAAAACACATTTAATCATTGTCAGGGGAAAATTGGGTTTGCTGCAGTGGACCCAAGCACTTAACCACCAATAGGGCAACAATTCCATTTGAATTTGTTAAATAAGCTAAAACTGAATTCACTCAAGTTATCAATTGAAGTTGGATTCGACCTGAACGCTTTTGTTTGTAAATGGAACAGGTTTTGAAACCCCGTTCCTCAACAAACTAAACTAAACCATCTTCGTTCATTATGTAGGCTGTTTGTTTTAACGCCTGGGCCTTATTAAGGGACTGGGCTTTTGGCACCCCACAAGTACCAACCAGGGCATATTTTGCCCATACCCAGCGTTGGTCTAGGGTATGCCTCAAGTCAGGGAGGCCCTGTGGCTTCACCTTTTGGGCCTCCAGGCGCCCAGCCTTATCTTTGAGGTTGGTCCCCACTATGATGTCATCTTCACATAACATTACCCTCTCCTCCTGATGGGGCCCAACCCCCCTCCAGGGGCTTGCACAAGGGAAAAGTCCTTGCGGGCATGGGCCAACTTCATGGCGGCAATGGTTTGGGTTGGGATCCAGCAGCCTAGGGGAAACACTTGTGGAAGGCTTTGATTAGATCTTGGGCATGCACACAGTCACGCGCAGGAACCCAACTGTTCTCTGCAGCGTCAAAGCCCTTCCAGGATACCAGGTACTCCAGTCTTCTTTTAAAACGGCGGGAGGCAACTATCTCTTCCACCTCCCACTCTGGCGCCCCATCCACGAGATAGGCCTCAGAAGTCTCTGGTGGGGGCCCTTAAACAACGTCAGTTTGCTCACGTGAAACACAAAGAAGATCTGGAAGGAAGGGGGAGATCTAGCTGGTATGAGGCATGGCCCACCTTTCTAACAACGCGGTAGGGGCCAATCCTCTTTGGTACCAGCTTCTTGCATGGCTGCTTGATAGGGATGTTACAAGCATCAAGCATCACAAGATCCCCTTCCTTGTACGCGGGACCCACTTGGTGCTTCCTATCAGCGTTCTCCTTATAAACTCTCATTGTCGCCTCCAAGCTTGTGGAAACCCCCTGATGGACCTTCTTGATTGTCTTGGCAAAATCCACCACCGCTTCAACCTTAGACCCACAGTTGGGCTCCATGTTAAAGGTGGGGTTAAAGCCATGGCTGGCAAAAAAGGGGAACAACCGATCAAGGATGCGATGCGTTGTTTTAACTGAATTGGGCCATTGGAAGGTGAGAGACCCAATCAGAATGATTCGCGGTGGTGTAACACCGCAGGAACTGCTCCAAGCACAGGTTCACACATTCAGTCTGCCCATCTGATTGAGGGTGATAGGCAGTTGAATGGCAGGGGCGAATCTGAAGAGTCTTACACAACTCTTCCCAAAAGATGGAGGTGAATTGGGGTCCACAGTCACTGATAATCTCTTGGGGGACCCCATAGAGCGCAAACACCTGCGTGACGAAGAGCCTGGCCATCTCAGCCGCGGTTATTGTAGTTTTGAAAGGAATGAAGTGGGGTGAACTTCGTAAAACAGTCCACCACCACCATGATGCTATCGTAACCATCAGAGACAGGTAGTTCCATAATAAAGTCCAGTGAGAGGGAAGTCCAGGGCCCTTCAGCTTTCAGTACTGGTACCAACAACCCCGCTAAAGGTTGACGAATTGGATTCATTTGGTTGCAGATCAAACACTCCTTACAATACTGACCCACCTGAGCAGGCAAGCCTTCCATTTGTAAATGTGGCATTTTAACTCCAACATCTTTGCTTTCGCAGGAGGTCCAATGGTGAGTCCATCATTTGGTCCCAGATGTTTTCCAGGTGAAGTGGGCCAGCAGGAACCCATAGGCGCCCCTGAAACCACACCATCTCATCCCTCACGTGGTAGCCCCTGGAGAGATCCTCTTGTTTTATCTCACACTTTGCAAGTAGCATAGTATATTCAGCTGCTAGTGGCTGGGAAAGGACTACCTTCCTGAACATACTATATTCCTCCGCATTTTCCAGAGGTGCAAGCGCTGGCCCTTTGGCCGAGGGAGAGGGTCATTGAGGCAGAAGTTTACTTGGAGGAATCATCACCTGTGCGTTGTGGACCTCTACCTCCTTGGGATTGGGCGCTAAAGCAGGGTTGCGGCTCAAAGCATCCGCCAAACCATTGTCCTTGCCCTTGGTGAACTCGTACAAAAAAGCGAAAAGGCAAGGGTCCCATTCCAACAGGTCTGCCATGGGGTTAAGACATGAGTAGCACGGTAGTACAGCAAGGCACAGTGGTCTATATTTAGCCGGAAAGGCTGGGATGAGCCATGCAAGTGGTGACGCCAATAAGTCAGCGCCTCTACCACTGCTAAAAACTCCTTATCATAAACGGCGTAATTCAACTCTGGCAAAAACATCTTCCTAGAAAAATATCCTACTGGATGCTCTATCCCATCTTCGCCTAGCTTTTAACAAGGCAGCCACTATGGCGAAGTTGGTGGCATCAGTCGACACAATGAACTCCTTGGAAGGATCAACATGGCGAAGAACAGTCGTGGACAACAGGGTGCACTTCACTTCTTGGAAAGCATCCTCCAAAATGGGGGACCACTGAAGCATCTTAGCACCGCTAGCCTTGTATAAGGGAGCTGCCACCTCAGAAAGATTGGGAATGAACATCTTGAGGAATGTACACGTCCCCAAAAAGCTCCTTAATCCCTTGACTGAGGTGGGTGTAGGCCACTCACAAATCTCCTTCTCCTTGTCTGGATTTATCATGTGTCCCTGGTCAAACATGACGTTGCCCAGAAACGTGACCTGGGACTTGAAAAACTCACATTTGGTTATTTTCAACGTAAGGCTGGCTGCCTTAACTGCTCCACCACTTGCCAAAGATGGACTGCATGGGACTCCTGATCTGGGGAAAACACCAGGATATCATCCATGTAGGCGACCGCGCATACCCCTAACAGGTCCCCCAACGCTGCATCAATACGGCGTTGAAATATAGCAGGGGCATTCTTAAGCCCAGAGGGCATGACTGAAACTGGATATCCCTTTTCTGGTACGTAATGAAGTCAACCAATCTTGTCCCTTTTTAATACGGATCTGATTGGATGCATTGAGGCAATCCAGCTTGGAGAAGACCTTCGCATTCTCCACATAGCATGCAATCTGTGAATACAAAGGGATGGGATGGAGGTCTGGTACAGTAACGTTATTGAGGTTACCATAGTCTATGTAGGGGCGTAAAGTACCATCAGACTTCTCAACAAAGAGTAAGGGGGAGCATACAGGGGAGTACGCTGAAAAATCTCACCTTTTGCCAACTTTTCCTTCACCCACACATCCAACACCTCTTCCTCCCGGACAGTCGATGGGTAAATAGGGGAAGAGATATGCACTAGAGCCACCTTGAGCTTGAAGTCACAATCAAACTTGGAGTACTCAGGGAGTGCGTTGGCAGATGCTGCATCAAAAGAGGATTCCAAACCCTCCAAGCAAGAAGGTATAGAAATTTCCACTGAGGGCTTCTGCATTGAGGCAGGGCGATAAGGGAGACAGTGGGGCCAGTGGGGAAATTTGCCCAGGGCGTTTTCTTCTGACAAAGGCAGGACGAATGTGCAACCATTCTTCATGGAGAGATAGGGTATTCTCCTTCAGGTTGGTTCTAACGTCAAACTTTCTCCATCACTCCACACCCAAAATGATAATGAACAGGAGGTTTTTGACCGGACTGAAGTGATCAGACAAGTGGTACTTGCCAACTTGATAGTCCACTGTCCCAATGATCTTCAGAGTGGGAATACCTTAGGACGCTCCTCCCCTAACCATATCACCTGGCAAGTAACTCAGTCCAAGGTAGTCGGCTAGGTACTGATCCATAAAGTTCCCAGAGGCGCCAGTATCCACCAAAATAGTGGTGCAAAGTTTTCCTAAAGGGGAGGAGAGGAGAGCAGTCATTATAAAAAGCCTAGAATGGTCTTTATTTATGGTAGACAATGACAACACCTCACCAAAAATGTCTTCCGCTGGCTCAAGCAAGCAATCAGAGTATGTTTTGGCATCAAAAAAGGGGGAGGGATAGTTGGCCACTCTTAATACTGAGTCCACATACCCCACCACGCCTTCTGCAGGTCATATACTTTATCATATCCTAAACGGAGTTCATTCTCTGCCTCCTGAGTGCCCCAGATCATGGCAGGGGTCAAACGAGGGTTCTCAAGGGTTATATGATATACTGGAATAGGGTTCTCATCCAAGCCATAATAGCTAAGAAACGGCTCAGAGGATTGGATAATATTATCATCATAAAACACGTTTTCAGATGTGAACTTCCCTATTCCCTTAATTGCAATGGAACGCCCAATGTTATCTAAGGCCAACACTCAGGACCATCTGCGCCAATTCCACCAGCATCTTCTGAATGCTCTGGCGAATGGGAAACTCATTTATTGGAATGTAAATTGATAATTTGGCGAAAAGTCGGTGAATCACAACTTTTGGACATCAAAGCGTCCAAATCCACCAGGTACGAACATGAAGGGTGGATACTTTCCTGGTGGAGGCAACCATAATAACGCCAAGTTGCTCCAACCTTTGGGAAAAAGAGGAAACAGCGGTGCAGCTAATGACAGCTGAGGCCCAAAGCTGGAGCCCACTGTTTCCAATCTAGAAAAGTTTCACATGGAAAATTTCGTTCACATAAAAAAGGTGGTTGGTCAACTAATGTTAGGAAAGTGTCTATAACTCTCCAGTTTCCAGTGTGACAGTGCTCGATGCACAATCACAACGCTAGGGAATTAGCTGTTAGAATAAAATTAATTATTGTCCAGTAGAGGGTGCTGGAGAAATAATAATTTAAGCAAAGAAATGCTATTAATAACCTGCTAAAAATGATGCGGTGCATGTTGAGAGAAGAGGCAAATGACCCAGGTTGGAGGGGACCTGGACAAACCAATGGTGCACAATGTGATAATTGTATTGTGTTCAACATGGCAAGTTTGATGGAGCATGAGACCTCCTCAAAGGGTTCCACGCACAGGATCATTCTGAATAACATAAAAAATGGTAAATGTGGGGATTTTATTTAGGAAGTCGACCAACAAGGAATGTTGGTTGAGGAAAACACATTTAATCATTGTCAGGGGGAAAATTGGGTTTGCTGCAGTGGACCCAAGCACCAACCCACCAATAGGGCAATGATCCTATCTGAATTTGTTAAATAAGCCAAAAATGACTTCACTTGAGTTATCAATTGAAGTTGGATTTGACCCAAACGCGTTGTTTCATAAATGGAATGGGTTTTGAAACCCCATTTCTCAACAAACTAAACTGAACCATCTTCGTACAATATGTAGGATGTTTGTTTTAACGCCTGGGCCTTAATAAGGGACTGGGCTTTTGGCACCCAACAAGTACCAACCAGGGCATATTTTGGCCATACCCAGCGTTGGTCTAGGGTATGCCTCAAGTCAGGGAGGCCCTGTGGCTTCACCTTTTGGGCCTCCAGGCGCCCAGACTTACCTTTGAGGTTGGTCCCCACTATGATGTCATCTACACATGGCAGATTGAACTTGGAAAGCATTGGTCATTAAGTACTTACTCTACCACTGAGGAACCCTCCCTAACTTTACTTAGTTGTATACGCATAAATTGAACAATTTTCTTAACTACCTAACTATAGAACTTAAGGTCTTTTTGTCTGAAATGGAAACAAAGTAGACATAAATGCATGATACTTTCTAATATACTGATGTATATCCAATGAGATCACCAATCCATTGGATAAATTCCAACTCCTGTAAGTCTGGGGGACCGCCCGCAGGGCTTGGAATGAGAGGCGTTCCTGTTTCAACCAAGAAAGGTCTGAAGATTGTGGCCATCCCTCTCATCCCCCATAGTGACCTCGCCCATGTGGTTGATGAGCAATGGGTTACAGCCTACCTCTTAAAAATCCCACACGGAACCTCATCTTGACAACTAGCAAATTGTTACAGTAATTGAGTTGGTTTGCCCTGAATTCATGGTAGATAGGGACTGACGCAGGAAAAAGTAAATCTATTTAGATTTTGGGTTTGGGTTCCACCAGATCTATGGAGGAAACAAACCCTTTTCTCTTGTTCAGGGGTCCAGTTTCAATGAAGGCTGAAAATTCTCAAACAAACTGAGGAAACTGGGGGCAGTTAGGCCAGGTAGTCTGATTCCTTTTCCAAAAGGTTTGGATCATCCCTACGTGGAATGGCCCAGGAAGGTCCACACCACTCGTCAAGTGAGACGCTGACGCCTGGGCAGGCGCAATCATGATAAAAATGTGATTCAAGCGCCAGAGGCCGAATTGACTTCAACCTAGTCTTACACCAAAGTGGCCTCATAAATTCGAATAATTGCCTCGTGAATCCATTATTCTAGGCCGTAAAATCAGGCCCCCACGCCCATGCACACCAACCTATTTCCTAAGCAACTGAGTAAAAAGCAATCATACCTAAAAGGTATGATTGTTGGTCAATTCTTTCCTTATTTTGCAATAAAATCTTCCCAATCAATGAAATTTCTTGCTGAAAAATTTTTCTTTTGTTTTAGCCACAAAGCCAAATTAAAGTTGGTTTTTGGGTTGCAAAACAACTGGGTTCCTGTGGCCATCATTACACCAATGTTACCTACTGCCATGGATTGGGTAACCGTACCTATGGTATTTTTAGCCATTTCCCACTGGCTGAAGTTATTTGACTTCAGGATCTTCATCTTTGTTGGAGATTTTACCTCTCTTCAGGGCAGGATTTTGCAACCTCGACATACACCCTCTCACCAACAACCCCGCGGTGGAACTCAGCCCCATCATTGAAGTGCAAGAAGTTTTCACGCCCAAATCCACCGACTCTGTAGTAATAACAACCTGGCTATGTCAGCTTGTTTCTTACAATTATTTTGAGTTGCCATTTTTGATTCACCCATCTTCCAAACTCATCTTCAAGTCATCTGAGCAGCAGTTCCCTTGGCTCTTTGGCTAAGCTTCTGGGCGCTAACGCACCACAACTGGCAAGCTAGTCTAATTCTCATTCGCCACTTTCATGACACCTCCCTTGTATTATCACTTGAGCCATTTATTCATCTTTGGTTGCTTTCCCTTCTAAACCCTACACTTCTTTTTCTATTGAAAATTTATGATTGATCTAGTGTAAAATCCTGCTCATAATTCAATAGGTTAACAAAAATCCTCACCTAATTTCTTTGTGTTGCTATCTCTCAGGATTTATCCCCTCCTTCTACTTCAGATAGATTTGGGCTAAATACCTTGCTGCTTAAGCCTACCAATGACAACTCTGCTAGCAGAAAAAAAAAAATCTGAGAAGTCATTTGAACCTCTTTTAAAGATGAATTTGGAATTTGTGAGAATTATGAAATATTGGTTACTCTTCCAGGGATGACACCACAGAATTTGCGCCATCCAACCAGTTAACTTTACTTTGGAAGAATATGCTGCTGAGGAACAACTACTTGAAGAAAATCCTGTTACTACTGCTAAAGCCCCAAAGAAGATTTTTGATGATTTTCAAGTGCTGAAACTCTGAAAGCACATGAACCTCAATTTGCTACTCCCAAAGTCCCCAAGGAAGAATTAATTGTTGAACAAAGAATGTGACAAGAGCCTCAAATATAATCAAACACCTAAGGATTGCCTTTTGCCAAATTTTTTACTAAATACCCAGTTGAATTAAATAAGACTGAAAACACATAACCCCAAATTTACCCATCCAAGAGAAGTTTTGATTGCCTCTATTACATCAGCAACTCTGGAATATTCATCTGCACAACTTACCTCAAACCTATTTATTAAAGTTTTCCAACATATCTGAATTTCTTAAGATCTCCAGGATCATAAAAGAAGCTCTATTTCAACGCTTAAAAATATTAAAGAAAAACAAGCAGGATTAAGATACCGTTACTTTATCAAATTTGAATTTATTGCGAGGAAGGCTGACCAGGGGACGGACACTTCCAAATGTCAACCCAAAAGAAATGAAACTTAGTAACAGGGAAAGCACTCCAGAGAAGCGATGCTATCTCTTGTTGCCAGCGGGAACGCCACAATGGGGAGGGGAGGGAACGTGTGAAGGGGCTGAAGCCACAATTGAACATGTGTGGGGAAAAGGGTCCGATTTGATGAACCAAACTGGGAACCAGGAGGAGACCAGCTGATGGCGACGCGGTGGGAGGTACCCAAACATCCAAGCTTGGAAGTGGTCCACCAAATGGGACCAGAATTTGTGGACAGCTTCTAAGAGGGTGGGGGTGGAGCCTGCAATGGCATCCAAGACAATCGTGTGGATAGTCCACATGGCGATTGCAACCACCAGAGCATGGAGGTGGGTGGAAGAGAGGATACCATGGATATAGCAGACATCTTTTGACAGACTGAAGGGATGTGTTTGATCCTGGTCAAGCAGACGTTGAACTTCGCGCCATATCACTTTAGAGGTAGGGAACTTCTCCAGGCGGTGGAACAGCATTCCATACTGGCCACACATGACACAGGATGAGTGTAAAGCGTTAGAGCGCTCAGCCATATGGTACACCCGCCTCAGGCAACGCCACACATGTGAACTGTTTGAGGCTGCAACAGAGGGTGGTGTGCGTATTTCCAAATAGTCTTCTGGGTCTCAATGGAATAAGGGATGTCCATCATGTCCAGGTAGTCCACCCTGGATAGGACATGGGGCCATGTGGGGATCAAGCCATCTTGAATGGGTAGCCCCTGTACCTCCTGTGTGAACTGAGGAGAGGGGCGGCCTCTCTGTGCTGTGTGTCCACTAATACGAATTCTCCACTCAGCGCTCCACATGGAGAGGAGGATTCGTTTGTAGTGGGTTTTAGTACCATGAGGACCTGTGGCTGATGTGTGTGATGCGAGGTATCTCATCAAGTAGTGAGGGTTTGATGGATTGTTAAAGCCCAGGGCATGGGAGAAGTTGGAGCGGGCCGCGCGGGACCAGTGTTGGGATGGGAGTGTAGGAGCGGTGACGGCCGCGATCCAGGTGCCCAGGATCTTAGTAGCATGGGCTTTGAAGTCAAGCAGGCCCATGCCACCATGATGACGAGGGCCAAACATGACCTCAAGCCACACTGGAGGTGGGCGGCCTGACCAAAGCCACCCTTGCAGAAGGGCATACGTAGATTTGAAAACCCTGGGGAGAAGGCAATGCCGTGGGCTCCAAATCAGACTTTGGAGAGGAGCATAGAGTTGGCTAAAACAACCCTGCCTGTAAGGGAAGTAGTGTGGGCTCTGAGGGAGGCGATGCGCTTTATCACGTTGTCTTACAAATTTCCATTACTGCTGAGGCATACCCGCCTGCCTCCACCCACACGCCCAGATGGCGGACAGGCCCTATGGTAGGGCGTGGTATGAAGGGGAGCACAAGTGGGGTGGTGTGGGGTGAGCAGGGAAGGCGAGCACGTGTGCGAGCAGATGGGCCGAGCTGGGCACTGGTCGCTGGGGCCCAGCGGGTTTGATACTGACCAAGGAGGATAATTTCGGTTTTGGAAGCGTTCAGTGCAGCATTATTTACCCAGGAATATTCCTGGATGAGAGCTTCAAGCGCGCATGCATCTTTATTATTGGACACCCTGACCACACAGTCATCTGCAAACGCCATCATCTTGACTGGGGCTTAGCCTGGTACATGGACCCCAGTGAGGTGGGCATTCATGTTTCGAAGTAGTGGGTCAAGGCTGAAGTTGTATAAGAGTGGGATAAGGGGGTCCCCTTGGCGTAAGCCCCTTTGAAGTCAGACTACTTCCCTTAGGAAGCCAGGGCCACGCACTGCCATTGTTGCAGATTCTGTGAGCAGCATTACCCAGTTGATGAAGCGAGGGGACAAGCGGAAGTGATGGAGGCAGGCCATGAGGTATTCCAAGTTTACTCTATCATAGGCCTTCTGTTGGTCCAAAGATACAAGTGCCCCAGAGGCTGTGGACTGGCATGCGTTAGCCACAGAGTGCACATTGTCCCAAATCGACCTTCTGGGTATGAAACCGAATTGTTCTGGGGAGATGGTGGCAGATGCTACAATCCCTAAACGGTTAGCCATGATTTTAGTTAAAATTTTTGTATCTGGTTTGTTAAAGAAATGGGGCGCCAGTTGGCTAGGTCTAGCTTATCCCCTTTCTTGAAGAGTGTGATGGTGAAGGCCTCTTGCCCTCCTGTTAGAAGACGCGTATCCAGAAGGCTCTGGTTAAGGGAGGCAAGCGGCAGTGGGGATATATATTTGAAGTACTTTTTATAGAATTCATATAGAATGCCCTCTGGGCCTGGGCATTTCCGATTTGGTGCACCACAGATGGCTGACCAGAGTTCATTTGGAGTTATGAAATTCATTAATTCCGGGTATCAGGAAATGGTGCAGATGTGAGTGCTGTTGAGAAATTTCGCCACTTTGGCTGGCTGAATTGGATCAGATCAGTATACCTCAGAGTAATACTTTTGTATTTTGATTGCCACTTTGGCCAGCATATCCGTGATGGTCTTCCAATCTCCGCACCTGTGTGCAGGCCATGCTCTGGCATGGCGCAAAGAATTTTTTAAAAAAATATGCGGTGCACATATCGCCCTCTGTAATGTGTTTGGCCTTGTACTGAACACAAACCTGATGTTTGTGTTGCCTTTTGTGCGCGTTGAGGTGGGCGGCTGCTTCTGCCCACTTCCTGCCCCAAGCAGGGCTGTAGCCTGTGGCTGGGATGTTGGATTCCAGGTGTGCCAACTCTGCCAAAGCGCGTGAGATGATGGCTGATGTAGCTCTTGAGCATTAGGAGGAGAGGTGGCGAGTGTGGCGGATGGTATCCTCTTTGAAGGCTGACCATGTGGAAATTAGGTCCGCGCAAAATGGTGTAATAAACTCTTTTGCCGAAGTTGCTGATTCCACCCAAGTGGAAAATCCTGGCGATGCAAGTTTGGGTGGGTGGAGTTTGCACCAATGCGGGGCCTTAGCCACTATGTTAGGTAAGTGGTAGGTTATTGAGACCAGCCAGTGGTTGGAGAATTCAATTATTATTTGTTTGGAAGTGGGAAATGTGAGATCGAAATTTCGCCAGTGTGAGGATAAGGTCAATGCAGGTCATGGACCTTAATTGGCCATTGTGGACATGGGGGCGCATCATGTTTTTGAGCAGCATGGCTTGCTGTGGTAGCGCGTCTAATAACCCAAGGGTGGCCTTTAGAACGCGAAGTTCTACGTGACCCTGGGGGGCGTGGGATGAGGAAGGCCAACGGTCTGTGGGTGAGTCTAGCCAACAGTTCATGGCGTTAACTACGAAAGGGTCAGGGAGTATGGGAGGGATTTGACTGATGAGAAAAATTCCCAACGCTCTCGTGCACAGGTCAGGGCATAAATGTTGATGCTAGCATGCACCACTTCAGCCCACGAGAATGTAACAACAAGGACTCAGCCATTAAGGAAGGATTCAGCCAATAAAAATTTAAAAAAATCGTTTTTCTGAACAAGCACCCCACATTGCTCCAACCAGAAGGATAGGGAAGGGAGGAGCATGGTTTTCCAAGCGTCCTCGGAACCTCATGGACAGTGGGACTCCTGGATGGCCAGGATGTCCACGGGTAAATTTTTTTGTAAAAAACTCAGTTTCCTAGCCCGAGATGGCGAGGCCTTGAGTCTGGCGATATTTAATGTCCCTAAAGTGAAGGCTTCCCCCATTTCACCTTAGGTGCGAGGGGGTGGGCACCCAGGCCCACCAGCCTCCTCTAGATCCCCACGGACCTTCACAGCAGTGTGGTTGATTGCAGAAACGCTATTGGTAGTTTTGTTAATTTTAGCAGAGAGGTTCACATTGGATTTTGCCTTCACTTTTTTTCCCCAGCGTTAAACAAAAAATTTTTGTGGTGCGGATGAGTTTGGTGCACCGCCGTTTGGGTCAATAATTTTTTCAAGTAGGTTGAAAACCAAGTCAGTTTCAATCAGGGCTAGGTTGCAAAGGTTGGGTGAGATTGAGTTGCCCATTGGATCCTCAGACTGGGTGGCCCAATTGGCATGGGCTTCCTAATCTGATTAGTTGAGGAATTCTGAGTTGCTTCTGCCACGAAGGTTTTGATATCCTCCTGGCGTTGGGAATGTGGGATAGCGGAGGCAACTTTGGCCGCTTCCTTGGATGTGGCCCTGCGGGCCTGTTTGGCCTTCTTTTGCTCTTGAGGGGAGATAGGCTTTACTAGTAGGTAGCAGCCTTGTGCTCCCCACGGGAAAGCCTCTTTGGTGCTGGTGGTTGGTTTGTAGTGCGCCTCTCCTCTGGCCATGGCCGCTGAGGGGTGCTCTTGGAATGTGATGCCCTCCTTGGTGGGGCATGCGTGTGCCTTGTGGATGAAAGAATCACAGTGGGTGCAGATGGGGGGTGCGCTGTCTACAGTTACCTGAAAAGGGCGGGCATATGCCCTTTGATATTAAAACAAGTGAAGTGCGGGATCTGGGTTAGGTCCTTCGCAATCTCCTCAGTTGGAGCCAAAACTGCAATGGTTTTGCCAGTGCACAGGTGTGGCATCATCATAAAGCGTTGCATCTTGAAGGATTCTATTTCGCCGTATATGGTGAGACCATCTTTCAGGTGCTGCTCCAGAATGGCACGCTTGACTGTAGTGGGCAAAAAGTCGAATGTAAAGAAAATTTTGGTGGATTTTGTCCATCTGGTGCTCTTGGTTTTGATGACCCATTGCCCTTTGAGGAGGTCAATCACTACACGCACCACAGCAGCTTTGTCTGCTGCCTCCTTGTTTTTGAAACTGAGGTCCAGCCAACTGCATGACATGGAGTGAGGTGTGATGTACACCACAGTTGGGAAAAAAGTGTGCACATCCCCACAAAAGTTTTCCCATAAAGCTGTTTTTTGGATATCCAGAAACACCCAGACTCCATATTCCACCGATGAGAGTGGTTGAGAGTGCAGCTTGTTGATGTACTGGTTACATCGCGCCTGCCAAGCGAGGATTTCTAGGGAAATAGTGACCGCCTGTTTTTTATCTTTTTCTATTCCGCCAGTTTCTCCAGGGCGTTTCTGAATGTTGGAGGTCGCGGGCCTACCACCTGTGCCTCTTACCTTACTTGCCCAACTGCTCCCTAACCTGGGCGCAGACTAATCTCCTCTGTGAGATTATCAAACTAGATTCAGACTTGAATTGAATAAGTTGCAAAAGTGATTGCAATGAGAGAGAAAATTCTACTTTATCAAATTTGGGGCAACATCAAATTGACATTGGGGATACCAAACCAATCACCTAATGGCACCATCAACTACCCCAATCTTATGAACATTTCATTTAGACCAAAAAAGGGACTTATGTCAGGGTAAAGCCTGACATGATTGGGATACTGAGATTATAGAATTTGTCCACCAGATAAGAAGATATGTGTTGAAGTTAGGTCGATTAATTGCATACTAAATCATAATTTCAATAAAATTAGTTCAAATAATCACTTAATATACCTTACTTGTGATAAATTGATTCAATTAATCGCAAAAAACATATTTTAATAAGATTGAGACGATACCTAGTACCTTTCAAAATCATATATAAGGCGCAATTCCAGAAGCTCAGAAGGAGAATAATATTATTTCCAACAATTAATTAAGCTTAGGCAAGTCCAGGAAGCTGGATGGCATATATAACTAAGTCATTCATATGGTTAATCTTTGTGGTCAATAAATATATTTGATATTATTAAGAAACTATTAATGTTATTTACTATAGCATTACCATCCCAACCTACCACCCTAAATTAAGAAACTCCCTTCTACCTTTCTCCTCCTAAAAACATATTCGTTGGCAACTCCCAAACCAGCTTAACCACCATTCCTTATATTTGGACGCATCTAGTGTACTTTTCATATCATTTTTAAATCCTTAGTTTTGATAGCTCATGGTTAGCTACCACCAACCAGAACATCAGTACTTCAGGCCTTGACAATTTGACCACTAAAATTTATAATAAATATCCCAAGAGCTTTTAATTGGGAGCTTTTATATTTTCTAGTGATATAAAGATACCAATTGTTACTGCATAAATTTATCAGTAAAAAATATGAAACAACTTAAAAAGAAGCAGTAGGACTTAATCAGATGCAGAGAGTGAGTGTGGCCAACTACACACCTATGACTTAACCTACGGTTCCTGATTAAAAATTAGCTTTAGCTGAAGTGAAAGAAGGTCTTAAATTGTGTGGCATATAAAAGCTTATCCTGATACCTATTCAAATGATGCACGTAAATTATGCCTGTGGGTTCACAAACCACTGGTGATGCTCTGAGACGGTTTATAAAGGCCTAGAAGAGAATGGTAATTTATGTGAAAATTTATGAAATATTTGAAGGATAGTTGTTAGCTGCAGCAACCACCACTGGTACCAGATTACAGGCGCGGCTTGCCTTGATGAAATCTCAACAGAAAGGCCGAACCATTGAGGAATACACTCAGAGATATTGGAGAACTCTATAAAGCAGAATTATACAAGGAATGAGAGCTCTTTACTACAGATAAGGATTAGAAGACTACTTATAAGATTAGATCAAACACCACCTCATCACGCTAACCTTAGAGAAGTTATTGAGGTCACCCAGAGTCTTATAGTAGGTATTGGCAGACCAGGAGAATACTGGGCTCATAATCACCACAAGAGATAACCTCAGACCCTCATTTACTCATTAGAGATATACTATTGTATCCAGATTAAGTGTGAATTTAAAGGTCAGAAACATAACTTTGAAACTATGGCTTTGATGGACATTGGGGCCTCACAAAACTTTATCTCAGAGCATGCAGTGAAAAGTCTGAGCTTGCATGCAAAGAAACTCTTGATGAAAGTAACCTTAGAAAATGATGATAAAATAGTTAAATGACATAATAGTAGGGACAGATTGTAATATAAAACAGAGAGTGGAGAGGCCAAGGGGAACAAGATTGAACCTACCTGACCTAAAGCACACACTATACCTACGCTGGGTAAGGACAAAATTTGCTCAAGTTAGTTCTAGGGGCGCGTGTGATGAACATGGGAACGTTACATCCACAGCTTTGCAGTATACCAGTTATCATTCTAATTATGATAGCACGCCACGTTTTCTGGGAAACAAGGCCTTAATCCCGTTTGAAATACCATATTGCCAAAGCTGGCAAAATCCAATCGCAGTCAATCACCCAAGTGCAAGGGTACTCAAGATAGAATACCATAAAGGATGGTGGTTTGTACTTATTGGTTTGATTGGGCGAATTGCCTCACTTGAAGGATGGTAATCCCTCCAATTGTTTATAAAAAATTTTTTGAGGCCAACCTTCTCTGAGTGCGACTAGTTTTTATATGAACCCCTGTTAGTTTCCATTTTATCAAACAGGCTAACTTGGTCAGACCTGCGTGCATACCTCATTAAGTAGGCCTCATATAATATAGGACGCTTTATCTTTTTAAACCATCCCTAGATTCTATTTCCCCTCTGGAAAAGCCTGGTCCTCTACAGATAGAACCCCAAAATCCCCTTGGATTCAGATCTATACTTTGTAATGGACTCCTGCCTGGGGTCCAACAAAGCCCTCACATTTCTAGTTTTTATCATGATTTATACAATGATATACACCCTCACCTTGGGTCTATTTGATGCTGGGCCTCTCTGCGTAGCCATATTTAAAGTTTTCAATACCAGGTTTTTTTCCCTGGCAAAGTAGTGGGACATCCCCCACTACTACTGGGAATGAGAGAGTTCCAGAAACTCTCTTGACATTAGTTGAACAACAATTTTATATTACATGCATTAAAACTCCAAGTAGGGCCTTCTCTGAGTGTCAACTGTATACATGGTTGTTCTTCACAGTTAATATGATGCTTACCACAGAGCTTTTGTTTATTTTACTGTTAGTTCATCTTATCTTTATTCTCACCATGGCCAACTGGGTGGTCCCTATCATTCCGGCTTGTTCCTGGTGGTTTGGACCCTTTGGGATCCTGCTGTTATTATTCTGAAACCTACCCCAGAAGTAAATCTTAAAATTTAGCAGGATCTAGCTTTTATGGCATCTAAAGATTCTGTACTAACAAATTTGAATAGCTCCCGTACAACCTCTCACAGCGATGATTTGCTGTGTCACTTGTCCCCAGTGCAGTGAACTGGTTATTTACTATGCTCCCAAAACAGCCACATCTATGGTAATCTGTGGAGGGATGGAACGTTTTCTGGAAGCATGTCATCCTGATGTCCCATCCTTTTAAACCTACTAATTGTTCTTTAATATCTGACAGGAGAGGCGCCCTTGGGGCAGTTTTTAAATTATTTTTGCATAAGATATTAGCCTTTACCCTTTTATAGTTTAGTTAAGATTTCAATTCTTCGTTCCACTTTGGAGATTCCCACAAGGAATGCTCTGTTATGAAGGGCTATCTCTTCAAACTAGAATCATCTGGTTGAAGCTCTTTGGGGTGATTTTCCCGCCCCAACTGGAAAAGGGACAGGTAACTTGGCCATCATTGTTTCACCCAAACTGACCCCTATAAACAACAGTCTGGAAAACTTGATAACACTTTTGGAAGTTAAGGCTTCTTTTGCTTCCATAAGTTCAGCTTTGGAGGATCTCAAAGGTCGGCGGGGTCTAACATTGAGGTTTTAGTTAAAAGTCCAGTGAATTTAGCCATGTTGGTTTCACCATTGAAGACCTCTATAGATACCAGCACCATACACTACATGTCTCCTTTGGAATTGGAGGTTTCGTTTTCATATAAAACTTCAGATTTGGGTGAATGTGTGGATTGGGGGTCTAGCCCCATGTTACTGATGAATGATGCAATTGATTCAGCTGAAGTGGTTTTACCTAAGAACACTTCCTAAGTACAATCCCCAAGACGCTAGATTAACTTTAAATGGGGCAGTGGAACCATTACTACTCCATTAGGTTTTGTGGAACGCAGGGGTTTTT